>VWZX01005835.1:25238-229395 GCA_013399015.1 Galbula dea
CCTCAGCCAGGCTGTCAATGAATAGATTGAAAAGTACTGATCCCAGTACTGACCCCTGAGGGACTCCACTAGACACAGGCCTCCAACTAGACTCCATCCCATTGACCACAACTCTCTGACTTCTGTCCTTCAACCAGTTCACAATCCACCTCACTACCAAATCAGCCAGACCACACTTCCTCAGCTTAGCTGCAAGGATGCTGTGACAGACAGTGTCAAACGCTTTACTGAAGTCAAGATAAACCACATCCAGTGCTCTACCATCTTCTATCCACCATCCTCATAAAAGGCTATCAGGTTGGTCATACATGACTTCCCCTTGGTAAACCCATGCTGACTGCTCTTAATGACCCCCTTATCCTTGATATGCCTAGAATCATCAGTAAGTGCACAACGCAGGCCATCTTACCAGCAGATAAATGCCTGTTTTGAAACACACTGGATGATATCATGCCTCAAAGCTGGAAATATCCTCAAAAGCTCACTGAATACCTTCTATTACTGAAATAAAGTGAAACATTCTAGAGGAGAACTTTTCTCTCTCTTTTTTTCCTGCAGAATGAGCGAGAGCAGATTATGACCACGAATGTCTGGCTGAACCAGGTAACCAAACCCATGGGGGCATACTCTTGCAAACCTACAAATGCAACTGCTTTCACTCCATCACAGTGATTGTTTTGTTAGCACTGCTCTGAACACTCCCATCACTACTGTGTAATTCTTCTCTTAGGAGTGGATTGATTATCGTTTGGCTTGGAAACCCTCTGACTATGAAGGAATAAATAAACTGAGAATACCTGCAAAACACATCTGGTTGCCAGACATTGTGCTTTACAATAAGTAAGTAAAACCTCTGGAGTTTATGCAGACAATGAACAAAATTTTGACCAGGTATCAAGAAACAAACATCAGAATTAATGAAGTAGAACTGATAAAATTCTAAAACTGAATTTTGTAACTTTCAGCCAGTACCAAGTGTATCTGACTGTGGTTCTGGCCTCCCAGATAATTTTAGTAAAATCAGGGCTCTGGTTAAAGAAATTGCAGCAGACCTGGAGCACGTCTGCAGCATGAGCTGTTACAACACCAGAGGATCTGTGACAAGGCTCACAACTGAGTCACAGATCTATATCAAATTAGACTATCCAGAAAGAATGAATTGTAAGTACCTGCCAGCTGTACACTAGTAATATTTGCAAGAAGACAACACACCTGGAATTCTATTGGACATCTTAGGTTCTGAGCTACTTTTGTGTTTCCTACTTTTTCTTCCCCTCCTCCTTCTACCACCACCTCCAAGACATAAATCTGTTACACAGTTCACATGTACCAGAACTCCATGACTTAATATTCACTTATAAACCCAAATTATGTTCTATTTTCCTCAAGCATTAGAAACTCAATTATATGAGTACACAATAAATTTGGCAACATTTCACCCTGCTGCTTTACAGTACTGAGGAAAAAAAAAAAGGGTTGGTGCTAGACTGTGCTGCAGTTCTTCTTTCAAACAAGCAGCTACCTACCAATTTTGGTTCCCTTTGTTTCGTTTTTAAGTCTCTAGCAAAGCCTTGAGGTGGATGATATCAAGTGTTGGGGCAGGGAGGAATCAAAACTTATCACATACATTCATGATTTTTGAAAACAAACAAATTCATGAACACATGATGGCTTATGAATATATACAGATGGGAAACCTTGGAAGCTTGTATATAACTGAGTTAAGTCCCTGGAATCCTAATACTAAAAATCAGATTTGAGAAATACTTAAAACTATTGTGTTAGTCACAAAACAATTCAGTTAGTGCATTAGGATGCACTCTGCCTGGTCAAATCTTGTTCTAGTAAACTGTGCCCCCATTATCTGCTTCTTTCTTCCTTACTCCCCAAATGATAGCATTTAATGGATTGTGAGAACGGAAAGAAACAGTTTTAAAAGGTTTCGTAAATGTAGGGGAACAAGCTTTTAGCCTCACCATAATGGATTTTTACATTAGTACAAACCTTCAAATTAAAATTGTAGATAAAGGACAACCTCACTAACTTGCTGCTGCTGAAGCAATGTTTCACAGGCATCAGTCCATTCAAGAACGTGCTAACGAAAACACAAAGAGCATCCCCAAGCCCCACGGCTCCATCCTTATGTGGCCTGTGCACAGGACTGCAGAGGGCACTGAGACAGCAGCAGCAGCCCAGACTCTGTCCCACAGCTGAGCCAGGGGCAGCCAGCAGAACCACATACATATTCCCAGCCCAGGAGCCTACCCAGTACATTGTATGTCATACAGATGTAAGAAATAAGGTATAATTTACTTAACAAAAAATAGCAATTTTACTGGCGATGAACTAATGACTCTTGTATGCTGTAGCCACTCAGTTCTGCATCTTGTAGTTTCTCTGTCTATGTGAATTAGCTATAAGGGTCTCAGCTCTCTGCCAGGCACCAGGGTTTGCAACATGAGACCTTTCCAGAGCCAGCTGTAACTGATCTGGAGAACAGCTACACATGTGCCAAGCCTTGGATACTTGTAGCACGTCGCTGCTCATAAAAACGCTATCAACATTATTCTCATTCTGTGATTCTCATAATGAACCTAAAACAAAGCACTGTAGCAGCTACTAGGAAGAAAATTTACTCTATCCCAGCCAAAACCAGACACCAGTTGATCTTCATTCATTTACACCTGCAGTGAGTTTGGCCTTACATTTCTGCAGATTACTGTCTTTAGGTTACATGCATGTGGGATATGTCAAGTCCAGGTTCTTCTCTGCAGAACACAAGGTGGCTAACCCAGTTTTTAATAAAAGCAATTGATCAACATAGGAAGAAGCACTGTTTATTCACCTGAAAGAAGTCACCAATTGTTCCTTCCTACTGTTACACCTTCCTTTGACAGATCAAGTGGCTAAGTTTGAAAGGTACTGCCTAGCACGCTTGAGAAGATGCAGTGAACACACTCAGAAACACTGAATTTTATCAGCAGTTGATCATTTCACATTTCTACCTCTGGAATACTTCATAGATTAAATGGCCCTAAGTTGTTTGACCAGAAACGATAGACATGAGAAAATATTGAATACTGACTGATAATTGTCTTCTCCCTGAACTAAAAGGCCCACCATAACCCAGAAGACTCTCCTAGGGGAAGGTCAGCAGTTGGAGGATGTAGAAAGTCAAGATTATCTGTGGGCACTGAGAACACTGCGGCTTGTCTGTTCTGGTTTTGTAATACATAAACATTAACTGGAGTGATCAAACAAATTACAAACCATGTAATTACATTTCCTTTGCCTACATTCTCCCTGCATTTCTTACTAACACTGCTCATCCTTATTTCCTCATCCAAGTCATTTAGGAATGTCACTGTGTGCTCTTAGCAGCTGTGTTCCAGATCAAAGGTACCCCTATTTTCATGCTGGATGATCTCATTTTTACTCAGCCTTCAGGGATGTAGTAAGCCTTAATTACTTTAAAAAACATTTACAAAATACTTTGAGTTCTTTGGATGAAACAGAGATGTATGTTTATTATTTAAAAGTAATTTTCTAAAATACTGTTTGTAAGTATTGGACCAAATATCAATTCTCTGACTGGGAGAAACGCATATAATAAACTTTGAATAAGTTGTAGCTCCCTACAACATAGATTTCAAAATCAAAACATTACTAAACTTTGATTCTAGAAGCAACTGAGGCCCACGAGACCAAGAACAGCAAAAATTTTGTGAACTACCTTTTTCCTCTCACTGTCTTATTATCTTGTGTCCTTGTTCTTTCCTCTTGTTTTCTTAGTGCGGATGGCACCTATGAAGTTTCACTATACACAAACGCAATTGTAAAGAACAACGGAAGCATTCGCTGGTTGCCACCAGCCATTTACAAGAGTGCCTGCAAGATTGAAGTTAAGCATTTCCCATTTGATCAACAAAACTGCACATTAAAGTTCCGGTCCTGGACATATGATCATACAGAAATTGATATGGTGCTTAAAACTTCCATGGCAAGCATGGATGACTTTACACCAAGTGGAGAGTGGGACATTGTAGCACTCCCAGGAAGAAGGACTGTAAATCCTTTGGACCCCAATTACGTTGATGTGACATATGACTTCATTATTAAAAGGAAACCTCTTTTTTATACCATCAACCTTATAATTCCCTGTGTACTAATTACATCCTTAGCCATCCTGGTGTTCTACTTGCCTTCAGACTGCGGTGAAAAAATGACCTTATGCATATCTGTGCTGCTTGCCTTGACTGTGTTCTTGCTGCTGATTTCCAAAATTGTCCCTCCAACATCTCTGGATGTTCCACTGATTGGGAAGTATCTCATGTTTACAATGGTACTAGTGACCTTCTCGATAGTTACCAGCGTCTGTGTTCTCAATGTCCACCACAGATCTCCAAGCACTCACACTATGCCCCCTTGGGTAAAGACGGTTTTCCTTGAAAGACTCCCAGCCTATCTGTTTATGAAGCGTCCAGAAAATAATTCGCCACGGCAAAAGCTGTGCAACTGCAAAAAGACAAAAGCAGAGAATCCTTGTATGGAGCCAGCAGACTTCTACAAGAACTCTACCTATTTTTTGAATACAGCCTCTGCCAAAAAATATGATATGAAAATCAGTGATACTCTCGACAATGTCAGCAGCCATCGAGATTTTAGGTTACGAACAAGCACAAAGTTTTCTCCTGAAGTACAAGAAGCAATTGATGGAGTCAGTTTTATAGCAGAGCACATGAAAAGTGATGACAACGACCAGAGTGTAAGTAAAAATGAGAAATCATCCTAATCTATCCAAACTTCATCTCCTTTCTTCCTCTGTAACATGCTGCTCTTCAGAAAGCATATTTGAACTCCCTAGCTATTCTAAAGTTCGTAGAGAGATTCTAGCTATAGCTTGTAGGAGGAAATAATTTTTGCTGTTAAAAGAACTTAATGAATAGCAATTTGGTAAATGCCGATACTCCCTTGGAAAGTAACATGGCTATTTCTACAAAGAGAGAATGCTGACTGCCCAGTAAGGCATGAAACACCCTTTGAAAAAGCTGTGTTGTTACATCCAAGTAGTGTTTGGCAGGTGGAAAAAAAAACACAAAAAACATTTAGCTCAAGGTCAGAAAAAGAATATTTTTCCCCATTGTATTCAGTAAGACTGTGACTCAAGCCATGTGACTCAAGTTATTTTAACCAGAAACAACCTATCTGCAGCTCAAGCATTTAACTGCATAGAAGAAGGATTTAGTACAAATGGTAAAACACCTTTGCAAACACTCTCTCCAGGCCAAGATATCTGCACCTGTATGGCAAACACACTGGGTAGAATTGAAACCCTAATGCCAGCAGAGCTGACAGTTCTTTCATTTGAGTTAAATCAGACTCGTTGGCTCATATGAGAAATACTTCATCCAGGACATGTTTAAGCAGTGCTGCTGCTGCTCTATTCACTAGCTAGCACACTAAAACTGACACAAATACACTGTAAATAATGCTTGGGAAAAACTGATGGTTCACAGTTTTGTTTAGACAAGCACCCGTGGTTAGAAAAAATCATCCTCATATCTACCAGTGTCCTCTCTCTGGCCCAGATCCCAGCCAGACTCCAGGATCTCTTTTCCTGTTGTGATCTCCCTCCCTCAGCTGAGCAGATTAAATAAATCTGGTTTCTGATCGTGTAGGATCCCTTGAGGAGCATGACACTGAGAAGTTAATGTTGTCTATTAAATGAAATTACTGTCACTATAAATAAAGAAGATCAGCTATTAACATTAGACATGAATTTGTAAACATTGAAACTGGCTGAACAGAAGCAGACTTCATAGAGCAGAAGAAAAGTTTTCTAATAGCTCAGAAATTCTTGCAAGAACATGTTGCACATTAAATGATCTACAAGTTCCCACTTGATATTGAGAATAATTTTCATGGATATTTTATACATTAAAAATTAATGGAATGCTTTTCACACAGGGTCCTCTGATATTACATATCACTTTTCTAGATTAATAATTTTAATCTCTGCTTTCCTCCTTCATTACCATGGTCTGATAACAATTGCTCAGGTACATTTACTATAGTCTGATTTCGGAAGCACACAATTCACATTAGCAGCAGTAGAAATTCAAAGTGTGCAATGAAGGAAAAATACTTAATCTTCTAATAGAAAACATAGCTGACATGCATAGTAAAGTTATTGAGGTGTGGATGTCCCATGTGTAACTGGAAACAGTAAGAAAGGAGAAAACAGTAATTCCTGAGACGCAAATGAAGGTTGATATACTCCCCTTCAATAACAGTCTGATAGTCACATCAGTTTGAGAACAGAATCTAAGGCAACAAAGACAACATATGGAAGACAAAAAGGGTTTTCAGTGAAAGCAACAGTATTAATATGCATTAAACCCCTTGATTAAGATGACTGCTGATAAGAAAAGAACACTGAAGCTAACCTTGTTTAACAGCAGTAAAGAGCATCTATTTTTGTCCACTGAGATTAACAGCATCTGCAAACTAATATGAAAGAAAAATTCCTTAATTGGATTATACTGTGGGTCCTTCCAGACTGGCTTCCATCAGCCAGCCACGCTGAGTACCTGATGCATCCAAGACAGCTCAGAAATACTTAGAGTATTTTTCCTCATCACCCAGAATGGTTGTTCCCAAGCCTAAAGTCAGTTTATTCCTTGAACCTTGAAATTTGTTCGTTCCATTTACATAAAGCAAAATTTTGCATTAGTGAGAGAAAGAGCAAAATAGTATGACAAATTGCTAATATCTTTAATTGGCTTTTTCTTCCAGGTCATTGAAGATTGGAAGTATGTTGCCATGGTAGTGGACAGGCTGTTTCTCTGGATATTTGTCCTTGTCTGTGTCTTGGGGACTGTTGGATTATTTCTGCAGCCACTTTTTCAAAATCACACTGCTGCCACGGACCCTTAGTTATAATTATAAGTTGTCTATACATAAATAGATGTTGGATCTCATTCAGCTCTCAGTTCTCCTAGAGATGTCAGCTGACTTTCTGTTACATCAGATTTAGAGTAGGGAAATGGAAAGTAGAACTTGACTTACTGTGATAGAGAAAAAAAAATCAAATGTGAACAAAAATAAAAACCTAAAAATAATTTAAAAAACAAAACCAAACCAACCAACCAAAACTATTATTTTTCTCAATGAGCTCACTACTTTTTCCAGTATCTTGACCTTTTTTTTAATGATTTGAAGTCTGAGCATTACAGAGAAAGGTGTTTACTGTACAACATGCCACCCTGGCTCACAAGGATTATTTTTAACAAGTGTTTTACACACATTGCCTCAGGAAGGACACTTTCTTTCCTTAGACAAAGCAGGTATTGCTATGGTATATTATTTCCTACAAATGCATCAGAACTATTTGTCTGATTTATAAAGAGCTTTACAAGTGGAATCACTGTTTAGCTGCTTGAGAATGATATTTAAAACTGAACTGAGAAACAGAGACACTTATGAGATAACCACTACTAGGTGTCTCACCTTGCCATCTCCAAAAGCTGATTGATTAGCAGAGGCCAAATTAATGTATGCCAAACAAACACATATATGCTATGTTCAGTGATGAAATAAAATGTGACATTTTCCTTTCCATAGATTTAGTCTTTAAATGTTCCTGCAACTTTAACAGCTCATGTAACTGCTGTTCATACACACTTTCATGAATGCTAAGAGCACAGGAAAGCATCTAGAGAAGACAGCTGTGAAAAGCAGCTAGAATGGGGAGAAGACACCTGAGAGCAAACAGATCTGCACATTTTGCTGGGGTGATCTTCAAGCAGATGTAAGTATAATCCTCAACAAATTAGCTTGGAAAGTCTATTATGGTCTTTGCAAAGGATCAAGACCCTAGACCCCCATCACATGACAATCCCACCACACTTTGTTCCAGATAGTTTGTAACCTGCAAATGAGAAGTGGGCTCCTGGCATTTTTCAGGCTAAACAATCTCAGCATTTCCCTGAGCTGTTGCCAGCACACAATGATTTTACCACCATTGATAGGTACAATTAATGACTGGTGAACAAACTAGTAAAATCCACTACTCCTTGTGAAGGGAATTTGAGACTCACTTGTCCCAGGGGAGGATTAGCTGACATCTAAACCCGTGTTCTTCAATAAGCCACAGATGAAGACAGCTCTGACTTTATTTGCCCTCATCAAAACTGAGCTACATCTCTACCTAGATCACCACTTCCAGGCAGCTACAGATAACGACACAGATTTAGCCATGCCAAAACAGCTACACCAACACCTTTCCAATTGTTCAGAGTAACCCCTGGACCTTTGCAATTCCTGTGTTCACTCCCTCCCTGTCCATGTGCTGAACCCCGTAGTAATGCTGCCACAGCACTTCCACCCCCCCACACACACCCCTGAGACTTTGAAGGGCTCTCCTGGGGGCCTGAGCACCACGGGATGGCCTGGTGTGGGCAGTCTAGGAAAGATACAATAACAAAGCACCAGAAGTGGGGGAAGTGAGGCTCTGTGAGCAGCAGTGGCATCTTCCTGTGGTGGTATGCTAGAAGAAGGAATGGTTTTAACACTGATCCTCCCTTCCATTGCCCTTCCTCTATGCACTGTAACTGTGTTCATTACTGAAGACAGGGCAAGGTGAAAGATGACTGCAAGACAGCCCTATTAATGCAGGTGTGCCCTGTGACCATAGAAGCTGCCTCCTGTAGTAGAGAGTGGCAGTGCTCTGGTCATCTCCCAGACATTAACCATTCTGGACATTTCCCATAGTGTCTGCTGAGCAGTGTAAAGTTTCAATGAGTCAAACCTGCTTTCCCCACCTCAAATGTTGTCTTACGCTTCCCAAACCTAGAGTGAAGAGCTATTTCCCTGCAGGCAACTGAAACAACAGCTGTGGGATGAGATGCGGCACAGGCAGCCTCTTGGGAGCAGAGAGGAGCCTTCACCCATGCAGGGAGATGCTCCTCTATGTTAGATTGTGTGCTGGGAGCTGATGTGGCACAGAACACCACAAGCATGCGTGCAAACTGCCCCAGCTGCTAAGCAGCTTTTTCTGCTTACAGAGAAGCCAGAGGAAAGCCAGAGCAGCTGCCAGCACTGCACAGACAGTGTAAAGGTGAAGCCCCTTTAAATCCCACAATAACCCTGAACAGTGAATCTGGAAGAGGCAGCACAGACTTAAACACCAGGGCAGAAGGGAGAGGGACCAAAGATGCAGCAAGTCAGCTGTGGACCCTGCAGTCCAGCTAGCTGACACTGGACCTCTCTCTCTGCTCTTTTCACCCAGCAATAACACTTTGGCTATTTCCTGCTCTCACCATCCCATCAATCATTACTCCTTTCTCTGGTCCCTTTTCTTCTTATCCTCCCCTTACTGGCTGAACGCAACTGAAATGAGGCCTCCAGTACTCCCATCTCATAGTTTGCCTTCTCTTTCTGAGTAGTAATGACTGATAATGCTTGGCTCCATAACTGCAGCCTTCAGCTGAATTATCCTCAGCACAGACAAAAGTTTTAGAAAGGATTTGGCAGCTCAGCTAACAGCTAAGATGGAACACAGGCAGATGGAGGCTTCAGACTCGACAAACCCAGAAAAAGCTTTCAAAAGGCACATCACTGGCCCCAGCGAGCTGCCTGTGGAACTACAGCTCCTCATCCAGGAAATGGTGGGCTATGGTGCTTTCCTTATACTCTGACCACCTTCCTATTTTCTTAATCATGAGTGAAGCAATATCATCTCCCCTAGTTATGTTCTTGGAAACCACCAGTGTATTTTTTTTAAGTTTACAGAAACAATTCAATCCCTGGCAAATTTCAGAATGGAAAATTTTGTCTCAAGTCCTAAAATTTTGAAAAAATCTGACCTCCTAAAGCTGTGCTTTCAAAATGAGAAATGCTATTTTTGCCTAACCCTCAGCAGCTCCACCCACGTAATACATAGAACTGTTCCTAGTTTAAATTTTCCAAGGACTGTAGGGTTTTCTGCTTTGATTTGTTGGCAAAATTTCAAAAAGAAAAGATTTCTGGAAATAAGGAAACCTTAAAAATGTCATTTTGCAGGCTAATATGAATATAAGGTCCCAGTTCTTAAAACAAATTTGACTTGGACTAGATGATCTTTCGAGGTCCCTTCCAACTCCTAATATTCTGTGATTCTGTGATTCAACATATTCACTTTTCAGGGGGTTTACAGTAACACTTTCCATTAAAAAAAAAGAAGAAAAAGGGTCATCCAAAACGTATTTTTCATTAAAACTGTTTTTCAATGGCAGTGTGCAACCACAGTTTGCTTCTTACTAGTGAAAAAAAGCCTCTGTTGGCTCCCACCCCTTTCCCTACCACTACAAACTTTAACCATGACAATCCTGTCTTCCATCAGATCATGTAGAAGTGCCACCACCACCACACACATGTACCATCTGCATCCAGGTAAGTTTATTTGGGACTGTTTCTGTACCCCTGCAGCCACAGCAAACTAGAAAAATCAACAATGTTGCTTTTTTATAGAAGGAGCATCAACACCCCAAGGGCTGGAAAACACTCTTTTCTTCATCACCAGAGTTGATTAAGATTTAGTCTTAACAAATTTAACAAATCTAACAAAGCTGAATGCCTCTAAAACTGGCATGTGTCTTAAAAAGCAAAAGCTACATAGTTTGTTACTGCAGATCTCCTTGGGTAGATCAGCTTCCCCCTACCAATACAAATTCTTCTTCTATGTAGTTCTGCAATGCAGTCATGGTGACGTGTTCTTATCACATCACTCTGCCTAGCCATAAAAATAATCCTATCACAAACCCAAGCTGATTTCACCAGGAGCTCCAGCATGTGATGTTAAAATATCTGCACATACAAACACCACTGAAAATTTCAGCAAAACCAGGAAACTTAAGCTAAAATATCTGTACCTCTTGATGCAATGGCTCCTTGTTGCCTCTGCAGATCAGATGTTTCCAAATTATTCAGGTTTAAGCACTGCCTTTTGGGGAATTGGTTATGATCTGATCTTTATGATCTCCAGCTCAGTTGTAGTTGGGACTAAAAAGAAACAAACAAAAATCATAGTTATAATGCTGCATATATACATAGAAACCAAGAAGGCAAAAAGGGGAAACATCTAGTTTCATTGCCCTGGAAAGGGAAAAAAAAAAAAACTTATTCACAAAGGGTTAAGTTAAAAGACCAAGCAACCAAGTTATCTGGGAAAAAGAAACAAAATCAAATGGACAGTAAAGCCTATTTCCTCCATGCTAATAAAATTACAGAAATTATTGTAAGAGCATGTGTCTATGTGTCTGGAGATGGAATGAATGATGCTCTGAGAGATAAACAAGCTCTGTGCCAAGAGCAGCTGAGCTGAACTCAGTCTGGTGCTCTTTCTCCCAGTGCTACCTCTTAACATAATGACAAATGAGGCCATCACTTATCCTTCCCTAAGGCAGCGAGTGAAGCATCTACTAGGTGCAGTCTCCTCTCCCACAGCACTTCCCTCTCATCATTTCCAAAAATGAAGGTGGAACCCCACATTTTTCTCTCTCCCCCTCCTTCCTCGGATATGTGCAACAACACTGCTTGCATGAGCTTTGCATCACCTGGTCACTCAAGGAGGAGCAAAAAGTGTTAGCTTATAAGCTAACAAGGAAGCTGATGGGCACCTGGGGAATAAGTTGCTTTGCAAATCATCATTTTATGATTGAACTTTAAACACAACTGCCCATTCTCCTCCTTCTCTTTCCCCCTGAACAATAAGGTTTTGTGGGATCAAGCTGGGATCCTATGCTCTTATTCCCCTTCCCAGTTTCACATTTCTAAAGCATGAAAGCAGGAAGAGTCCAAAGACAGCTGTTCTCAAGAGTTTGGTCAAGTTTGACCTCAGTCTGGTTCTTGCTGGATTCCAGCTGGTGTGGATATCATTCTGGGCTTAGAAGCTGACAACTACCGTTGGTGCCTTTAATTACTTCTGGGTATAGCACAACATTTTGCCAGGCTCGATGTGGCCCTGGGCAACCTGGTCTAGTGTGTGGCATCCCTGCCCATGGCAGGGGGGTTGGAGCTTGATGATCTTTAAGGTGCCTTCCAACCTGAGCCATTCTATGATTCCATGATTTTTACACAGTCAAGCACCTAGCACCTGCAAGATGAGACACAGACAGGAAAAAACCTCAACATTAACAGCACAATTAGAAATTCAGGTCCTATGGATTCTGTTCACTATTAAATCAGGCATCCTTAATGTCAATATCCGTTTCAGCACAATTCAATTATAGTATTTTTATTAAACTTCTTCTAGTAGATTGGTATGAGCTGCTGATGGAGAAGGAATCTGTATAGCAGCTGACCGGAAAAATCTTTAGCACTGCCAGATTACCAGGTTCATTTATGCACGTATTAAAGGACTCTTGACTATTATCCTTGCCAAAAGACTGCTCTTTGCCTACAATAACATCTGTTTTGCCTGCAATTTATTTGCTGTTTCCAACGCTCTGACAGCCTGGGTATCTAGAAAGGGGGCAGCACAGCAAACCTAATGGGAGCTCACTGCGCAGAACTGTGTTCAGGGTCCTGCTGTCTGCTGCTTCCAGGCATTTCACGCATCAGAGGAGCAGAGCTCTCTGTACTTCTTATGCTTGTACAATCCTGGCAGCTAAGCTCATCTTCAACAGCCTCCATCGACAGGCAGCAATTTATAACACCATGGAGAGCACACACGCTCTCCTGCTAACTGCTGCTGTTTGCTTTCTCTGTCAAGGTGAGTGATCCTTAATTTGTTTATTCTTTGTTGGTGAAGGGGGGGTTGAAAAGGTGAACAGGAGTTAGATTTAGTGGAAATTATTTTCAGGAAGTGCTGAAGCTCACTCCAAACTAACAGATAAATGAACAGAATCCTAATACAACTCTTTTTGTTACTTAGTTTCTCGGGTTTTGGCTCTTTCTTTTAAATTTCTCCTTGTAGGGTAGTGAAGTAGTCCTGCCTCAAGAATCCAAACAGAACACAAATCCATTTTAACATTAAGAAGAGAAAGTACCTTATATAAGGTAAAAGTGCGGGTTTAGATATTGTGGAGAAGACCACAAAAATATGACAATATTAAACAGCTTTAAATATGTGCTGCAAAGAGTGCACCTACATTTACATAAATAAATAAAAAAAATAATGCACTTCTCTAGATACAGTGAATGCTAGATTTAGAGTGCAGGTGACATGTAAAAAGGCTGGAAATTTGGGATTGATATAATAGACAGTCACTGAGATATAGCTTTAAAATTATTTACCTAAAGGATTTAGAGTTTTTATTCCAGGAAATCTTGATCTGAGAGATAGGAGATACCAATAAATAACACGGGCAAGGGTAGCAGTTAAAAAGCGTAAATGAAACGTGTTCATTTTTTAGTTAGCAAGTTGGCTCGAATGATTTCACTAACCTGAAAACAAAATCAGCCTTCAACTGAACAAAAGAAGGGGAGAGAGGAAAAAAAGAAAGGGGCGGGGGGAAAGCACTTTTACCTGAATACAGTTTCACATGAGGGGGACCCTCTTGTCTTAAGGAGAGGGGAGTTCTTAACGAAGATCAGAATGTAACACCTGCTTTGTGAAACACTACAGATCAGTCACCTGCAGATAGTTCTGCCTCCTATCTCTTTCTCTAATGAAAAACAAATGACTGGTAAAAAATAAACATGCCCTTGCAAATATCTGTAGCTTTTGTCTTTGGCTTTCAAAGGAACTCTAGAGTATGTTCAGCAGACTTCGGTTCTGCGCCTTTGCCAAATTCATATAGTATCATCCATACACGAGAAAACAGTCCTTTTTCTGGTTTTCAGTTAGCGCTTGAGAATGTGTGGTCCAGAAAAGAGTTTAAGAAAGAGTCCCCTAAAAATTAAAGGCCATTAGCTTTTAAATAGTGTCCGGCTGTCAGGACAGTTATTGCCTAGATAGTTCTGAGACTAAAAAGGTAAGGTGAAATACAGGCTCTCTCACCTCATACTGAAACAGCTGAAAGACCTTGTTTAAGAATTTCAGTTTTATTTTTGGTCACAGGGTACCATGAACAGTACTCAGTGGACAATAGGAATATATTATAAATAAAAATACTTATAATTATGGGTAATTAGCACATTTATTTGAATGTACTGAAAAGTCTCTGAATATAATTTGATTGGTTTGGGTGGGGGGTTCCTTCTATTTTGACAAGCAGGCTGTTATCATCACTATAATCACGCAATCACAACTCAAGCAAGAAAACAGACTTCTCATTTTCTGGGAATCATGCTAATCCAAAACACTCCAACAGCTCCCAAGGGCCTCTGTTCTGTCCGGTTACACTTTTCTCTTCCTCTGCTCTGCACCCCTGTGGCTTCAGCAGGTCTAGGGGACCAGTCCTGTGAGGGTAAACTGCTTTTGCACCTCCAGTTCCTCAGTAACCCATTTTTTTAACGTCCTTTGCAGAGATGTATGTAAGAAAAAACTCTGTCATAACGTTTCATGGCTTTTCCTCTAACAGCCTAAGTGAATGCCAGTCATGACACACCACTATCCCCCTTAGACGAGGCTTGTCCTTTCCCCACGCATCGCAGGGATGCTAAGCTGTCAATACACAGCCAGACAGGTACCACAACTGGCACTGCCCGCACTCCAACCAACATCCCTCACGGGGTGCTGCTGAGGGAGGCTGCGCCTGCCCCGCAGCCTCTCACCCCACCGTGCCCTTCGCAGGCTGCGGCGGCTCCGAGGCTGAGCACCGGCTCTACGCGACCCTCTTCGAGAGCTACAACCGGTTCGTCCGTCCCGTCAAGAACGTCTCGGATCCCGTCATCATCCAGTTCGAGGTGTCCATGTCTCAGCTGGTGAAGGTGGTGAGTACTTGCCCTACCGGGCCGTCCGCGGCAGGGCCAGCACCTCTCCCGACACACCTCTCTTTTCCAGGATGAAGTCAACCAGATCATGGAAACCAACCTGTGGCTGAAGCACGTAAGTAGAGTTCACCGATCGCTCAGACGGCACTAACTCATCTCCTCCCCAGCGCGGGAGGTGTTCCCCACGCCGGGCGGGGGAACCCCGGCCCTCACGGGCCGCGCCAGGGACGGGAAGAGTCATCCGCCCAAGCGAGGCGTTTGCAGGCTCCCGGAAGCAACGAGCTCGCTAGGCCCCGCTCCCTCGGGGCAAAGCTGCAGCTTAGACAGCCATCACGGGCACGGGCGAGACCCCACCGGCGCCCGCTCACGACTGCCGCCCTCAGCACCGCTCTCCAGGGGAGCGCTGCTGCCCCCTAGCGGCTTATGCGGCCGTGGCGCGCGGTACGAGGGACGCTGCCACCGACACATCGCCTCAGGGCCCTGCTCAGGAGCGGCGTGGCTCGGGCATTTGAACAAGGGCCTGGAGCGGGGTTCCGCTGTTAAACTCGGGCTGTGAGTCGTCAGCTGCAGCCCTAAACCTCTACACGTCCTGCAGTCGCTAAATACTGTATTTTCGCTCCGAAGGCTCCCAAAAGCGCTGCCTTGCAGTCATTGAGGCAGAGGCAGCACCAGCGCTGAGATCCTGCACAGCATCGCTTAGCTCTGCTTAGCACAGCCAGAATGGGAGAACAAACTGAACACGTATACTTCACTTAAATTTTAACAGATGGAGGCCCTTTTAATTACTCACGACTCAAGTTGGTTATTAAGCTAACTCCCTGCTTCAGCTTTAATTCAACTTTGCTAAACTGGGGTTTAACGAGCACTAATTAACAAGTCTGTTAATTAACTGAGCAATAACATCCTGCAGCTCTTTCCAAACCCTCTACCCAGGGTCCGTCACTCAATGCTCACACCTAGCAACAGAATCCCCAGTGAATTTGTTTTCATCATGTCACAGATACCTGGCTTTTAGAACTGTAAAGTCCTACACCGGCAAGAAGAGAGTGTCTTATTCCTTTTTCACCTTGTTTCAGCTACTGAGTAGACATTCCTGGAACATGGAGTTACACAGGTCTAAGTCGTATCTAGACCAACAGGCCCACTCACAGTCTCCATGTGAACAAACACCAGACATAACATGGTTGTATACAAAACACCTAAGCACTGTAGAATCCAAAATAAAGCAACCCTAGAAGTTATGTCAGCACTTGTTTGATAGTCCACTGAATTTCTATTTCTTCACAGACCTAATATAGACTAATTTCTTCCACAAATAGATCTGGAATGATTACAAGCTTCGGTGGAATCCAGCAGACTATGGAGGTGCCGAATTCATCCGAGTACCATCTGGCCAAATCTGGAAGCCAGATATTGTTTTATATAACAAGTAAGACTCTTGTGTATTTATCTTAATTTGGGAAGAAGTGGGGTGATGTTACTAGCTTTATAAAAATCAGCAGCAGGTTCACTGAATGAACTGAAAATCCTGCACTTCAACATACCTCTCTCCCACATCTCCCTAGTGCTGCACTCACCTCCATCATGTCTTCATCAGCACCACTGGGCAGGCCAAAGTGAACTTTGCTTTGTCCTTTCACAAGCTCCAAATTTTACTACTTTATCACTGTCTACAAAGCAGATGGCAAGAAATTCCCTTAGATTGGAGAGTTCTTGCCTGCGAGTCAGACTTTTTACTGGAAAAACCTGCAAATTCTAACTTGTTGGCAGTTAAAGTCACAATTTGCCTTTACAATAACAGCATTGACATAAAAGCCATAGGTAAAGTTTACTTTGGGTGTCAGTTTCTGAGACTGTGAGGAACCAATCCATAACTAAACGGACCTCTCCACTATGTAGGGCAGCAGTTCTCATGAAACTTCTTCAGATTTCACTACACAGATCAAAGACTGGTGGAGTCACCATCGCTGGAGGTTTTTAAGAAGAGGATAGATGTGTTTCTTCAGGGGATGATTTAGGGATAAGAGTAGTGTAGGGCTGTCAGTTGGACTAGATGATCTTGAGGCTCCTTTCCAACCATAATGATTCTGTGATTCCGTGACTTACGTCTTTGGAACAACTGTGGTGACACTCCTTTTCTAACTGTGGCTTAAAACTTTAATCTTTTTTGTTTTTTAGCATATAAAAACAACTGAAAATTGTCACATGGATCTTACATGATCCATGACTTTCCCCAAACAGATTAAAGTTGATGCACACGATCTGAATGTATGAAATTATCCGGAGTAGTTGCATTCTAATTTTTGCTCTTTTTATTTGCTTTGCAGTGCAGTTGGGGATTTCCAAGTTGATGACAAGACAAAGGCCCTATTAAAATACACGGGTGATGTGACATGGATACCACCAGCTATATTTAAAAGCTCATGTAAAATAGATGTAACCTACTTCCCATTTGACTATCAGAACTGCACCATGAAGTTTGGTTCATGGTCTTACGATAAAGCCAAAATTGACTTAGTTTTAATTGGCTCTACAATGAACCTGAAAGATTACTGGGAGAGTGGAGAATGGGCTATTATTAAAGCTCCTGGGTATAAGCATGACATCAAATACAACTGCTGTGAAGAGATCTATCCAGACATCACATATTCTCTTTACATTAGGCGTTTACCTTTATTTTACACTATCAATATGATTATTCCATGTCTGCTGATTTCTTTTCTGACTGTACTGGTTTTCTATTTGCCTTCAGACTGTGGTGAGAAGGTGACACTCTGCATATCAGTCCTTCTATCTTTAACAGTGTTCCTCCTTGTTATCACAGAAACCATACCTTCTACTTCCCTGGTAATTCCACTTATTGGGGAATACCTCCTTTTCACCATGATATTTGTAACTCTATCTATTGTCATTACCGTATTTGTACTTAACGTGCACTACAGAACACCCAAAACTCATACAATGCCTGTGTGGGTGAGAACCATTTTCTTGAACTTGCTTCCCAGGATCATGTTTATGACAAGGCCTGCCAGTGATGAAGAGAATAACCAGAAGCCAAAACAACTTTCCACTTCTGAGTTTTCAAACATAAATTGCCTCAACAGTTCTGAAACCAAATGCTTCAAAGAAGGCTTTGTATGTCAAGATATGGCATGCAGCTGCTGTCAGTATCATCGAATGAAGTTCCCAAATATCAGTGGCAATCTCACAAGAAGTTCAAGCTCTGAGTCTGTAGATCCTGTGTTTTCATTTTCAGTTCTGTCACCAGAAATGAGAGATGCTATTGAAAGTGTTAAATACATTGCAGAAAATATGAAAATGCAGAATGAAGCAAAAGAGGTAAGAACATATTTTACTACTACACAAACTGCATGCAACAGTTCCTGTTCTGAAAGAAAAAGAGACTAAAAAACAAAAATCAAAAAAAAACACAAAACCCAAAACCACAAGGGGAAAAAAAAAAGGAAATAAGAAAAAAGGCCAACAAAAGACAAGTATTTATACAAGTAGGCAGCTTACAAGAAAGTTGGTGGGGGACTTTTTACGAGGTCAGGTAGTGATAGAACCGGGGGAAATGGATGCAAGCTAGAGGAGGGGAGATTTAGATTAGACATTAGGAGGAAGTTCTTGGCTGTTAGGGTGGTGAGACACTGGAACAGGTTGCCCAGAGAGGCTGTGGAAGCTTCATCCCTGGAAGTTTTTAAGGCAAGGCTGGATGGGGCTCTGGGCAACCTGATCTAGTGAATGGTGTCCCTGGCAGGCAGGGGGGTTGGAACCAGATGATCTATAAGGTCCCTTCCAACTCTGACAATTCTATGATAAGAATTACCAATACTGTGTTACAAATACATACAGTTTTGACTGTAAGTAATTTTTGGGAGCAGCTCTGTTGCACAACATTCTCTTTATTGACAACACATACATTAAGTGAAGCATGTTAAGGTAAATGGTGCTAGGGAAACATAGTTGAGTATCCATCCTACAAGATTTGGAGTGAGGATTCTTAAAGTTTTAATCTTAATACTGGAATTTGCTGACTGTATGGCCTTTAGAAAGTTCCATTCTCCCTCCCACAGCTTACTGTCAAACAACAAAGTAAAAAGTATTAATGTCCTTCACAGCAATGGTGTTGCTTATTCTGCTGCTGCAGAGTAAAGTGCTGTAGCTAAATGGGATAACTCCTGCAAGATAGGGACCATCATCTTTCACTAAACTGCATCTTAATGCAATAAAGTTTAATAAAGTTCCTCAAAAATAATAAGAGCAGTAGCCACACCACCACAGTTGTCACTGAATTTAGATCCTTCTGCAGTATGATACTTACAGTTAGAATTAAGTTTTGTTTATGCTGAAATCAGAAGTTTATTAAGAATTAGTTTGTATGGAAAAAATGGGGTTGCTTTGGTTGTTTTCAGTCTGCCTTAACAAACAAGATCTAAGAAAAAAGGTGCAACATCTCAACAACAAATGCATTATTCATTTATTAGCCTTCCTGAAGAAAAATAACAATTTAAATTGTAATCTCAAGAGTAACTAAAATAATCACATAATGTACTTACTATTAATATATAGCATATAGAATATTTCAACATCACTCTTGTTATAATGTCCATGCAAAGACAAAGTTAGAAAAACCTGGTTTTTGGAAACATGGTTCCCTCTCTACATGGAAGGTAAGGAGATTAAATTTTATATCATGTGAGAACAAGCAAGTTTCAGTACTACATAAGAAACGTACCAAATAATTATATACCAATTAACCTTTGTCTCTTTACATATTGCCTAAAGACCAGTAGGAGCAGTCTGTTCTGTAGTTTTCTGGACAAACCTGATCATTCAAGAACATAAAGCTTTCCACTTTCATTTTTGGCAAACAGAAGAAAAGTTGTATCTCATGAAGTCCAGTGTCTTGGTGAACAACTTTTTGTATTTGAAGTAGTAGCATTTGGCTTTGCCCCAAATAGCATATTCAGATAAAGCTTCTTCAAGAGTAATTTGTTAATGAAAACAGATATGTATGTTGTGCACATATAAAAACATCTACATATGGAAAAAAAAAGTGCTTCCTCTATAAAGTGGTAGTAATTGTTAATGCAAGTTATTTATCTAATAAACATGCCTACTTGCTATTCAATTTGTTTTTCAGATTCAGGATGACTGGAAATACGTTGCCATGGTAATCGATCGTATTTTTCTCTGGGTTTTCATCTTGGTATGTATTCTAGGAACAGCAGGATTGTTTTTACAACCTTTGATGGCTGGAGATGAAATGTGAAGATGAAATAGTATTGTTCTGAAATCAAATAAAACTTTTGCTAACCAACTCTGCACCGGTACCCTTGCATCTGAAGTCTCTTCTATGTGCAGTAAAATAAGGATCTCTCTAGGCCTCAACTTTGCCTCACCCAGAAGGCTTTGTTAAAAGTGTGAAAATATGAAATAAAAAACCAGATTTTGAACCTTTATGAAAGCTACTGTCAAAGTAATATGAGCTATGCTTGACAGCTACTTTTTGCAGTAACTGGAAAAGATGTAGGTAGTACATTTAACTTTACTGGAATGGTCAAGAAGGAGTTGATAAAGAAACTGAAAAATTCATAAATATTCAGGAAGTCAAGACAGGCTGAATACTTTGGGCTACTAGATTTGTTTCCACAAGGCTGTTGCTAGGTCTCCTCAGACTATGACAGGATCTTCTGGGAATAAGTTCCTACTGCGTTCTGTGAATGCCCTCATGAGGATGAAACGGTTTAGGAAGCACACATACCAAACTTTGGAATGAAGATATTGCCACCTGGTGTATAAACTGACTCAAACAGTGGGAGGAAAGGACTACGGGCAGGTTTATGACAAAAGGAGAACAAATAGGTAAATAATAGATGTTAATAAAGCAGGCATAATGTAACCTCTGTGCGTATCTCCATATTTCAGTGTATGAGAAGACTGTCAGAAAAAGACAAGCTGTTGAAACCTAGTAACATTTAAAACTGTTTGAAACACACACTAAGATGCAGGCCACAGGTTATGCAAAGGATCACAACGCTATGATGGGATAGTCTGAACACAGAACCATCTGCTGTGGAAGGCATTTTATGACAAAGGCAGGCAGAGAGATACAAAACAGTCCTGTGAAGTATAACAATATTGCTTCTTAGGCATACTTTTTTTTAAACCCATAACTGCAAATAATTTAAGAGCATGAATAAAGAATGCAAGAAAATACTGTTAATGAGACAATATTTTGTAGAAGTATGAACTGTTCTTTCTGTACCAAACTAGAAACTTTTTGGAAATACAGTGTAGCAAGTGATGTAACATTTATGAAAATAAAGAGAACCAAGCTGTTGAAAATTGCTCTTTTTTTTTCATTTATTTTGACAAAAGCCTATATAAGGTAGCATTAGCTACAATTCAACAAACAAGTTACATCAGTAAATGTCCATGCTTCTCAGTATTTTAAAATTATTTTGTTTCAGATACACCTGATAAGCTGAAGACTCCAAGAATTCTAGTGTCAGCTATCTTATCTGTATTTATCCTGATAAGATTGTAGAAGTGACTAAAAGAAATTCATGCACTTGCAAAAATTTTGAGTTTATAGTAGTAGTAGTATAAAGACAGAGACTCCATTTGCCAATATGCTGCCACCTACCTTATGATAAAACTAGGCAGTCTACAGCTATCATTTAACAAGGGGAAAGAAATGAGGTGGGGAGTTCATAATATAGCTAATCTAAAACTTCACTAAATCAAACTCAAGGAGGACTATAAAATGAAAATTTGCATTTGGAGAGGAAATAAGATGTAATTGTATAACTGAAGAGGAAGACTGACTCCCTTTACAATCAGAATTATTTATAAATTGTTATTAAAAAAAAAAAAAGGCTTGCCTGGCATAATTTCCCTGCCTGTGAGCCTCAGAAAGCTTCTTAAAAGCGAGAATGTCTTACAGGTGTAAACAATTTTAAATAAATACTCCATTAACATATAAATTCTTATCTAAGCAATCAGCATTATGATCAGTACAGCACCAAACTGCTACTTTTAAGGGGATGGGGGGAAACAGGTATCCTTTCACCAAATTGATAATAACTATGTAAACCTACATTATCAAAGATACAACAATTTACATTAAACTTTATTATTAATGTAGCAATTTAAGCAAATGAAAACTTCCCAAGACTTGCCCTAGCCTAGCGTTACTGTGTTAGCCCCGCAGGATGCAAGTATATTAGGAAGTACACTTGGAGTAAGAAAACCTCTATCTATTTTAGAGTCTCTTGCAGAAATAAGGCTTCTAAGAAAGGTGTCACTGGAATGAATGTAAAGAAATTAAAACCAGTATTTAAAGAATATATATTGATGGAATAATTTAAAAGTTGCAAGCTAGTTTTCAACACTCTCCTGCAAAAACTGAAGTATGGAAACCTGTACAAGTCCTTACTGCTTTGAGTAACATGGTTCTATAAGCAAGAGAATTTATTAAAGGTAGCTTTTTAAGTTCGGTTTAACAAACACGTGAAAACTTAACCATCTATATTTGGTTACACAGCAGGATAATTTCCAACCCGTTTCCTTCAGAATGGCACTCCCCAAATTACTTCTACCTGCACTTAAAAAGTTAATCCTGAGAAGCACACAAAGGCAGGAAACTATTAACATGTTTGTAACTAACATACCGTATCAAATCCTTCATCAAGAATAAAGAAATCTGAATGCTCTGGTCCATTAGAATACTTCTGCAATTGGGAACTCATTTAGTTGTCTTTGCCTTCCTTTCCATAGCTGACACAGAGATATCAATATACACATATCCTGTAAGCAATTTTAAGGCTCACTGCATTAAATGTTCAGGTTAATATAATAGAATTAACAAGGTTTTAAATTCAGCAGCAAATTCCACTGAAAATGTGTAAAGGCAAAACATAGCCAAATCACTATTTTTACGTACATGTTGAATGAACAGGAAGTTTAACTGGTATCTTTAGTATTATTTTTAATTTATTCTGTAGAAACTTCATGCTTCTACAACAGATTTAGGAGAAAATTCTCCTTTGCATACTACAGTAAATTGAAATAAGCAACTCTCATGTATAAATATCCTCAAATATTTAATAATTAATAATTTATATAGCAATTTAATAATTGGACTACAGGGATCATCTTTAAAAGATGTTATATCCTTCTACTTCACAGTAGGTGTCAGTGCATGCTTTTTTACATATCATACATGGAAGTGCTTGAGAAGGTGCTTTTAATTTTGACTTAAATTAGAAGTAACTTAATAGACTGGCAAAAAGCAAATAGACTTCTACATGTCCTAGGGATGCCATGCTTTAATACAGATTTCTGGGTTTGGATATTTTTTTACTCTATCAGAAACATGCCCACAAAGAACATGCATGGAAATAGAGCTACTACAAAACTCTTTAGAGCTATATTAGCAGGAGATGGATCCAAACACACTTTATGCATTTGTACTGCCTATGTGTGTAGGTACTATTATACTTGCCCATTTATGAATAACAGGAATAAATAATACAAGTGATCCAATTATTGATACCAGAAGAAAAGTCCATAGGAACATTCGATCAAGCACCTGAGCAATGAATTTCCAGTCTTCAACAACCTGAAAAAAAACAAAGAGCATAAAGTTGGTCAGTATATGTGAGAACAGGTAAAGATACAGTACCAAATCCTACAATTCTTAATCACTTTACAGTCCACTTTTTCGCAATCAGGTGCACTTGGTATCTCCTTTAACAGCTTTTTATAACTACACTATGAGCTAGAACAGCCACAAACTTCCCTCTATGAGGACTGGTAAGCTATACATATCACTATGCAGAAACTGACCCTGACAATCCTCAGCTACAGAGAGATTAAATCAGTGTGTAAATTTTCTAACATACTGCAGGATTTGGGATTCGTGTCACAGCCTCATCACAAAGTAGAATTCCTGGACAGGAGTTAGAATCAAACACTGTAAAAAAAACCAAACACAACAAAACACCCAAACAAATTTTTTAATAAATAAATAATTCTTAAAAGAAAATGAACTGTTAACAGCAGCTGTTATGTTGTCAACAAGATCTGAAAGCTGTAAAGTTACCCCTGCACAGAATTATATTCCAGGGAGAATACACAGTACTTTCAAGACAATTTTCCTTTTTGATCTAAGTGTTCATATCTATACACAGTTTTGCAAGTATAGCAGATATATTTGGGCAACAAGATTAAACCCTTGCAAACAACTGACTTTGATTTGAACTGGAGCTATTCATATTTCCCAAGCTTCCTAAGAGGTAAGGCTACAACAGCACTAGGAGTGTAATTTTTATTACCAAATTTTGCAATTAAAGTTTGCATCTTCTGTAGGCCAAATAATAAAATACAAGTGATTCCCCAGTCCGGTGTATATTAATTCCTGAGGCTTAGACTCACAACATTACACCTGGAAAACAAAGTATTTGTATCCTCTCTTGTCACTAACATTCAATTAGACTAAGTACACCAAGAGAAAGAAAACCAACCTTTAATTTATGGGAAATTATACATTTAATAGTGAACTTTTCTATTTGTTGGTTTTAAACAATACAGGGATATTAGATGCTCTTTTAGCAGTACAGCACATCTCTTGTGATGATGTCAGAATTGAATCCTGAGAGGGTACAGGTGGGAGTTAGCTTACTCCTGGGCTTGAAGGTAAGAACACGCTGTTAGTTACCAGCAAGTTTTGAAGACACTAATTCCTGTATGAATTGAAATAATCTCAGGCCTAGCCATGAGAAACAGATAGCAGTATCATGAAACCACACAACAAACTTGTATATTTTTATATTAGCCTGAAAATAGCATTTAAGACAATAAAAGCACAGAAAGGAACCAGATTCATAATGCCCTTACCTGAACGGTGTAAACATCCATTAAGTATAGTTCAGAGTGCAAGAGTACAGATTGAAAAATTGACATCTTTTGAAATAACTTAGAGCCAAATAATACTAAGGCAGCTAGAAGAGAACTCAAAAATTCATCTAGTCCATCACAGAATCACAGAATGTTAGGAGTTGGAAGGGACCTCAAAAGATTATCTAGTCCAACCCCCCTGCCACAGCAGGATTCCCTAGACCAGGTCACACAGAAGTGTGTCCAGAGGGTCTTGAACACCTCGAGACTACCGAGCCTCTCTGGGCAGTCTGTGCCAGTGCTCTGGCACCTCAACTGGGAAAAAATTTCTTCGTGTATTCACACGGAAAGTGCTACACTTCAGCTTACAGCCACTGCCCCTTGTCTTGTCACTGGGCTTCACTAAGAAGAGCCTGACCCCATCCTCCTGAAACGCACCCTTCACATATTTAAAAGCATAAATGACGTCACCCCTTAGTCTCCTCCAAGCTAAAGAGACCCAGCTCCCTTAGCCTCTCCTCACAAGGAAGATGTTCCACACCCTTCAACATCTTGGTGGCTCTGTGATGGACTCTTTCCAGCAGTTCCCTATCCTTCTTCAACTGAGATGCCCAGAACTGGACACAATAGTCCAGATGTGGCCTCACCAGGGTAGAGTAAATGGGGAGAAGAACCTCCCTTGACCTACTAGCCACACTCCTTCTAATAAACCCCAGAATCCCATTGGCCCTTCTGGCCACAAGAGCATGCTGCTGGCTCATGGTCATCCTTCCATCCACCAGGACCCCCAGGTCCCTTTCCCCTTCACTGCTCTCCAACACGTCAATCCCCAACCTATACTCATACATGGGGTTGGTCTTTCCCAGGTGCAAGACTCAACACTTGGCCTTGTTGAATTTCATTCCATGTCTCCCTGCCCAGCTCTCCAGCCTGTCTAAGTCTTGCTGAATGGCAGCACAACCCTCCGGTGTGTCAGCCACTCCACCCAGTTTAGTGTCAGCAGCAAACTTGCTGACAGTGCACCCTGTTCCCTCAGCCAGGCTGTCAATGAATAGACTGAAAAGTACTGGTCCCAGTACCGACCCCTGAGGGACTCCACTAGACACAGGCCTCCAACTAGGCTCCATCCCATTGACCACAACTCTCCGACTTCTGTCCTTCAACCAGTTCACAATCCACCTCACTACCCCGTCAGCCAGACCACACTTGCTCAGTTTAGCTGCAAGGATGCTGTGGGAGATGGTGTCAAACACTTTACTGAAGTCAAGATAAACCACATCCAGTGCTCTACCATCTTCTATCCACCATCCTCATAAAAGGCTATCAGGTTGGTCATACATGACTTCCCCTTGGTAAACCCATGCTGACTGCTCTTAATGACCCCCTAATCCTTGATATGCCTAGAGACAGAGTTGAGGATAAAGTGTTCCATCATGGAGGTGGATGGAGGTGAGGCTGACTGGTCTATATAGTTACCTGGCTCCTCCTTCTTCCCCTTTTTGAAGACTGGAGTGACATTTGCCTTCCTCCAGTCCCCAGGCACCTCTCCTGTTCCCCAGAACTTATTAAAGATAATGGAGAGGGGCCTGGCAATGGCTTCTGCCAGCTCCTCAACACCTGTGGGTGCATCCCATCAGGTCCCATGGATTTATGCATGTCCAGATGGCTTAACTGCTCCCTAACCCAGTCCTCTTCAACCAAGGAAAACTCCTCCAGTATCCTAACGTCATCTGGGGGCTTAGGGGCCTGAGACTCATGAGGACAGTCTCTAACAGTACAGACAGTGACAAAGAAGGCATTCAGTAACTCCACCTTCTTTGTATCTTCTGTCACCAAGGCACCCACCTCATTCAGCAGGGGGCCTACACTGCCTCTAGCGTTAGTTATTCCTGCAATGTATTTGAAGAAGCCCTTCCTATTGTCCTTGACCTCCCTTGTAAGGTTTAATTCCAGAGAGGCCTTAGCTTTCCTAATTGCCTCCTTACAACCTCTGACAACAGTCTTCTACTCTTCCCATGTGGCCAACCCCTCCTTCCATGACCTGTAGACTCTCTTCTTCCACTTGAGTTTGCCCAGCAGTTCCCTACTTGACCATGCAGGTCTCCTGGCTCCCCTCCTCGACTTTCTACATTTTAGAATGCTCTGATCTTGAGCTTGGAAGAAGTGGTCCTTGAATGTTAACCAACTCTCTTGGGCCCCTTTATCTTCTAGTACCCTGTCCCATGAGATTTCCCCTAGCAATTTCTTGAAAAGATCAAAGTTGGCCCTACTGAAGTCCAGGGTTGTGATCTGACTAGGTATTCTGTTCCTACCACACAAGATCCTGAATTCTACCATCTCATGATTGCTGCAGCCAAGGTTGCCCTCAACCTCTACCTTTTCAACCAGACCCTCCTTTTTAGTGAGTATCAGGTACAGCAGTGCTCCCCTCCTAGTGGGCTCATCCACCATTTTCATCAAGAAGTTATCATCAATGCACTGGAGGAACCTCCTGGACTGTGAATGGCTGGCTGAGTAGGCTTTCAAGCAAATATCTGGGTAGTTAAAATCCCCCATAAGAATCAGGGCCTGTGGTTGAGAGGCTACTGTCAGCTGCCTGGAGAAAGCCTCATCAACTTCCTCATCCTGATCAGGTGGCCTGTAATAAACACCCACAGCAGTATCACCCATTGTAGCCTGCCCCTTAATTGCACCCATAAACTCTCAACTCGCCCCTCATCCACCCCTGAACAGAACTCAATACATTCTAGTTGCTCTCTCACTTAAAGAGCAACTCCCCTACCACATCTTGTAGACCTGTCTTTCCTAAAAAGGACATAGCCATCCATGAGCAGATTCCAGTCATGAGAGCTGTCCCACCATGTCTCTGTAGTTGCCACCAGATCATAACCCCGTGACCGCACATGTATTTCTAACTCCTCCTGTTTATTCTATCGTTGATCTTAGCACAAAATGACCAACATATGACTCCAGGTAGCATTTCAACTAATACAAGCTAGGGCATTATTGTTTTTATTTGGAACTGAAAGCTGCAAAACAAGCCTTAGCAGTATTTATTCTGAAAATGTAAGGCAAATGCATTTTTCAGATAGCCTTCAGGTACAACATTAAAATGAAAAATACTTATTTTTCTTATGAAGTAACATTCAGGAACACTGTAGGGAAGTTATCCTACCTGCTCTTGTAACAAAGTAGTATCTCTGAAAATGTGTAACTCATAACATGAATGTACTTCTAGAAGCAAAAGAATTTAAAGAACCCAAGGACTGTATTGTATCATCCAAGTATCTATGAGAATTCTCAGCATTGTACCACACCTGTTCTTCTTCCCAGTGGAAATAATTACTCAACTTCCAGTGAAGGACTGGAAAAAAAACTGGAAATCCCATAGCACATATTTGATATGCAGCTGCATAGTAAACCATTCCTTGGCTTTCTAATTTCCAGTTTGACAAAAATCAGTGTAACATGACTCATACACTCACCTCACGAACTTCATTCTCCTTCATTACGTGTCTTGTAATATAGCGTATAGAATCTAGAGCTGCTTCCAAGGTGTTCCTAGATGATTCTGATCCGCTCGTATTTCCCGTTTCATCCTTCTGAGCAAAGTATCTATCTACATGACTTCTCATGCAAAGCAGCTTGGGAAGTTTGTGAAGAAATATCTTGCGAACCCAAGGTGCCATAGCATTGTGTGTAGACGAAGAGCGATGATGAATATTGATAGCAAAGACAGTTATCACAATGGACAAAGTCACAAATATCATAGTAAACACCAAGTACTCTCCTATAAGTGGGATAACTTTAGAAGACGATGGAATAATCTCTTCGATAACAAGAAGAAAAACAGTCAAAGATACCAGTACTGACGTGCAAAGTGAAATTTTTTCACCTTCATTTGAAGGAAGATAGAAGACAAGGACAGTTAGAAAAGAAAGACCAATACAAGGAATAATGAGAAACAACGTGTAAAAAAGTGGCAAACGTCTAATTATAAATGAGTATGTAACAAAAGGATACCAGCAGCATCCATCAGTCCTATTTCCTTTGCTTCCTGTTGCAGTCACTATCTCCCATTCTCCGTTATCAAAAAAGTCTCTTTTGTCAACATCATAGTCTTCAAGAATTATATCAACCTGTGAGCCATCGTAAGTCCAAGAACCAAATTTCATAGAGCAATTTTGGAGGTCAAAGGGGAAGAAGGTTACATCAATAGTACAGGAACTTTTATAGTTTGCTGGTGGAGTCCAAGCAATGGTGCCATCATATTTCACCACAGTTTTTGTAGACGTTCCCTCAAAACGTCCATCTGCACTGAAAGAAAAGCGATACATGCAAACAATTAGCATGGATGTATGTTCTTAAATAAGAAAATGTTTTGTTATTGTCATCTCAGCTGTTAATCACTTCTCTTTCACAGCCAAAATTTTGTAGTCAACTGATATGGGTATGGGTTTTGTGGGTTTTGTTGGTTTTGGGTGTTTGGGTTTTTTTGTTTTAAATCTGAAGCTCACACAGGTAAACAGCTATGGAAGAGTGAAGAATATTTTCAAGTCTTGAAAAGATCTGTGCAACTTTCTCTGATCCCAATGACTTACCAAAGGATTGTAAAAATCCTGACATTTTACAGCATGACTAAGCTCTGGTGTTTGTAATACAGCATAAATATTTTTCTAATTTGGCCACAGCATAATTACTGAAGAGAAAAAAGTAATGAAACAGGTAAAATAACACTTCTGTGCCACCTCCAAACTTGATTTTATAGTCACTGCAACAGCCTTCTCCCGCTTCAATAAGTCAGGAAATGTAAAACCATTATATACGCATCTGAGTTGAGCAGAAAGGTTAATTCAAAAGTCACTGCTTCCGAGATCTGCTAATTCTCAAAACCCAAACCACCAACCCAAAACAACTTCTCCTTTATTTTAAATCCATGCTGAACATGACTTAACATGAATTAGTTGTTTCCCTCCCATCCCTCTACACTTTTAGTTTGTACCCAGCATTGTGCAAGATATTGTTTTCCAATTTAAAAAAGTTTGCACATGGAAATGGAAATACATTTTTCAAAGAGACTATAAATTCCTTACAGAAGGCAAAGCAAAACATCTAAGCATTTAACATGGCAATAAAATCCATTTGCATTCAGAGGAAAATTCTTCCACATGTTCTCAGCTTTACTAAATGCACATACATATCTATACAATGAGCCTCCTAGAAGCAGCTTGGACAGTAAATTTAGAAAGTAAATATATTTTACATGAAAAGAGTAAAATCTTACTTGTCATACAACACGATATCTGGAATCCAAATAGAATCTGATGGGACACGAATAGATGTTATTCCAGCATAGTCTTCAGGATTCCATCTTAATTTCACATCTGTCCATTCCTGTGGATATGCGAGATGTAAAAATCCTTATTATTGTGAAGCTGATTTAAACAGTGGAAGACTAAATGAAAATAGACAAAAAGGCAATTAAAAAAATAAATCAAACTAGCCTCTAAAATTTACATACAACAGTGAGTTTACTGAACAGGCATTTACCTCATCCAGTATTTGTTTTCTGTTTTAAGAGCCACTTGACAGTATTTCTGTACAGAATTCAAGATGTTAAAACCCTTTTATCAGAGCACGTGTACATAAAATAATAACTATGGCAATGTATAGAGAAGGAATTTGGAAAAAAACTTGTTCTAAATTAGTATCAGCAGCTTGGAAGCTGATCAGAAGCAATTTATAAATATTCTCATAATTAAAAAAATTCATGCTGCAACTCTCACAAGATAGTTGTTCCTACTTCTACCAGCAACACTAAAAATATTATCATTAAAAGCACAGTTGTACTTTGTAATTTTATACTTTTATGTATAAAAGCTCAAGAGGAAGAATTCCAGTTTCTAATTTTAAATGCATATTCAGCTCAGACCTTATTTTATTTGAATTGGTTCAATTGCAACAAGTTCTGAAGAAGCTAAGAGGGCACAAAGTGTTTACACCAACACACTGTCATCTCATACTTGCTGAGTACTCACCAAATTTTCCCAAAAAGAAAAGCTTTGCCTCAAACTAGTTACTGAGAAAGAAAAGAAAGGGAAGCAACAGGAAGGAAGGGAAAAAACCCCAAAAAACCCCAATTCCTCTTCCCCAATATCCCCTAAAAAAACCCAAACCAAACCAAAGCAGTAGCCCCCCAAAATAATTTTGTAAGCTACTAAGTGTAATTAGGGTCTGCAAAGTCTTCTAAGTTAAATCAAGAATGATTTGTGAGCAGCAATTCCCAAGTTAATAGTGGCCATGAAGTTTAGCATTGGACTCTGATTATTCTAAATCATGAGGCATCTTCCTGCACATAAACAAATATTCATAACAGGAAAAAGCAGCTCTTCGTAGCAAGCATATACAAATTTTAAACTGAAATTCTTCAGTGAAGTTTATCTGATAATCTCAAAACCCCACAAGATCTTAAAACTATTATACAAAAGAGTACACAAATCCATACTTTTTGTAATAGTTTCTGAAAGAGAACATGCACTAAAGCGATGACTTTTATGGTTGGATACACGCACCTTGATATATTAAATGGCCAAACAATGCCTTATCAGATTTCTTTTAATTAGGTGGGGTTTTTTAATTGACCTTCTTTGGTTGGCTCTAAGAGTGTTAGAACAATTAATTCATTAATGCACTTCCAGAGACATCACCTAAAGATACTACATGGAATAAAAATTCATGCAACAACTATGCTTTTTTTAATGTACAATTAATTACAAAAGTCTCTTCCAACTTTTAACCTTCAGCTACAAAATTTCAGAATTTTTCATCAACATTTTACACATACCTGTTTCAACCAGACATTTGTTGTCATCAATTGATTCTTCTCATCCTATAAAAATAAAGCATACTTTATGAAAAAAAATCTGCACAGCATTCATAGGAACTGGTTTAGTTCACAGAGGCCTGTATTTAACACAGAAAACATACTTCTAAAAGCATTCCAGCTACTGTTAAGTATGTTTATATGAGAACTTTTTAAACATACAATTATGACCTTGGATTATTTAACTGTTAAAAGTTACATTTTTTCCCCTTCCATTTTTTTACTTGACTATATTTTATGCAGTCTTACTGGTTTTCTACGGAAACGAACAGCCAACACGTGGAAGAAAAACTCCACTTACAGTTTTAAACAGTGAATGCAATTTAACAGTGAAAATAATATTCTGAAAGTCAGTAAGTATCAAGGGAAACAAAATAAATCTGGCTGATCTCTTTTACATGACAGGTAATGCCAAGAGATAATATTTATTATTATGGAAGTGAAGTCTTCAAAGGCTTAGAGGTATTTTGTTGCTTAAAGAGTAAAAAAGAGCTGTATTTGCAAGCGTTCCTGAATTTTACAGAAATCACACTGACAAAATTTAAGAATACATGGGTTTCCCATTGAATAAAAACAATTCCCTAGGCTTAAGAATTTCACTCACTTTTTTTCCTTGAAAACTCCACTAAACATAAGAGCCATTTGTCTTCTCAACCTCTCTGCGATCTTTGTCACGCCCTCATCTACAATACATTTTTTATTATGCTGATCATAATTTAGAGGTTTAATCTATTGTGTTTAAGATAAAATAAGCACAATTATTTCATATGACATTATGTTCCAGAATTTTAAGAACTAGGGAAAAAAAATAAACTTTTTTACTATACATACCACATCTACTAGCTGAGAGATTGCAAGGCCAAACTTTATTTTTATTGTGTCATTCAAGCGTTCCACTGGACGAACCCACTTTTGATAGTCTTCAAATAAATGTTTGAACAAACGATCTTCACTTTTAGCAATAAAAGAAGGTTCGGCTACACCTAGATAAAAGAAGTCATTTATTAACATTGATTTATATGAACAGCGTACAGACACCTGCACTCCTTTTTCCAAAGAGCTTCAGCTAGGTTTATGCAACATTTAAAATCTGCAGTACCTGTAAAGCACTTTTTCCCCCCCACTCTATTTACCAGTCTATCCTCTACATATACTAATGTTATATTCACTGCAATACACCTCTTTTGTTAAGTAATAGCATATATACATGTTTATATGTGTACATATACATATATATGTATATATACATGTTTATACACATATACATGTTAATGTCACTTCTTTATCATAGTTCTCAAGGGGTCATTTCAATGCCTGGACACTGATTGATCACCGGGAACAGTCAAAATCTTTGTATAGCTTAAAAGAAGGGGAAACTAAATGTCGTCTTTTGCCTCCTGAGAGAATGGAATATGTGGCAGAGCTTTGGAAAAAACCCTACTATAGACGCAGAAGCTGCAGGCAGACAGCAGCACAGACTTTAAGGGATATGAAAGTTTTCCTAAAGCACCTCACCAAGAAACCACTGTCATTTATCTTTGGGAATCCACAAAAATTGTTTTTTAAACAAGAAGGTGTCAACGAAGCATATCAGCAGAAACCCTGCTACCCAAAAAAAGGCAAAGTTTAAGGTTTCTCCATTACGAGAATCCATGCACAAAATTACACACTCACAAAAGGAAGGGTATGGAAGAAGATACGGAGAGAGGGGCAGAAAAAAGGCAAGATCAGGGTCTAGCTAAGTAACCTGAGTAAGAACAGCTTCCAAAGGCAGTGCGAAAGACCTGGAAGCCATCACCTCAAGAAGCAGTACAAGCTACACACATTACCTCAAAGGAAATGGCTCCAAAAGGGTCTCAAATTCCCAGATATAAGTTAGAGCAACCATGAGAAGACATGAACATATGGCTCTAGACAAAAATTTTTACTACTCACCAATGAGATTTAAACTGACAAACTACTGTTAAAAGATGACCTAACTACTACTATAGCCATTTTAAGGGACAGAGTAAACCAAAGAAAGATGTTCACAACCACCTCTTTTTAATGCAGATTTAAACTATAAGACCATTACATAAATGTATGCAATGACCTCTCTAGAAATGATGTGCTCACTAACAGCATTCATCTAAAAAAAGATATAGCAAACAGAATATCAGCGGAGAATGTCATAAACAGATTAAAACCAGAGACAGTCAACCATACAAGGAGAGATTTAAAAGATTAACATTATTTTGTTTGGAGAGGATGTGAATTTAGTGAACATGACAGAAATAAAGTAGTGAATAATACATGCAGAAAAAACACCAGTGGTATGTAAACTCTTAAAAGAAGCTAAAGGAAACAAAAGCATCAGTTAAAGGCAGTACAAAAAATTTCTGTGTGAAGTCCATTACCATCAACATTCAGTAAATCAGAGGTCATTAGACACTGAAGAAAACTAAAATTTTAGATTTGCCTGGGATTACCAAACTGTCAGTTAAGCCAGGTAGTATCATACTTGCATAGAGTATCAGGTGGATACACGAAAACACCCAAACCAGAAGATTTCCTGCCAAAAGGGATCCAGCAACATGATGTTATATATGCACAAGTTTGCTTCACAGCTATTAGGTTAAAACATTTATTTTTATTTATACCTTAGGTTTACTGTATCTTTATTATCCAAGAAATCTTTCCTTATTTGTAACTAGATATGGATTTGCCAAGTCCTGCTTTTTACAGACATCCAAAAGAATGCTCCTAAAGACACAACTTAATTTCTCTATTTCTATACCTCTATTTCCTAAAATTATAAATGGGTTTGTATATATTTCAGCCTAATGTTTAATAAATACTTGCTTTTTATATTAGCATTAATTAGATTTCCCTTTTTGCAGTTACAAGTCTCAACTAATTTTTTGTACAATTTGAGAATGACTATGCAGCTGGGTATTCTCTCTCCATTAATTGACCTTGAAGCAATGCAGAGGTAAAGTTGCACTTTCACCATTTCTGTGTTCCTGTAAGATGACCTTCTGCACAGCAATACAGCATCTTCAGGGTACATACTGTTTCCAGACTAAGCTTCTCTTAAAACACAGCATCTTCTCTGCTATGCTAAATGGGGACATATTCCTTTACTACTTTTACATACTTAGGGAAATTGTTTTCAAACATTTTGTGCTCAGACCTACGGTATACTCACCAACTTATTAAGATGACCATATTTACCAACAACATAGTCTGACCTCAGACACAACTGTATTTAAGAATTCAGTTCTACCATTTCCCCCCTAAACATTTAGCAAACTTTAACAGAAGTACTTTGGACAAGCTATATAGAAAAGAAGAGAAAGCATTACATGGGTCTCAGATTCATGAACAGCTTGACAGAACATGTACATTTTGTTAAACCGTCTCAAGTCAAAATTTCACTACTGATGCTAGAGGCAGACTTTTTAAGTGTTTCATAACAAGAGAACATTACAGCCCATGTTTCTCCAAAGAATAAACTTTCTTTGAACCCAATATTCCTCTACAATTCGTTAGATGAAGTTTGTAAGAACCACATCAGATTGCAGGTATAACACTGGTCCTTTTTCTTTAAACAGTGCAGTTCAAAGCATTTTCTAATTGATACAATTGAGTGTTAACAATTTCATTATTTCTCTGAATCACTACTTGGTGCATTTTCAAGAGGTCCATGGGAGAAGGGAAAGGGTCACTTTTTAGAAGCCAAATGCTAAAATGCAGATTCAGAAGCAATAAATATTCCTAATGCAGATTTATAATCATATACCACTAACAAAAAAGAGCATTGCTAAGGACAATAAACATGTTAAAATATCCATACTGTGTAGTTAGCATTAGACTGCTATGCACAAATCATACAACTAAGTTTGCTACAAACCAGGACAGTGAATGAATAAATACAGTACATCTGCCTTCAGTACATTAGCATATTTAAGATGATACTGTGATTTTTTTTTTTTAAAGTAACACTGTTAACATAATTTATAACAACAGAAGCAGTTTGAATTCTAGGACCACAACTGTTTCAATTTTACTATAAAAATTGTTCAGTCATCATTTTGAGAGGGAAAAAAAAGTTATCCATCTTTCCTACAAACAAACTTATTCTACAGTGAGCACCAGTCCTTTTCTTCTTTCAAGTTTACAATTTTTCCAAAATAAACATAACATCACAGTATTCGTGGTGACAATTCTAACTGGGTGGCATATTTATATTTCAGCAGACAGGAAAATGTAGAATAAGATTAACTATACATCTCTCTAAGCCTTCTTTTATATTTTTAAGAATCTTCCACCACTACTTCATTAAGTAGAAAAGATAGGTAACTATTTAAATGAAGTATAAAATGGGGGGTTCTTTGCAAATTTGTTTTGCTTTCTTCTATTCAGACGTCACTGTACGATTTCAAAGGTTGAGAGTACAAAAGTGACAGCCTTGTACTTCTACCATTGTGTATTAATACATGCCTGGGAGAATTTCTGCCTTCTCTCTTCCATCAATCTCCTGTGAAACAGAAAATAAAGTGGCATATTGTGGACGTAAAACTAACAAAGATTTTGAATTGCAATATTCCTTAGAACTTCCCAGTATGAAGAGAGGTACAAAAGCTGCACACAGAAAGAGGGACAATGTTTCTAAGATTCAGTTCAAATTAAAAAGATTTAAGTTTACGGCATGACAACTGGAAGGTTGAATTAAACTGACCTTAGCATCAAGGAATACTTATGGCCCGTGTTAATGAACGCATTGACAAGTTTGATTAAAAGCATAATACAATGTCACATAGGGGTTGGACTAGATGATCTTTAAAGGTCCCTTCCAATCCAAAGCATTGTATGATTCAAATAGATACTATCAACTACAGATTGACTGTCAGTCTTTATATTAAGAGCTAACTGGACTACAAACTATTCCTTTCTGAATACCTGTGCTATGGATTCTGCGGTATACACACAACACACCAAAGAGCTTCCTGAACTCTAGAGTGAGGCTACTGTCAGCAGCAGTCTCTGGATTAACAGCCACCTACAGTGGTAACATTACAGGTCTGTGGCATGCCACAGCATTTCTTTGTGAGCTCACTGACATGAGTATTCTCCACACAGTTTTCAACAGAGAGAACAGTGATCCTTCTCCCTGCCCAACAGCTAAGGGCACATGAAAAGTCTGCCTCACGTCAGGCTCCCCAAAGGTAAAAATTCTGGTCACTCTGAAGCCAGTAGGACTTTTTCTGTAAGAGATCCAGGATTTTATTACCCCCTCTTCACATCACTTTTAACCACTGCATCACTTCACTGAATGTTGACCTGCCAGTGAGGCCTGAAGATGGAATGTGAAGACAGCACTGAGGAATGTTGAATGCAAGCAGCAAAAAGTGCATATACAAGCGTGGATGGCAGAAGGAGTAAAAGGAAGACCAAGTATGTAGAATCTTAAAAGCAGGACCATTTATTCACATAGATTTCAAGGGTATGAATTCTAAAAGCAAACATGAATCCACAATGTATCTAAACAAGATCTTTATACAAATAAGACACAGGCCTCATCCGTCTCACAAGTTGGCAGTGCAGCCCTGCATGCTGCAGAAATTGTGCACCGGTATTATCTCCTGCCACAGTACCACTGTGCTCACGCAGCCCAATTCTAGTCTTGGATGCAGTGCAACATACAATCCTACATCTCATAAAAACTGGATCTCTGTTTAGAAATTGGATACTCTGCTGAAAAACACACAGAGTAGGAAGAGTAGGAGATATCAGAACATATACTATCATGCAAAAAAAAGGTTTTACCATTCTCAAAACTGACTACTGCCTTCTGCAGTTCCTTCCACATACCAGCAGAGATTTCTCCACAAGTCAGTGCTTATGCTTTTCTTCCTAAGAACCTCTAAAGAAAGCACAAAATATTTTAAGAGAAAAATCAGAAGAAACCCATACAAGCAGGATTGCTTGCAGCTTCCTGTTGGGTAAGGAGATGGATCCGATCTGTTAAACTGAGTGGAAAATGTTTGGGCGTATGAATACCCAAGGATACTCTATCACAGGTCTGCAGCATGGCACAGCTGTGCTATAAGTAGATCTTGATTTCTGTTTCATTTGTCCATTTAAGTCTCATCTATTAGCTTGAGATTCAAAGCAAGAACAAAATTTATAATCTGACTGTATTTTAAAATCAGCACATATTTTGTCTTGTCAAATCAGAGTGATCCAGGATAAAGGGATAGTTCACCTCCAGTCTACTAACTAAAGGAAACACCGCATTCATTTACAAGTACTCTCAAAGAACCATTAAGAACAAAGTCACTCCTATAAATGACTTCTAGTCATTAAAGTGATTACTGTACCACATGCAAAGCAATACCTCTACAATAACTTTAACTGCATGTACATGATACTCTGATTTAGGTTATTATTTGTTTGCCCCACATTTTAATAATATGGAACTATAATGTTTTTCATCTTCTTAACAGTAAATTCCATTATATCTTAAAGCAAATTGTGAAAAGAAAAAATATAATTTCACATACACATTTCACACACTAATATCTTATGCCATGATGAAAAACACTAGTCTTCCCAATACTGTGGCTAAGAATAACTTTAAAATCACATTTAGAAATAACAGGCTAAGGTTTTGTACATTGAATTGAAACTGTCACATCAATACAATTTTCTTTCTTTAAATCACATTTACAGCCATTTTTAAAGTTTTAAGCTAATATTAAATTTTATTTTAGGTTAATTTCCTTTCTGCTTGTAATATTGCAGTTACGACTTCAAGATGTTTTGCAAAACACTTAGAAACATACCCATACATTATGCTTTTAAGCAATGTGTTAAAATAACTATTTCTAAATAATTATTTGAAATAGTACTGATTCTGCTCCTTTAATCCTTGTGTAATTTTAAAAACACTTCAGTTTCACATGCTTGTTACATCCTGATTGAATTATGAGACTGACACTTTTGAAGTGAAAGAAACAAAGCATGGCCAAACTAAAAAGAAATTTGTTCTAAGTTCTTAAGCGGAACAGGTTTATATGCTGCCAGATCCATATGCGATACTGCAATTACTACAGTATATTCTGTAAGTTTACCTCCATACAGCTGCAAATGCAAGGAGCACACACACCACAAACCCACCACTGAGCCTAACCGGAGTACGCAAATGGAGCAAAAACTGAAAGCCATGACACTTGAAATCTTCAAAGCATTATATATTAATTTAAAAAACATAACTACGTAATTAAACGTGTGGCAGTTAAGACTCACGTGCACCTGAAAAGCCGCAGCTTGGCAAAGGCATTTTCCCCCTTTCCTGTGGCAGGGGCAGTCCCCGCAGGTCGAGCTCGGTTGTGTAAAGGCTAGCAGAACTCCCGCGGTCCCTACTACACCGGAGCCCCTCAAGAACCGCCAGAGCCCCAGTGCGCCTTCAAATCAGCCTTATTTTAGCCTCACCTAGTGCAAGTTGACGGCGCGTTAGACGATGCGCGATGGAAGAACGCCTCGGCCCCACACGGCACTGACTGCGCTCCCGCCACTCCCAGCTGCCCGCCGGGGTCAGGCGCAGGGCCCCAGCAGCCAGGGCAGGTAGCGGCGGCCAGGCAGACCCCCAGGCTCCGCTACAACCTCTTCCTCTCCCCCTGCCCGGCGGGACGTTCCCCGAGAGTCGGGGTTATAGAGGGTTCGTAACTCCGCGTTGCCCACGCCCTCCCGCTTCCCACTGGAGCGCCAGCCCTGCCCTGCCGCCCGCTGGCCCTCAAACGGGGCCGCCCCGAGGGGCCTTACCCGCGTAGAGGGCGAGAGCGGCGGGACCGCCTCCGGGCCGGCCGAGAAAGGGCGCGAAGAGGCAGGTGAGGAGTAGCAGAGGACGAACGCAGCACCGCCAGGCTCCGAGCTCGGCCATGGCTAGGGCACGTCCAGCCGCCTCCGAGACCCGCGGCGAGGACCGGGCGCCGCGCCTGGGCGCCGCTCCCACCGGGTGGCGCTAGCCCCGCCCCGCCGGGGACCCGTGAGGGGGGCGCGGGCGACGGGAGCCGGAGCGCGCGGCGGCGGCGCTAGCGTCAGCAGAGACCTACGGCAGGCGCCGTCCCGGGGCGCTNCCACGCTCTGAGACGCGCGGGGCCAGCCGGGCAATCACACCGCTATCCACCGGCTGCGTGCCTCAGGGCCCCGCCTCGGGCCGGTGACGGACACCGCCTGCCCCTCGGGCTCACAGGGAGCTGCTCCGTGCGGGAGGCACGTGCGGAGCAGGAAGGCTGCAGCGACCCCGACGAGAGCTGTACCCAAAGGCACCCCTCGAGCACCGTCCCGCCGCTTCCAAGGGTCACGACAAGGCTCCGTCAGTCAGTTAAGTGGCGCAGGTGCTGGTCAGGTAGACGAGTAGCTGGGCCGTGGCAACCCCAAACGTGGCGGCAGCAGCTGCGGGGATGCATTACCGGACGATGACTGCAAATCCACCTGTGTCCACAGCTGCTCCTTCGAAGCCGTGATCTTGGGGGGCGGGGGGAAATTCTAAGTGAGATCTAGGAAAAAAGAAAAAAGAAGATTAAACAAAGTGATTTTTAACTTCCATTCCCTATGAAACCCTCAGTAGGGTTTTTAAACTTTATAAATCAAAATGTTTTGGAACTTTTAATCAAAAATAGGTAAACTGGTGAGAGCTACAGAGACCTAGAATACTTCCATCTTTAAGTATATTATAGAATATAACACACATCATGAATACTCTGTACAAAACACACACTTTTTTACTATAGCAGATAAATAAAAAGCTGCTACAAAAGACAACTTCAAATGCACCAACTGTGAAATACAGTGGTTTTTCCTAAACGACCTTAATGGAATTGTACAGTGTTTACATTGCCACAGAAAAAAGAAACAAGTCAACATTTATGCATTTTTTACCCTTAAGATACTGTTTAAGATTTTTACAGAGAAAAGATTTGGAAAGAAGGCCTAAATGGCTTTACAAAGTGTAATCAGCTGCTCTGTGGAAAGTGCTAGATAACATTTCCCAGGAAAATGGTCCTTCAACTCAAAACAATTTTAGTAACTTTGTATCTTCCTAAAAGGAGCATTACCCAAAGTAGTAATTTCATTAAACACATTGTCAATTATGAGAATTCTTATATATCAAGTGTTCATTTTACAGAAAAGTAGTGTATTTTTGTGTTAACCATGAATCTTTTCCAAAACAGAGTACTTAAGCATTTCAATCCCTTACTTAATCTGTAAACTGGTGTTTTTCTGTATTCTCTATCCTGCAGCCATATTTAGGCTCTGCATGTCTGTGCAAGACATAATGCAGTCTGTATGAACCAACCGAACACAGGCTGCTTGCGCAGGAGTTTCTTCCAGCACATTTCTAGTGACACGCTGTATTGATTTGAATGCTGTACAGTAAATTATGGTCATTTTGTATATTGAGAATCCATTTGTACATTACATGTCCTCCACAACCATAATGTACATGTGAGAAAGGATGCAGTGTGACTCATTTGGAAACGCTCAGTGTGAATGCATTGGGCAAGCCAAGATTTAGAGTTACTAAAAACATATTTTAGCCCAAAGCCTGGTACAAACCCCTTATTTTATTTTTTGTGATATACTGGAGTTTTGGTGTTTTCTGAGTGCTCCAAAAATTACTGGGCAGTGGTTCTACTGAAATTGCAAATCTGTAGTTTTTGATGGCAGCTGGTCCACAGCTGCTCTGCACCTGGTGTTCCTAATGTTAGATTATCATACAAATCTGTATTTCTCCTAGCTGTGTACGTGCATGGCCATAAATGCATTTTAGAGCCACAAAGTCTAGTTAGCAGAGTTAAACATAGCTGCCACTTGAATATGCAGGAGATAGTAAACTGGTTTTATTACATAACTGTGAATTTGTTTGCAGCTGGGTCCTAGCTAGGCAAAACAGATGCTGTAAGATATACAAGGATTAAACTGTCTAGGTTACATGCCCAACCTTTTGCTAAATATTTTATGTAGCATCATCTGGCACACATTATGTTGTATTATTACTGTTTTAGCAAATAGTTAAAAATAAGAAGCTATTTTTTCCTGCTGCTTTGAACTTGAAGCAAAATGTTAATGCTAACAGCAGTTAAATATGCATCATTAAGTGAAAGTCTAAATGGTAACACAAGTAACTCCTGCTAGCTTCGAAAGGGTCCTTTCTCAGCAGGAGCTGACATCTGAAGGTCCCCACTAGTCCAGTAAATTGGCTGATAGCAGCTTTTACTGTGCACTGAAGAGTACTTTTAACTGGAAACCAAATGCCAAATTAATCACAGATAAAAATAGCAAGCTGCTCAGTTCTCTTTGTAAAATCAGAAATATTCTAACATTCTTTGTGAAGCTCCATTTTCTCCAGATTAAAGCCAAGAGCTACATAACCCATGAAGGCTATGCTCAGATCAAGTTGTTTTAGTGGGTTTTCATATTATAGTAGAAATAACTGCAATCAAAACTTGAAAACAAGGACAACTTTTACTACAGAAAAACTCTACCAGAAAATATTCTTTAAAGAAAATGAAAGACAAATAAATCCTAGAATCTCATCTAGTCATAATCTCTCTCATGCATGAAGTACCTGAGTACATTAACTTCTTGGACTTATAGGTCTTGTATACACTTAGCTATGTTATCTATGTATCACAGAGTTCTGCAGCATCTAAAACCATTAATCTGAACACCATGTAATCATTAATATAGTCATTCTCACAACACAGTGGAGAAGTACTGCCCCCTTAATTTAAAGATTATGAACAGAAAGAATTAATAAACTACCTTGGGAATCTATAACAAAACAGAAGCTGCAGTCAAATTTAACATAAAAAGTTCTTTGTTTATAATCTTGAGTGCTTTTGTAACTCTAACAGGTGAAAATATTTGAATGAATAGGGAAACATACTGAAAGGAATCTTCTATCTTCTACTGCACAATAGAGTAACTCACATAAGCAGCTAATTTTTTATTTGAACAGAATACAGTCATCTAGAAAACAAGCTAACTTTTTAAACACTGACAGATGGAAGAGACAGCACAGATATTATTGGAGAAGCAGTAGCTTCATTATCTATTACACTGTTTAGAATAACAAAACACATTACAATTTATTAGGACAATCTATTTGTGAGTACTTGCCCTCACAAGTTCTATCATGCCCTCAAGTGAGAGATAAAACTATCCAGTGCCTAGGCTTACTAACATCATACTATGCAAACAGTTCAATACTTTAACCTAATTTGAAAAATCTGTCACCTTGCACAGCACCACATGAAACCTATGGTGTTAAAATAACATTTAATCCATAGCAACAGCTATTTAAAATACTTATGTAGTAGACTGTAACCTCTATGTAAACACTACATACACCACAAAACATACAAAGAACAGGAAGATCATTTTTATTAGCAAAGACTCAGATGTATGCCAAAATGATTTTTCTGTTCTTATGACTTATCCCCAAGCCAATCCTAAAAAAGGCACAGATGGTGTTTTGGGTTTTTTTAATTTTTGTTTTGTTTTATTTTAAAACACACAAAGCTAGAATCCACAGAGTAGGCCTGTGCAGTCAATTGCTCTATTCCTAGGAAAAGCAGGTAATGAACTTGCATGAGTGTAACGATGACCAAGGAAGATTCTAGTCACACATCTTTAGCATCTGCTTACTGTCCTAGGTTCGAATGCAGGAAAGAACCAGAAATTAAATTCAACTTAGAACAACTTTCTGACACACCTTGGATATGCACGTGTCAGCCAGGGTTACTTGCCTATTCCAAGGCAGCACTGAGGCTTACCTTACAATCAGCTATTGATGGCACTCAGTAATAGAGATAGCATTTTAAAAATTAAATTGATAATTACTGTTCAAATTATTTGACAATACTTTTATTCAGGTAAATTAAACCTTTCAATAATAAATCCTTCAAAATATAGTGTAACTACATAACTTATCACAATGCTTCAATAAAAAAGGGAGCACCAATCAGAAAATTATTTAAATCACTCTGACTTTTGATTATTACAGTATCTAAAAAGTTCTCTTTACAAACAAATGATGCAGTCTTTGGCAAAGAAATGCTAGTGGTAATTCTTTAAATAAAGATCCAAATGTATTTATCGCCTTTTTGTCAGAAACTGAAGCATTTGAGAAAAAAATATTTTAATAGGTCTATATTCTAAGCTATCTGATAATACTTCTACTAAACAAATTACCTGGCATTATTTATGTATATTGATGAAGCCGGCCCGAGATGCTCTAATGGCTTCCTAGAAGACAGAAAGCATAGCTGGAGTCCATTACATCTTGTTCCAAAGTCATCTTTAAGAAGTTAGAAAAAATTCCAATTTGGTATTGCTGCTTTTAGGGCATATTCCGAAGTACTTGTACAACCACCATCAGTGATCTAGGAATCTGCAAAAGATGCTGATATATTGCATTCAAGGTATCAAAAAAGTAGATTGAGCACAGGATTTTCTACATACAAATGGAGCTTGAGGTATTTATACAGCTCTTCATAATGCAGATTAAATCTTGTTGCATGAAATATTTATTATTTGGAAAACCTACTGCTGCACAAGGTGCTAGTAAAACTCAGTTTAACTTCTATTACCTATAAAATTTGAATACTAGCAAAGTTAAGTTCATTACAAAAGACTAGAACAATTGTCCTCCACTGAGACTTAGAAAATGCATGAGCAGGTCTTGTGGACTGCACAGAACCCACAAAACCCCCCACTACATGCTGAACACAGGTTGCCAAAGTGAGTGCAGTACGTGTACAAAAACTGCAGCATAAACACCTCAAGTCAGATTCCTTCCTCTGGCTCTCAACAGTGAATCTTGCAGCAGTAAGCTCAGAAAAGGGTTTTGGGGAGCCCAGCGGTAATTTCTGGCCACGCTGACAAAGTATGTTTTATCAGTCGAAAATGTCTGGGGTAGATTAAAAACAATAAAACACTCTATGAGTTCACTCTGTTTCTTCAACGGGTCATATTAAATCCTGTAAACACCAGATGTCCTTTGGGGTAAAAGAATAAATAAATAAATAAATAAAATCCCAAACAAAAACTTCCCCAAAACCAACCAAACAAAAACCACACATAAAAAAAATAACCGACCAAACCCCACCCCAAACCCAAAAAACTGCAAGATAAACACAATCCAGGGTCAGCCAAAAGGGGTTGGATCACCAGCATCACAGTTTGAAGTTCAGCAGGTAAGGCCTCTCATTTCTCATTTAAACATGTCACTCAAGTGAGCTTTTCAATTAGCTTTTGAAAACTGAACGGGTGCAAAATCATTTCCAGTAACTTGTTTTTATCTCAATTAACTTCGGATCTTTTTTTTTTCCAGAACTAGAAGAGATTTTTGTTAATCTGAAAATCATATTATTTTGCACTCAGCACAGGGACAATGAGAATAAAAATTATTGCAATTTCTAATTCATGAACAAATAATATGATTTCTTAAGTGGTTAAGTAATCAGTCTCCTACACTGCTGTCTGTCAGAGAAGGGACCTGAATTCACTGGGAAAGTATAAGCAACGCTAAACATAAAACATCTGAATTTCCATTCAAGATAAAATGTGCAATAGTCAATGTGGCCTAAGACCATGCACTGTTATTTACCTATAGGCAAGGCAGCTTAACATTGTTAAGCTCATGTGGCCTTTGTAAAATGTCTTTCTACTTTATGATAAACTGAACACATGCTACAGAGCACCTTTAAAACATTACTTCTTGTAGGACCATCAGTTTGATGGTCTGTTACAGAACAAACTAGACCAAAATTAAAACCTGGCATGCCAGCACACTTCAATTTTGTATTTAGGAAATGAATTTTCAAAACTTGGGAGCCCTTTTCACTACTTCTAAAGGAAAATTTACACATACACAAAATCCTAACAACTCTAACACTGTATTTGTTCATAATCATGTAGCTTGTTTTAATGGTTTAAAGCAATTAAATCCCTCAAGATCATGCATATCCAGACATTACCGAGGAAATAAAGACACCCATCACTTATCTTCTTAAATTTTATTCCATAATAAAAAATAGAAGATGAAAGAAATAGAGTGTTCAAGAATTAAAGCAATTATTTGTCAATGTAAGGGGCAGTAAACTAATTATCTGAATGATGATTAAGGACCTGGTTCATCAAAAGTAATTCTGGGTCCTCCATGGGATATTTGCAGGCTTCTACAAAACAGAAATCCAGATGATCTTTTACTGAACAGGTCCCATATTAAGGAAATGAAGAACACTTGATTTCATACTCTATTTATCTTTCTCTTTCTGTTCTTTTTCCTTCTTTTCACGTTCAGCTTTTGCTTCCTCCTCCTCATGTTGTTTTATTAACTGTTCCACCTCCTTTTGCTTCAGAACCCTTATTACTGTCTTTCCATTCTCTCTTGTCAGGGTTGCAATTTCAACTGAAACAGATGGAACAGACAGAGGTGTTACATTTTGTTCTTCAGACAGAGCAATCATCAGAAGGGTGAGATTTGTGCTTACAACTTAAAACTGACAACAAAACAAAGCTCTTGTCCTGCCTCTACAAAGCAGATTGACTAGCCAGCGCACACGGGTATGTTAAAACCCTTCCAATGACTCTTCTACCAGAAGTAGAGCCATTTCTGCTATCTCACCTAGGCAGCCTGCTATCCCTGAACTGTGGTCTAGCCTCCAGAGCTGACCAGGGAGGATCATCCTCAACTAAGCTACCTGGATGCCTCTCAGGAAGGCCAAGGCTGAGAGCTGCTGCATTGTCTAAGAACATTTCTCACACAACAACTAAAACTCCAATCAACCACACCTACAGCATATACTTTCACCACATTTTCTTTTTTTTAAGCAAAGGATGTTCTCCCATATTAGCAGATTGCTTACCTTTCTCTGCAGAGAGTTTGCTAACATCCATGGTTTTGTTTAGGACCTTAATGGCTAATGCAAGTGCAGTCTTTAAAGTCATTTCTCCTTCTTTGTAGTCCTGCTTTAGCATTGACACAGCTGCCTATAAATTTCACAGAAATAAAAACAGGATATCTTTGGGTAATCAACCAAACAGTTGCTTTTTGCCAGGCAGTATCAATACATAACAGCAGTGTTTCGACAGTTATCTATTTCTGCTCTGCACTGGTAATCAACAACTCCATTTAATTAGTACAGTGCAATTGCAATTTACACTTTGGTTTTGCTTGACTTTTTGAGAAGGGAAAAAACCCCAGAACTTACAGCACTATTATTCCCAATGCATGTAGCTTTCCACCCTCCATAATTTCCACTAGGATCACTTTGATACAGCTGAAATCCGTAATGCTTATCCCAGCCAATGTACAGCAATGAAACACCAAAAGGACGTTTTCCTGTTGAAAAAAAAGGCTATTAGCAATCTAAATTTAGTAAAAAGATTAGTCATGAGCAACAATTCTTTTCTTTCATTTCTTTTTTTCAAATCTCTTCCTGTGAACTGGGATTTAACAGACTGCTCTGCATTTCTGTTGCTCAAGATAAGCACACCAGCATGTCTTTCTAAGTCATGGGGGTGTGGGAAGCAGCAGAGATTTATTTAATTTAACATTAAGAGCAGCTAATTCCTGTCTCCACAAACCGAAAGTTATCAGCTCAGGACATTAAAAACTTAAGTATTTAAAATATGTAGCTTAACTGTTAAAAGTGTGTGAAGCCAGGTCTATAATAAAGTTGTGCTTTCACACTATAAATAAAAATACCAGAATCATCAGTTCACAAACTAAGGAACGTTCATTAAAACATCATTTTCTACCATGTTGTTTGATCCACAGAAATAGTGGTTTTTAAAAAGTACTGATATCCTTAAATACAGTCTTATTTGTGATTGATTATGCTGTTAGGCTGGATAGGCCCAAAATGTTGAAAGGTTACCTATCAAGCAATTCTCTGCTGATCTGAAGGCATTCACTAAATCCAAGAGCACTCAAACCATGCCACACAATGGGCCAGAATCTCAGCCATCAATGGCTCAAGCGCTAAGAGTAGCACTTCCAGTAGCAAAACAGTAACCACGGCTGCCCATTCCCCTCTGAAATTTGGCTGTTTTTCCTGGTGCTACAGAAGAATTTGGTAGAATTGTCCAGAGACTCACATGCTTCAAATTATGTAACAGCATCATTCTTTAGACATTTAAAAGCACAATGGTTTATCACACTTCATTACCTCCAAATTGTGTATAAGCCTGCTTGATATCACACAGTGCTGTCACCAGCTGCTCACAAGGAATGGGCTCTTGATATTGTAACAAATACCTAATATGACAGAGAAAAAAACGGGTCTGAAAACTTTCGCTGACGGCATTCTGTACCACACCGAAGAAGAAAGAAGTTCCTAAGTTAGAGCTTCTTTGATCTAGCTGTTTTATTTCAGTCTGCTTAAGTGCACATTCATTTTGATTTAATACATAAACAGAACTGAACCTGAGAGCACGTGCAAGTAAAACCACGTTAACTACCAGCAGACCTACCTCTGTGCAATCAGTCTCAGCTCGTTTGTTAGAACGTTGGCATCTGAAGTTATTCCTGCAACGCTGCAAGCCATATCCCTGCAATAAAAGTGTACAAACTAAATGAACTCCAATCCATCTCTAACAGTCATGTCTTCATACAGCATTTTCAAGCAAAGCACCCAGCGTTGGGCTTTTCTGATCAAAACTACGTAGCTGCCACATAAGACGGGTTCATCAGTTCCTGCCTTTAAGGTACACCAAAAATATTATGCTAGCATTTCATAAGAGCACAGGTGGACAGCAAAAAGTAATCAGGTCAATACCTAGTTATACACACAGTTCTGAGAAGAGGATCATACCAAAGATGATTAAGTTCAAAGTGTCTTTACAAGAGCCATTAGCTACACACAGGTGCCTACCTGAATGCCACCAGAATACTGAAGGAGGCATACAGATGTGACAGGCTTTCAGTGGCAGCTGCTGGCTGACACATTGCATCTGTGTAACTGAAACTTAGTGACCTTGATTTGATAGCAAGAAAAATAAGCACTTCACATCCTTGACCATTTGGTTAGCTCAATTTCAATCAGAAATTGCTACAAAGCTTTCACTACACAGAAAGGGTTCCAGAAAAATAACCCAGGTTATTTATTCCAATTGAACTTGGAATTTTTCAGAAGCTGGAAGGGCTGGCCTAGGCAGCTACTGCAGTGCACTGTTACACCACCTCCTTGAAAATTCAGTATTCCCTGCAGTTCTAGCTGCATTTGAGATCAACACAGAGCAGGAGAGGCTGACAGGATGAAGAGCTCTTTGTGCTTTACATGCACCTTCTGTCATGGATGAAGCTCTCCCTCCCTTATAGGAAAGAGAGCCCAATCCGTAACACTCTTGGCTCTGACATCACAAATTTATCTTCAAGAGAGCTAAAAAAGAAGACGCGATATGGGGCATTATCATCTCTGGTACAACGGTGGCAAAGAAACCAAATGCATAGTTTACCTTATTCTTTTGTTCACTTTACATCACAAAAAAAACCACCAAGATTTAAAAGACAACACTGAGTGGAAATCGCACGGTGACTTTTGTATGCACTCTTTATTCTGCCCTCCCAAATGGTATTTTGTAAAGCTGAAAATTCCCAATTTCCTTAGTTGCTGCAATAGCACTACCTTATATGGGGAAGTACCAACAAACAGGCTATTCAACCTAGAAAATTCTCCTAGAGATTAAAACAAGTAAGAGATGCTTCTACTTCAGGAGCAGAACTACTGAAGCAAACAATGACAAAATAGTCATACCTGTCTACAACACTGAACAAAAAGAACACTAATACTCCAGATAAAGTAAAACCAGGTTCAGTGCTAAAATGTCTGAATGACAGCAGTGTTTTGTTTCTGATAACGTCACTGGACATCTGATCATCATTTCAACTTACTCATTAAGTTTGTAAATTTTCTCTGAGAAAAACACTTCATCCAGAAGCTTGTGAATGTTGCGCCTCTCTGCTGCTAGCAGAACACCATCATTTGCTAGAATTCCCAAGCAAGTACCTGCGTGACCAATTGCTTCCATCGCATACTCAACCTGGTACAAGCGACCTAGGAAAGGATTTAAAGTAGTAACGTCAAAAAAAGTAATACTGAACAAGACCAACCACACAAGATGACTTCAATTTGTGGGAATCTGACAGATGAACATTGTACAATCTAATCACACTTCTTCAGTCTATTCCCAGTTAAAATTAATTGGTCGAAAACAAGATCAAAGCCAGAAAAGGAAAATCCACAGATTGATAAGGCAATACAGGGCATTTGAAATGGGAAAAGAAAGCCCCGAAAGAAGTAAAACTTAAAAAAACCCCAAATCTCCAGTACTTTCTGCTGCAGCAGAACAAACTAAAATGAATTTTCAATAATCAAATAAAGTATTTTATACTAGACTTTTCAAGTCTGTCTCATTTAGGAAATAGGAAAACATGCTTGTTTCAGCACGTGCAAGAATAACAAGGAGAGGTGTGATTGCACCAACAGGATGTTATAGGAGGGTGGGGGAATTGCAACCAAATCCATCCATACTCAAATAAAAGATGAATGGTGAAGATTTAATCAAGTTATTTCTAAAACATGGCAGGTGGGACAATTTGCTAGTGGGGCATAGTCTCATTACTGCTTTTATAAGAACAAACCTAGAAGTCTCCACTGGACCTATGGTGTCCTTACAGAGCTTCAGCAGTTAATATGATTTCTTTAACTTGTATATGAAACATGCTATGAACAACCAACCTTTGTGGAAGTTTTGAGAATCAGGATAAAACAAGTTAGTTTACTTGTAAGGGTGGGGTTAAAGAATACCTTCTGGAGAAAAGATGGTAGTTCTGGAGTCATATCTTCGAGACTGTAAAAAGCAATAGCTCATTAAACATCATCATTCTCTTGTCAGAAAACGACACTCTAAAAGCATCAATGCTCTGAGCCACATCTGAAAACCCAACGGTCTGGTGACCTCGCTTTGACACCACAGTAAGGCGGCAACGCCGCTACCATCCGGCCCGGGGCCATCGCCGAGGCCCCCCCGGCCCCTCGCCACAGTGCGGTCCAGCCGCCAGCGCCGGGCCCTAACCCGACACAGCCCGCGGCCCTGCGAAGCCCCGGGGAAAGCGGGCACGGCCGCGGCTGCCACTCACCATGGTTCCGGGGACGCGCTGCAGACAGGAGGGACGCGGGCCTGCAATACACCACAAAGCGCGTTAACCGGCTCCGAGCGCCGCGCCCCACCCCGCGCCCACAGCCCCAGCCGCAGTCCCAGTCCCGGACCCGTGTCCCCCACTGCGGCCGCACTGCAGAGTCATCCTCACCGCGGCGGACGGCGAGCGCCCCGCCACCTCCCGCGGCGCCGGACGGCAAGGCCCACTGTCCCCAGCCCGCCCGCCCTCACTCACAGCAGGCCGGGGCAGACCGAGCGGCGGAGGAGGACAAGCGAGTCCCGTCAGGCAGAGAAGCACCAAGGGCTACCTCCCAGGACCAACCTCCACTTCAGCTTCAGAAATGGCCGCGACGCCTGCGCGGTGCCCTCAGCCGGGCCGGGAACTAGAGTCCCTTCCTTTCCCCGCCCCCTCGGCGGTGAGAGGAGGGTTCGCCGCTATCGGTGCCGGTAACGCCCAGCTAGCAGCTCGCGAGTCGCAGTGGCTGGCGCGACCCCTGTAGGCGGAGCTGGAGCCCGTAGCTGCCTCAGGGAGGGGAGACTGACCCGCGGCCCGACCCGCCCCTGACCCTGCCTGCGCGCACACGGCGAGGGACACGTTCCAGCACAGGCAGCGCTGCCTTTATTGCCATACAGTCAGGTGTCACACTCCGCCATCGAACCGCTCGGCAGGTGCGCTGGTCCCGTAAGCCTTAGCCGTCTCAAACCACGTCTGCTCTACCGCTTCTTGGCCCACCTCAAACATTTTCATTAGCTGTTTCCATCCGGTTTTGGCTGTGATCATGAGGTATTCCTTATTCTCTGGGTACAGCAGAGCAGTATGGGCTGCGATAACAAGGGACTGAGAAAACCTCCCACTCACCAGGAGAAAGAGGGCACCTCTCTCCTCCTCTGTGAGAGGCAGAACACTTTCAAATCCTGCCAGAACATGCCCTCCTACCCCCAGAGGATCTGGGCTCTCAATCATCATGTACATGATAGCTATTGCGACTTCGAATACATAATACCCATAACTCATGTCGCTAAAATCCAGGATGCCAGACACTCTGTACTGGGGGTTCTCCAGAGAAACAGAACTGCAGTCTACTAGAATGTTGTGGTCATTAAGATCTCCATGATTGATACCTAAACACAAAAGAATGAGAGACAGTTTTTAATAATTCTTAAACAGCAGAATCTAACTTTTTTTCCCATCTCTCAGTGAAACAGCTTTAAAAAGATGCAGAGGCTCAAACTAACACTCAACTATAAAACAGTTTCCCTCAGCATCAGGTGTGGCCTTTCAAAGCCTTAAAGCTTCCTAGGAACCTCCATTCCCCCAACAGATGGCCAGATGGCAATAGATAACAGGAGCATTTATGAGATCATCATCTCATCTGGTACTACCTGGGATATGCTCCATGTTTTCCAGACAAAGAATAGCAGTTTTCACATCATCAAATTGTCAAATTATCATCAACATCAATGTGAGCTGAATTCCAAAGACAGGACTAAATAAGTTATTTGGGCCTTTATTTCAGGAAGTAGAGTACTCCATATAGAGGACAGAGGACTCCATACTCCATAGAGGACTGGAGGACCTCCCCTACGAGGAAAGGCTGAAACAGTTGGGGTTGTTCAGCCTTACAAAGAGAAGGTTTCGAGGCAATCTCATAGCTGCCTTCCAGTACCTAAAGGGGGATTATAGGATAGAAGGGGAGAGACTTTTTAGGTTCTCAAACTGTGACAAGACAAGGGGAAATGGTTATAAGATGCAAGAGGGGAAATTTAGGTTGAAGATTGGAGGAATTTCTTTACCAGGAGGGTGGTTAGGCACTGGAACAGGTAGCCCAGAGAGGTTGTGGAGGCCCCATCCTTGGCGGTGTTCAAGGCCAGGCTGGATGTGGCCCTGGGTGACCTGGTCTAATGATTGGCATCCCTGCCCATGGCAGGGGGGTTGGAACTAGATGATCTTTGAGGTCCCTTCCAACCTGAGCCATTCTATGATTCTATGATATATGCTTATTAAGCTGCTGTAACAGCATGAAAAATCATCAGCTTAACTGCAAGCAAGCTCATCAGCAAGATCAGGACCTGAAGCTGACTTTGGACAGCACACTCCTCCTGGCTTATTCTGCACTGTGGTCATTCAACACAGTGTTTGCACACATCTAGTCAGGGATAAAGGAGATGTACTTCTGGGATTTTTTTTACCTTCTCCACAGACTCAAACTTCTCTAAGAAATTTCAGTGTCTCAGTTCAACATAATTACAATGAGAATAAAATACTCACAGGCTCGGAAGCTGCTTAGCTTAGGTATCACTCTCCCTTTAAACTGCTCAATAACTTGTTCCACAACTTCACGATATTTGTTCTGGCCCAAGGCATAAATGTACTGATCTAGAAGAGGAACATTTGCCAGGTTCCAAATGAACTGACCTCGATGCAGACTTTTTAGTGATGGATGATGGAATTTCTTTAGAGAAAAACATAAGATAAAATAGATCATAAGTAAAAATCCTGGGTTTATGATTAACAGGCTTGATTCAAAGTCCCTATGAGATTTAAAATGTTCCTAGTGAGACTCACTGAAAAGCACCGTGACTTTGACTACTGCTTTACAAATGAAAGAACAACTTGAAGAATGATTAAGGCAAATAATATCTACATAAAGCCCAAATGGTTTTCTTAGGTATAAAGATTACCTGAAGTCATTCATCACTTAAATAATTTAAAACTGATACTGACTTTCTGTAATGTGACATTATGTGGTGAACTTGAGGCCTTGCCAAGGCCAGAGTCCCACACTGGCAGAGCCTAGATTGCACAGCTGGTGCTACAGAAAGCTGTTCAGAGAATCACAGAATGTCAGGAGCTGGAATGGACCTCGAAAGGTCATCTAGTCCAACCCACCTGCCACAGCAGGATTCCCTAGACCAGGTCACACAGAAGCGCGTTCAGATGGGTTTTGAGTATCTCTAGAGAAGGAGACTCCACAACCTCTCTGGGCAGTCTGTGCCACTGCTCTGGCACCTGAACTGGGAAAAATTTTTATGGAGATACCAGACAGAGCTTTATTCTTATGAAAATCTGCCTTGGTACATCCAGGGAACCCAAGTATTTTAAACAAAAAATGTCCTTAACCTCAGTCTCACTAGAAAATGAAAAAGGTGGTTTGGAAAGATATTCATGGAGGAAAAGCATCTTTCTCACTGCAGACCATGCTCATCCTTCAATCCTTTAATGCTTAAGGTAGCTTGTGGGCTAGATTCTACCAATGCAGAAAAACTTCCCACAGGAGTAGCCAGCTTCCTCTTAAAAAGAAACCTATGTTTGTAACCAAGACTCTCATTAAAGATAGCTAAATAATAGTCAAAACTGGAACTGTGTATGAAAAAGTACGGCTCAAGATCAAGCCTAAGGCACAAATGACAATTCAAGATCCCTGATGCTGTATAAAGCACCATGTTGGTAGGCAGAACGCCATCTGTAAGCAACCCCTGCAATCTTCCCAGCACAAGCCAGATACTCCAGCATGCTATGAATGGGTTACCACATGTGTCAAGGGTACTAGAAGGTCATGAGCCCTTGTTACTTGAAAGCCATCGACAGTCACCTTACAGCCATAAACTTATTTCCATTTAGAGGATGTATGGCCCATCCAAGCTGAAGGAGACACCAATGGAGAAAGTGGTGGAATACTATTTTGTGCACAAAACAAAGCATGGCATATTGCTTTGCTGTCAAGCTGACAAAGTAAATCAACTGGGCAGAAAAGACAGGCTGTGTTTAGTGATCTGTCATCAGGAAACTTAGTACCTTAGGTATTATTTTTAGTGTCAATGATATTTTGAAGTTTTGACAGCAACAACTGTCATTTTCTTTCTTTTAAATGACCAACCTTGGTAGATGATAATCAATATGTTAAGGGCATAAACAACCTTTCCCATCAAAATTTGCCTTCTCATCAACTACTTCCTCCTTGGCAGGACAAGTCATAGGCATATTTTGAGACTAGCTGGTTTATACAAGTTTTTTTGAATTGCATTATAAGAGTGTGACCAGAGTGTTAGAAGGCAATTGTAAATTATCTTTCCGAGTTGAAAAATGCTCTTGTAGTTGAAATGTGGTTAGTAAAGCTGGCAATTCACATTTCATAATTGTCTGGAGCTGGTAACCAGAACAGGACAAGAAAGGCAATAAATAATGCAGGAATTGTTTTACGTATCAAACTTAATTACTGGCTGATTTATCAGATTCATTATCCTGTATAATTACAGAGTAAAGAAAGAACTTACTTTGCATTAAGATTATTTGACTGGAAGTGGTGCAAATGAGACATGTCACAGATCTCCCTGTTCGCTGGCACAGCTGGCACTGTACAGAAGGAACCAACTGCTACCAGTGTTAAATGGTCACAGTTCTAATGACCAGGACAAAGAGAGCAAATCAAAATGATTTCAAAATAGTAGATCAGCCAGCTGTACCTGATGGGCACTATACAAAAATGCTTTACAACAAGCTCTACATGCTAGTAATTTGAGCACCCTAAAGTTCACTCTCCTTCTATGCCATTTTTGAAACACCAAACAGGTGAGTTTTCCTTAAGTAAAGAGAAATCATTATCTCCCTGCTCATGATACAAAAGTGCATTGCAAAAAGGATCACCACAGCATAAGCACCGATTGGTTATGTTACTTGAAGAAATCCCAAGCACCGATACAGGCTGGGTGAAGATTGGCTTGAGAGCAGCCCTGCGGAAAGAGACTTGGGGGTGCTGGTGGATGAGAAGCTCGACATGAGCTGCCAGTGTGCGCTTGCAGCCCAGAAAGCCAGCTGTATCCTGGGCTGCATCAAGAGAAGCGTGGCCAGCAGGTCGAGAAAGGTGATTCTCCTCCTTTACTCTGCTCTCCTGAGACCCCACCTGGAATACTGCGTCCAGCTCTGGAGCCCCTATTACAAGAGGGATATGGGGGTGCTGGAGCGAGCCCAGAGAAGGGCCACGAGAATGATCAGAGGACTGGAGCACCTCTGCTACGAGGACAGACTGAGAGAGTTGGGATTGTTCAGTCTGCAGAGGAGAAGGCTCCAAGGAGACATTGTGGCCTTCCAGTATCTGAAGGGGGCTACAAGAAAGCTGGGGAGGGACTTTTTAGGAGGTCAGAGTGATAGAACCAGAGGAAATGGGTGTAAGCTAGAGGAGGGCAGATTTAGGTTGCAGATTAGGAGGAAGTTCTTCGCTATGAGGGTGGTTTGACAGTGGAGCAGGTTGCCCAGAGAGGTTGTGGAAGCCTCATCCCTGGAAGCTTTTGAGACAAGGCTTGATGTGGCTCTGGCCAACCTGATCTAGTGGATGGTGTCCCTGCCAGGCAGGGGGGTTGGAACTAGATGATCTATAAGGTCCCTTCCAACTCTGACAATTCTATGATTCTAAATGCTTTAGTAACAGCCAGCTTGCAGCTTGGCACCTGAAAGATGAGTTAAACTGACATCTACACTCAGTAACTTGAATTCTGCAGATCACGAAAGCTGACAGCAAGCAAAAGAAAAAATACAGAGGACAAATTGAGAAAGAAGTTTGTGAGGCTGGAGCAATGAAATCTCACCTCTGAAAGAGCCTTATCCAACCTGGCAGCCAGCTGACCAATGTCATAGAAAATCTGAGCGTTTGTAGCAATTTTTGCGACAGGTATACCTGGCAGGTAAGTCAGCAGTCTGACCATGTACTTTTTGTTCCCAGGTCCAGTACCTGACAAGCAAAGAATACAGTCAGTCACTTCAATATATGCTATTGAGCATCATTTGCAAGATACAAAAAAAGTTTATCCTAGTGTAGAAGTCATCTGATGTAGCTGATAAAATCGATTTCATTCAAGGACTGGACTACCCAGAATGTTGCACAATGATGTGCAAACCTTAACACCCTTGCAATCTATGCTGGCCTTCTAGTCCTTGTGCTTGGCATTGACTCTGCTACAGCAACCCTCCTCCAGCACCTGCAGGCACCCACTTACACAGATATGCAGGAGGTCTCAGGAAACTCCGAGTTTGTATACTAGTTACAGTGAAAAACAAAAGCAAAACACCAACACAGTTTTTCTTTTAAGTACTGTTAAACCAGTTTTTTTCTAGAATCACAGATGGGTCAGAACTAATTTACAGCATTCTGTAGACAAATAATTTGTAACACCATTTAGCCAGTGAGGCTTTTTCCTTTTCTTGTGCATGGACAGGTCAGAACAAGGTTTTCTCCAGTTTCCTAAGTGTTTCTGTAGCTAATTATTACTCTGACTGCTTCACTTACCGTATTTTAGTTTGGACTATTATGGCTTGACATACAGGTCACCTAATACCTTTCCTCTAACAATTAATAATAAGCCTAGAGTTTTAATTCAGTAGATATATGGCACACCATACAGCAAGCTACTGCCAAGCTAAGGGTAGCACTAGGGCTGTGAAAATATTTATAATTGCTCACCTCCTGACTCCAGAGACATTATGTTCCCATCTTTTGTAAGAAAAGGAGTAGCTGAAGGAAAGCCTTCAGCACTGAGGAACATCATAGCCTGGGTCTGCACTTCAATCAGGTCAGGTTCCTGGCTGTCTTCTGAATTGGTGATTTTGAGGACATACTCATCAGCGCCTTCAGCTGCCTCTTTTCTTGAGACGTGCACATGGAAGTTCTGATCATCATAGCTGGGGAGTGGCCTGATCCAAGATACCTTTAACCCAAACACCCTGTCAACCAATTCAGTTACTTCTTTTTCACCAAATGCTGGTTTGGTGAAGGTCTGGGGTCGACAGTCGTTTCCAGAAGACATTGTGTACCTAGGACAAAAAGAGAAGCTAGATGATCTTAACTGTATTGACATCACAAGCAGTAATTACTGCAACAAAATGCATTCAGATACTGCAGAGGAGTTTCCTACACTTATTGCACAAGCCAAGAAAACCCACTAAGCCAGTCTGGGTTTCTTACATCGTGGTCTCTTGTGAACTACTTGGTCTGCAGCTCCCCCTTCCTCCCTACCTCCTGAAAGAATTCTAGAGACAGGCACTCAAGTCTGTTCAGAGCAAGTACACCTGAAAAGCTTATTAACTAGCAGTGGTTTTATTCACTAACTTCTAGTAGCAGTTAAACCTGGTATGTTGCTAACCAGAAATGACTGTCTAAAGAGCAGCGCTGCTGAATCCCTGTCCAGGAAGTTCTAAATTCAGGACTGTAAAAGACAGTAAACGTTTTAGATCTTAATGTTACAGCAGACATAACTGCTGAGCCCAGTCGCGGCCCTCAGGATTCCTGCGTTCAAAACCACAAAGCAGACCCACAAGCCCTCTCTCGCCCGTTCCAGGCTGCTGGCCGCTGTCTGCCCTCAGAGCCAACAAGAGACCAGTGGGCTCCGCCTCAGCCTTTGTCCCGGGGCCGGGCCCTTCCCGCCCGGCCGGGCCCTCCGGCACCCCGCGCAGGACAGTCCCTGGCAGCTGCCGGGCCTGGCCCGGACCTCCTGTTTGTTCGGGGAGCCTCTCCTTGAGGATAGCGGGCCCCGGAGAAGGGCGTACCGGTCAGTGTCGGCACGGCTCCCCAGCCCGAGGGATGCATGCGTGCCAAGTAACGCTCCACGGCATGCTGCTGGTCTGCAAATAGGAGCAGAGAAAAGGAAACGTGCAGCTTCCTGTTAGAAAAGGAAATGAGGGCTCTAGCAATGGGTGCTCCCACTGCTGTCAGGAGAAACGTCTGACTATGTTTTTTAAATCCTTTTATCAGCACTCGAGATCAAACACTACCATTTCTCTAAAACCCGAGGCATCTTTCTCAGGATGTCCTTTAGACTGTACCATGCTTCCTCAGTCCTAGAGAATTTTAGCTTAATTAAAATCATTAAAACCCACTCTCCCACACACGAACTTTCAAGGTTAATATACACATCTCTTCTGTAATTTCTTATTAAAAAACCAAAAGTTATCTTCTGCAATATCCGAGGTCCCACTGTGACAGAACCTGAGGGAAAAAAGCATTTAGGAAAGGCTTAAGTTAAACAAAAAAATCTTGTTTAAGTAAACCAGTTAAGAATTCTCTGTCCCTGTATTTCAGTCATATTTATAACATTAAGGCCATTAAATTGAAAACAGTATTTTAATCCAAAAGGGAATTTGGGAAAGAGAAACTATTTCCTCAAAAAACTAAATATAAGTTCCTTGGATTTCATCCCCCAACTTCAGAACAAATGTTACTAAACAAAGTGATTGACCAATAAATGTTTTTACTTACTGAACTCTCCCCCTCTGCTAGCCCCCCAGAAATCACACAAACGATTTTTTTTTTTCCCAAGTAAAACAACTCCAGAAAATACGTAAGGTTCCCTTCCCTCCCAGTTTTTGAGGCCAGCTGAAGGTTTAGCTAATGGTAACAAAATTGCTCCAGCAGGAAAGCATTCTTGCTATGCTTCTTGACTTCAAGATACATAACAGGTTACAGGAAAAGCAGAATATACTTAGATTCTCTCTGTGAACAAAATTACAATGCATTTTGCAGATCTGTACCTTGTCAGTCTTGCCTTAGTTTCCAGACGGTAGTGGACTTAAGACCTTTAGACCTCTGTCCTTCTGCCTGCCTGGCATTCTGGTGGGAAGAACACTGCAGTTGAGAGGCAACACACAGGACTAAATGTGTACTTTCGCCTCTCTTATCATTATCTGTAAGAAAGATAAGACTTGAATAATTTAGCTTCTCTGTGTTGGACACAAGCCTAATGCCTCTTCTGAAAACAAGTTTTCAGGGCCAACATTGGACACCCCTAAATCACTTTTAAGATCCTGTTGTAGCTGTAAGCTATGTGCCATAACCATAACCTTGGTCAACAGCTTGAACACAGGATTTGATCTAGAATCTAAATTAGACATTTTCCTGAAGAAAAAAAATATACCTTAATGAAAAAACGTTTGATACAATATCCAGACTATTATGTGGAGCTCAGCTAACACAGAAAACCTCTTTCTACACCAGCTAAACATGCTTTGGAAGACCATGAAGACACTGCTAATGAGAAAAACCCTGCAATTTTTTCCTTATTCATCCCATCCTTTCATGCATACTTACAGTACTGTTTTTTGTGAATTCCATGCTACCTAGGCAAAATAGATGGCGACATACAAGAACTGTGATACAATTTTCTTTATTAAAAATAATTTACAGCATCAGTAACATTTTATGCACAATTGTCATGAACTGAACATAAGATATAGCTATACAATACTTATTGAACTTAAAACTTACACTGTTCTGTTGGCTTTAAACAGGAGACATTGATTTGCAGTTGCTTAAATATGCTTAATATACATAGTTTCATGTCATTATACCTAAGTGTAAAATGTAGAAACATCAACACTACCCCAAAACTTCGTATTTTGGGAGGGAGGAAGAGGGGCGCAAGGGGAGAAAACACTTAGAAAAATTGGAACAGATTCTTCCCCTAAATCAAAGTGGAGAGAGAAGTCTAGGTTAAATACACCTAACACACTGGGTCACTTCTTCAAAAAGATACATTTCCTCCTATGCATTAAGAAATTCTAAAGAGGTCTAATTGAACAATGTTTCGTGTGTGATCACAGCAATCCTCTGACTCTACCATATCCTGCCACTGCCCAAAAGCAGACGCCACTCTTGCCGACCTAAAGCTCACAGGATCCTAGCAGTGTCCAAAGTTACATGTCTTAATCCTTAAGTGCTGGGCTGAAGAACTGGACTTCACAACGTTCACTGCTGCACGAGGGAGGGAACAGGCACATGACCATGGATAATCAGGCAAGCGTAACCTTCAGCAGCAGTTCACTACCATGTGAGAAGCAGGAGCAGAGTACCTGAGCACCCATGACACTTCGGGCATAGATGTTTAGGGTCTGCACTACTGAAAGATGCTATTAACTTCGGCATATTTAGGGCTGGACCCACTGCAGCAGTAATAGCAGGAGCCTACAGCTGAACAGCAGCCGTGCCAAAGCACGGCTCCAAAACGGTCTCATCGATTTTAAGACATTGGAATGCAGCAGAAGTAGTTGCCATCATAATGAAACCCATTGTGTCTCTTAGAAGAGACTAGCTTTATTAGTGACAACCTGTGGTTAAGTCACATCTCTTGAAATTGCACTTAACTTCACAATACTGGTTTACCTTGACGTGGCTTGGATGACTGTCTCCCGAAGCAATGAGTGTTACTGCACTAGAGAGGGCATGATACCTTCAAGCATTAGCACTTACAAGTTTTAAATAGGCTTGTAGTTGTGTATTTATCAGCTGCAGGAGGCATCATTATGTGCCAGCACTGAATCCCTATTTGCTCCCCAATAATGAACATGCACTTTCTTGAAGTCAATCAAGAATATACCTTTGAGCTGGGACAAAGAAAGTTTTAGACACTGTTGCACAAGAAATAAGATCTGCTCACTAACTCTGGATAAAGTTAGCAAAAAAATGTATGACAGAACAAACTCATTCAGCATTCAGTTGAATACAGTATTCAAAAATGCTTTGATTTACCACCTAATACCAGTGACAGGAGTCACTGCAATGGTTTTATCTTGACTAAAAGAAAATCCCAGCCAAACTGGTGAAATATAAAGCCAGATTATATAGATTTTCAAACCTTAGGAAATTGAAATTTTGTCCAACAAAATGAAAAAGGTGTTTCAAAGTTACACCAGTGAAGTCTAATTTGCCAAAAAACATTGTAATTATATAATTATGCTAGGTTTTGATTTTTTTTTAAGGAATGTGAGAAACATACTATTTAAAGATTGAACTGATGCACCTGTTAGTTTGCAAGTGAAGTAGCTTTGTCTCTGGCTATATGTTGAAAGTACATTTATTAAAGCTGACATAGTGGTCTTGAAAGTTTTGATATTTAAGACAATATTTATGAAGAGTAAAAAAATCTTAAAGCAAAATCTTAAGAGCTTATAGGCAAATTATTGCAGTTTTGTTCTTCAAAAGAAATTAATCTCTACATAAACCATAAGCAGTATTATGAAGCTTTTCAAGATAGAGGAGCATAGAAATAACATCTTGAAGGGGAAGACTCACCTGCACAGGTTAGAAGCTAGCAATGTCTAGTGAAGTGGTAAAACAAGCACTTCTGCAGAAACTGTGCACCTTCTGTTAGTATTAAATACGGAACAGGGTTTTACCATCAATGCACTGACAAATTTATAGCAGCTCTAGTGGTATAAGAGACAGATTTGTTCAGTATTCTGGGGTCTTCAGCAGGAGACTTCATGCTTTTTTTGGAAGAGCTGTAAACTAACGGTGTATTTGACAGCATTAAAAGGCAATATGGCTATCTCAGCCACTTAACATTTGACAAGTATAACTTAGACACAGATCATCATATTTAAAGCAGAGGAATTTAAACAGTCCTAATAAATATTTGTACAGATTTTTAAAGGTTAAAATACTAAGGGGAGGTACTATGTCTGATGATATAGCAGGAAGTACCTGATGTCATAAACCCGATGCCATAAAGTGACAAACTGCATCCCTTGAAGTAGAAATGACAAACTTCAACTGAAGGACACTGCAGCTTGCCAAGAAGTTGAGGTGTTACACAAAGTAATTGTGGGCGTTTTTTAAAATGCTGAAATGCTTCCTATACTTCTAAGCACATAATATTTCAAACCACGAGCAGTTTTAAATCTGGATCCAGTTGAAATATCCCATAATGAAGGTAAGAAAGTCATGATTTGTGATATAGGATACCATATGCCTCATGTGGACTGCTTCTGCCCATCCAGTAGCCTGAAGAGCAAGAAATTAAAAACTGAGTGCATTTTAAGCTCCAGATTAAAAATAAATAAAAAATTTAATTGTTTGGCCTTTAACATTCCATACCATCTGCTACCCTTAAACCAATAAACAGCAGTACAGAGATTTACAGGTGCAAAAACTGAGTGGAAACAACTGCAGAAAATCTTCTTACATAATAATCCTCAGCACAATCGGTTTCAGATTTCGCATAGTTTATTTACAAAATGATGTGATAAAACATCCCCTCCATACTTACAGCTCTGTCACAATACACATGTTGATTTTAGCAATGTTTAATAGCACCATTAGAATATTATTTAATATCAGGAAGGATCTTGTTAGAGTTACAATGATTCACAATCTTTTACATCCATGGACGAAGTAACTTTGAGCACACTAGGACTGTTTGCAGTTCCACAGTACAGATTCCTGGGTTCACACAAGGCATTTTCAGAATTACCAGTTATGCAAGGTACCCACAGAGCCAGTAGCTACTATAAGAATCTTCGAGCCACAAAGTTTAGACTTCCACCATGTTTGTATAAAGTTATCTCCAGATCATTTTCAAACAAGGCAATCGCGCTGAATACTTTTCCAGTGCTTGTCTTCAAAAACAAAATCACAAAAGAGACCAGTTAAGAGTTTTGCTTTCACTTACCCTTGCTTATTCTCAGTTAACTTTCTAACCCCAAGTTTTGTTCAACACAAGCAACCTTCTTGTCTGCCACTGCAGATCTGAGACACTGCTGGGAACAGACTGAAGGCTTATTTTACTGCACAGTTTAGAGCCACCTTGGAGCATGCCATGAACCTAGTGATAGCAAAGAAAAAGGGCATACAGTTCCTTTGTACAGAATGGAAAACTGAAGCCTCTCTCAAATAGTGGCACTCTTGTCTTCAGAAGTGCTCGAGCGAGAAGCAAGACTTGACTCTACCCTAATACAGTGCCCCTGAAGCAGGAAGCAATACCCAAAAGAACAATCAAGAATTTCAGGTTGCATAAGAAGTTGCATAGAAAGAACACGTTTACACGTACTTCAGGAAACTTCAGGCAAGACTATAAATTCACTTACAAAGAGAATTAAGTTTTGCCTTTTTCTTCTTTCAATCTTCAGGATTGACTTTTTTTTCTGTGCTTTCAATTGTCAGTACATTCAGCAGAAAAGTAAAAAATAGTACAAAGATACCTTAATATCCAAAGTCATTCTGGGCGACAGCTCTGGAGGGAACGCTATAGAAAACTGCTCTCTGCCAGTAAGACCCAGTGTGCTTGGATTTTCCCCAGGAAGAAACTGAAGTGGAGCTATGCCAATTCCAACCAACTGACTTTTATGAACCTTCTCATAGCTTTCAGCCAGGACAGCTTTAACACCCTGCAAAAATACAGGTGATTTTTTATTTCAGTACAGTGGTCAGACTGAAATACAGAAGTTGAAATGCAAAAGTAAGCTTCGAATATGTATGTCCGAAATCTGCAGTTCAAATTGAAAACTAAAGAGAACGCTTTGCATTATCCCTCTAAGTAAATAATATCTTTTAGCTTTACAACTAGAGGAAAGCAAGCAAGCCAGGGCAGGCCCATACAGTATGAATTGATGTTTTGTAACAGACAGTGCCTGTGCTGTAGCCAGCAGGCAGAAAATCCCAGATCGATTGTAGTTGCTTCCACTGCTCCATATGAATAAATAGCTGACTCAGAAGATATTCTGAGTATTAGTGTAAATTGGTGTCCAACAGCTAGACACTTAATACCCCACAGAGACCAAACAGAGGTCAGCACTAGATAAATGTCTTATTTATCTCCGAGTCTGGAGTCTAAGATGGCAAGTTACATAATTATGAAATTCAGACTTAGGATATCCTGACTAGCAGTTCTCTTCTAGGAAGAGTCTAGCAAAGAATTTATTGAGAAGTCTTGAAAACCAAACCATGGTATTATATTCAAGACTGAGGACAGTTTCTAAAGACATTCATGCCCAAAACTAAACAGTGTTTTTAGGAATTTCCAGAAAACAAACACAAAGGCACCCCAATACCACACAAACCAGCAGTACCAGTAAAAAAGGCCCTTTTGCAGCCCAGTCTCTTGAGCTACCCAGTCCATACTTCTTTCCTGCCAGAATAATCACAGGAATGCCTTCCTTCTGGTACAACTCAGCTGCTTCAAACACATCTAGCTGTGGAATAACAAAGTGAAATAGTTTGAGTGAGCTCTAGATCCACATCACCATTTCAGAAGAGCTATGCAAACAGATACTTTTACCGTTTGTCCTGATGGAAAGTGAATGGTTTTAGGAGCTGGTTTTCCTATGAACTTATTCAGAAGCTTGATATTTGCAAAGGTACCTCTTGTCATCACAGCATCATTACCTCTTCGAGCTCCGTAAGAGTTAAATTCACGAGGTGTGAGTCTAGAATAAAAAAGCGTATTTAAAAAGTGTATCAGGTTTAAAATGATATTATGATTTTTATAATAATTATTGCAATATCTCAAGTTTTCAGTGGAAAATGTAAAGAATTTATCCAATAAATTTAGCTATTATAAATCATGAACAACATATGTAAACCACTGCTAGACTGTTATTGATGAAAGCTGCAATTTTAAATTAATTTCATGTTATTTCAAGTCCTATAAGCAGGATGACAGAAGAATTATGAGGATACTGTATCAGGAAACAAGCCTGTTCACTAGTCCTCTTACCTCTGCCAGCTTATTTATTAACAAACATTGTACCAAAATGAGAGCTTTACTTGTAAATTCACCAACCACCCTGAGATTAAAGGCCCATTAATTCTTTCATAACACTACTCATTCAGACTAAACACAACAGTTACAAGGAAGAGACCACACCACAGGCTATTATTTTGTCATGCTTCCCTGATACTGTAATAGTAACACCACACCTCTGCAATACAACACAATAGAATTTCCAAAATACTCAGCAGAGGTGCAACACTGAATAGCTCAGCACTGCATCGTGTTCTGGGTCTTTTCAGAGCTTCACTGGAAGTGAGAGGCAACCACCAGTGATGCAGAGGTACATTAGAGCACCAAGCACAGTCACTTATAAAACTATGCTTCATTTAATTTTAAACTATATCCGTTTCTGGAGTTTCTGATCTGTTCTGTGCATCTATCTGACTGTTCTTGATGCCAGTGACAGTACAGCAACTACCTTCACACTAACAGAAAACCAGTCACCTGATTTGTAAATTATTAAGTTTTTGCTTTGGCATGCATTGGGCAGACTACTGCAACAGCAGCTGTGAGAGTGAGGTCTTTAAACAGCTATCTCAGCTGTTTGTTGTAACCTTAAAGACCGCAAGAAAAGTGATTACTGGATTGCAAGACAGGTGATTACTTAAAAACGCCAACAGCAGTTACTGTTTTACTTATCCACATATAATCTCCACTTTATTCAGACAGGCATTTATACAGGAAATTAACAGTGCTGATCAATTTTTCAGCATGTGAAGCAGCCCTCTGATATAACTATAAACTGCTTACTATGCTTATTATAACTGTTTACTATGCTTACCCTTTGTTGGTCAGATACTTAGCAGCAGCACTACTCCTTGCAATGCTTCCAGCAGGGGATATGTGATCTGTAGTTACAGAATCACCCAAATAGAGCAAGACATGGGCATTTTCAATCACTTGTGGTGAAACTGGTTCTTTGGCCTAAAAAGGAAGGGGCAGGCAAGAAAAAGCAACAAAAAGGAACACATTTTTATTCCAAGATCCTTAAAGACAAAAATATATCTGCAGTGTATGAAGGCACGAATGATGCACAGACTCCATTCTTTCCAGAGATACAAACAGTATTTAAAAAAATCTGGAGAAATAGTTGTCATAGTCAAATTTGTCACTTAAAACTTTACTGAAATAGATATTTCTTCATCCAAATGTAATGCATATAATCTGGTGGACAGATCCACATACTTACAAGTTTATCAAAAAAAGAAGGACATCTGATATAAGTGGATTTTAAATCCCAGGGAAAGAGAGTTGACTCAGGTGCCTCCAGTAAATTCCATCGTTTGTTTCCTTTCTACAAACAACAACAAAAAAAAATTAACCAAAAAGAAGAAATGAGTTTACCATCTTTCTACATTCTGAAACCAAAGACATACTGGTGATTTTCTTTTTAATTTCTATTATATACTACAAGTTACCTCACTGGATATTACTTAAGAATCACTATTTAATACAACATCAGTTAAGTCCTCCTTTACAGTCATGGAAATAATTGCCAAACCAATCATATACAACTGGAAGATGATATAAAGCTACACTGAAGTGCAGTCTAAGTTATGCAGAAGAAAAGACCATTATTACCTCCATTTTTTCTTTCAGTTCCTTAAACATGGATGATATTACACACTCTTCCTCCACTGCGTGAAGTTCTCTTCGGGTGGGCCAAATATCTCGCAAGTAAATACTTTTGCCATTAAAACCAGTGCCTGAGAAGGATTTTAAATAGAATAACTTTGGAGAGTGAAATAGACTAGATTAGAATATAAATATCTATATATTCAGGTTTTCAGAGACGGTGCCAATATGCAAAGAATTTAATCAGTTAAGTGGATGCTTTGCTTTAGCTATGAGCCACACCAAACATGACTGCTTTCTCTTCAAATGCATTGGTTTTGTATGCTGAAATGCATGTGAAGTAACTAGTTTTACATATGCATTAGATGCAGAAGTAGGAGATGTAAGGAAATACTTACCCAAAGGCTCAGTTTCAAAGTTTATTCTAACAGTGCCTGCGATAGCATAAGCAACTACTAGTGGTGGAGAAGCAAGGTAGTTGGCGCGGACACAGTCACAGAGACGCCCTTCAAAGTTCTTTGTTCCAGACAATACTCCACAGGCAATGATATCACCCTGAAAGGCAGATCCATATCTGTTTTTCTAGGACCTTCTGCCACTTCAACAGCTTGTGCTATTTTTTGTTGACCAAGTCAGATATGCTTGTAGCATTCCACTTCAAATATTTATTCTAACACTTCAATTTAAAGGGATTTGCTCTCTCCCACTATCCTTCCTCCTCCTTCTTTGCACTTTGACCCTCTGATGTGTCCTCCAGTCACTCCAGTGAACTCCTCTCCTGACTTTTATCTCTTGTATTTTTCTTCTGCTTCACAGGAGAAAAAAAGCTGCAGCTGTTTAGACACTGCTGGTTAAACTCACTCAAGCACATAGCTCTTTAAAACCCTCCTCTTCGTTTATGATACAAAATCTACACACTGCATCCTCCCTAAAAATCACATTCTACACATTTATCTTGCAATTTATATCTGCATGCTACAAATACTATTTGTTGGGGTTTTTTTACATAGCAATGAATTACCATGGTCTCTTTCTGACATGCAGATGTGCAAAAATGTGAAGTCCAAACGAATAATAAAGTATACTTTGCATAGATTACTCCATTTCTTGATTGCTTAACTGAAGGAGAACTCTATTTCTGTATTCAAAAAGCCTTAGAGCTTTACCTGTTTTATTGCATTCCTGATGGCTTCTGGCAAGGGGGCAGTGTTTCCCACACAGGTTGAACACCCGTAACCAACAACCTCAAACCTACATCAGAAAAAAACCACTCAAGTCACACATCAAAATGGCTACAAGTAATTTGTGAGCAAACCAGCTTTTTCTTAGCAATCACTAAGGAGACTTTTTCCCCTGCTTTGACAACTAGACGTTTTAGGAAGTGAATAGCAGACACTACATCTCCCTAATGCAACCAGGAAGATACAAGGTAGCATTTTTTAAATTGATCACCGTATGTCAAACAAAGTATCTCAAGCTGTTGTTAATTCCATAAGTAATGGCAAAGCAAAGGCAATAACACTCCTCACAGGACACAGCTGGGCACTCTCACAGAACTACCAACATAACATAATTGTTATTGCTATAAAGCAACCAAAAACATGCTAAAACCCAACAACCCACAAGGGCCATGTTAAGACTAATACAAACTGTCCTGCAACTCCATCCTGTACTGTAAGACACTTACAATTAAGCAGATCACTACTGAAAAAGCAGCTCAGATGAAGCAGATATATACACATAGTAAATTGTAAGGTGGGAATAAAAGAGTAAAACAAGTTAAAGTCTGCAAGTAGTTAAAACAACAGTCTAGTAAGTTAAGAATTAGCAAACCAAAAAAGAAAGGAACCACATTGATCAAGGTGTATAGAAGCCCTATGTACTATCTTTCTAACATGACAACTGAAGTAGGAGTCAACTTACCCAAGTTTACTGAGGTATGGCAATACTCCACTTGAACTGAGGTAATGTGTAACCATTCCACTGCCTGGTGATAAACTTGTTCTTATGTAGGGCTTAACCACTAGGCCAGCTTCAACAGCTTTTTTGGCCAGGAGTCCTACATTAAAATAAAATAAAATAAAAAAAAAAAGTGAAGAGACAGCTCATGTTTTGCATATCCCCTAGAAGAACATCTACATGATGCTACCATAAATCAAATTAGGCATAAAACCCCCAGAGGATGAGTAGACCACCCATGTATTAAATTGGTAAAGTAACTACTTGCCTGAATAAAAAGTTCTTAACTCGTAACAATATCATTCAGGTTTTCGTTTGTATTCCTATAATGTAGGTTCCCATTTTCTTTTTTTAAGAAAAACCTCTTTCCTATGTTCTAGCTGACAGCGTAAATACATTTATCTTCTTCTGATACAGGCCACACAACCTCAAAGGGAAGCTTGCCTTGGCCACAGAGGACCTCAAAAACAGAAAGCAAGGTCTGACAGAGGGTTAGCTGTTCTGGGAAAACAGCTGCAGCTTGTGAAGGTACAGCACAGACTCCTTCACTAGTGACTAAAGCACAAAACAACTGTTCAGTAATGTGGATTTTCTTTCCAGGCTCTGTGGCTAACTACAGTTCAAGCTACCATCGCCTAGGATGGAGGCAAAGCTAAAGTCTACCTCCTGCATCAATTGTGTCAATACGTGCATCCATCTGAAGAGAGCCCTAGAACTGGTTACCTGTTGAAATCCTAACCAAATGTAGATAACAGGCAAGTACTATCACTGACACTTCTTTATGACACAAGTTATTTTATTACTGAAAAGTGACTTTCATATGTAATTCCAGACCATACAAGCTTAAGGCTAAAAGTTTAGTTGCAAACCTGTAGGTCACACAGAAGTGAAGGTAAAGGCTGTGTAAATAGGGGAATACAATTAAGACCAATTGTCACTAGTCACAACATACCTGCAGCAAGCATGACGGATGGATTACAATTATTTGTACAGCTGATTACTGCAGCAATGACAATGCAGCCATGAGACAGCTTGTATTCATTTCCTTCATACTGAATAGGTACAATGTCATTCTGTTTCTCAACTGCAATGTGAAACCCTTTAACACCAGACTAGATGACAAAAATACAGGTTAGGAGTTACTATAGTACAGAAAGTATGACATTACAGTAAGACCAAGTGAGCCCTCATTTCAAAATACTCAGGTGTCCCATTAGGAACCCTCAAACAGATTTTAAAAGCAGCCTTCAGTTCGTGCCTCTCTCCATATAAACAGTAGTCTCATCCTTCTTTCTTCGTAAGCACTTTAATTTCCCAACTGTGAACAAATGCCTCTCAAAGCATGGCTGACCCCACTTACTTCCTGCTATCCATGAAAGATCATTCCCTTATGAGTACATGTCTAATACCATACTTGTTTCAGCACTCAGTCATCCTCCAGAGCTCCCTTTCAACCTCAAGCACTCTGTGATGCATGATCAGTTAAGATTTCTCTCTCCAGCACAACTAATCACTCTATATTCTACACATCATTACAAACCAGAAATGCCAAAAGCAACAGAAATATTTTTTACAGAGTTTCGAAGTGGATACTAAGTGCTAGTCTTCAAGTTTGAGGGCAGACACTAAAAATGAATATGCATTCCTGTATTAGCTGCATTCTTAGGTACCTATGCATACTCCTAACCAAAAATATCACCTACAGATAGTAAAAGCAATTTTCTCTGTGAAGTCAAGACAAGCTGCAAGCAAAAATAATTTGCTTAGAACCCAGAACACTAATGAGCTGCAATATCTCCTTTAAGAGATGCATTTTCTTTTCTTATGGTAATTCTGGTTTGGAAATTAAGTAAAATACAGATGTTTAAAAAAAAACCCTGAAAATAAGGAAATGTCTCCCAAGCTTACAATATTTGTTACTTAAGTTTTTCCTCCCCAGCAATCTAAAGTGGGAAATTAATGATTTTGGAAGTTTGTGTTCCTCACAAACACACCTATGATTTACCAGCTACTGTCCTCAGGACGCTTATCAAGCAAGAAAAGAGTATCATTGGATAAACTGTTTATATAGCAATAAGGAGGGCTCAGCAATAAGTAACATGTTTATTCATGCAGACTATACAAAGTACCTTTTGAAGAGTACATCAGTTGTACAAACCTTTTCATTTAAGCAGGCTTGAAAGTCACTTTTCATGTTAGTAACAGCCACTCTGTCTTGAGACCTTTTGGGGCCACTGACATATGGAATTATAGAACTTAAATTAATTTGCACTACCTAAAAAAAAAAAAAAAAAAAAAAAAAAAACAAAAAAAAAAACCAAAAGAAACAGATAAAAAGCATGCTTTGCCAATCCCCACCCAACAGTACACTGAATATACTCGAGACATCTAGGATCTCTTTGGTTTAAAATTTGAATGTTCTGAGACCTTAAAACTTTGGGCTTCCATTTTCAGGACCACCCACTGTGAAAGGCTATTAATCTTCTTCAAAGTGTTTTAACATTATCCCTGACTTTTTTACCATTCCTAAGTCTTACCGGATCACTCAGGAGTGACAGAAGTTCTGTGTCTGCTAGCTGACAGGAAGGTTATTTTGCTTCTTTCCCCCACTCCCTGTATATTTTGCTAACACACTCTGCTTCTCAAAATTGTTAGTAAATGTAATGTTTATTAAAGCAATGAAAATTACAGAGGGAGACAATATTGTTAAATCAGCAGTGATTATCTACTGTAAGAATCAAACACATACCTGGGAATACTCAGGTTCTCTGGAAGAACTCTCATCATTTCTAAATAACTTCACAGCTTTAAGATATGCTTCCATGACCTCGAGCTTGGCCTTGTCAAAACCTTAGGAAAATTATTTCAAACATGAAATAAGTCACATGAAAACAGACAAACCAAAACACACAGTTCTCAGAAATTAAGACTGTTTTACATCCAAAGTACATTTTTGCAAGGCATACCAACTTCTGTACTCCAGCCTCCAGGAGCTATCCAAGAATGACACATGAATTAAAAAAAAAAGTTTAGGAAGTATTTTAAATTAGCTTAACTTTCCTTTATATCAAGGAACAAAATAAGTTTCTCTAGCAGTTGTGACCAATTAAATTTACAGATTTGTCCATAAGTTTAAAAAGCTTTTTTCTATTAAGATTTACTTGTTTAATACAGATCATGGGCTTTGTTGATACTAGCCAGTATTACTAGCTGCTGTCAGAAAATGTTTCATTTGCCCTGCACAGAGCAGACAAAACATGTTTGCTATTATGTTTTGCTTATATTTAGAAGTGGCAGATTTCCGTTTCAGGAAGGCTTACTAATGCATGACTTTTTTGCTAGCCGTTACTCTGGCTTTCTCTATTTGTAGTAGCTTGATAAGGAACCAATGTCCTTCTAGCTTACCTTGAAATGTCACTGAAATAATGCTCTTCAAAGGGGGAAAAAAACCCACATTGTGAAAAAAATCAGCAATATGTTGTGATTTGTTTTGCAGTTTCACTTATTGCTAGTAATCATTTTAGATTGATTTTGTAGGGAATCTACAGGTGGTTATGGGGTTCACTTCTTACTGAGAAGACTTTTATTCCATACACTTCTCAAAATAATTGAGAATTGTCTTAATACTTTTCTTTTAAAAAGTTTACATATGCTTTCAAACACAAGGACTCTGAACTTGGAAAGATAACATGATATCAGTAAATAAGGCATTAGACCAACCAGACTGGGCACAAACACCACATGGAAGTCAGCTATCTACATGCCAGTGCTGTGCACACAAAAACTATGGCCTCATCTGAATACATGGAATACATGGAGACAAAACAGGCCACAAGAAGATATTCATGCTAATAAGGCAGGCAAATAACTCAGACCCAAATGCCACATACTGAGTGTCCCACAAACTACCTAATAGTAAATATGTATGGTGCAATTTGAGGTATTACTCAGATTCATGAGATTCTATGGGATAAAAGTTGTAGCCAGGCACATCCCATGACAGAGCCTGTACTGTACAGCAGAATTTTATATGTTAAATCAACATAGAACAATGCAGAAAAATCACTGTTTAACAACTATAGAGCTTTAAGCAAAAATGTATTGCCACACACCTAACCACCATTCCAATGAACCACTATAGCAATTTCATGCTTACCTGTATGCTGCAAGTGCTTCAGTGTCACATTATCAACAGGGAAAAAGCTCAGAATAGCACCATATTCAGGACACATGTTTGCTATTGTGGTTCGGTCTGCTACAGACAGCTGGGAAACTCCACTGCCAAAGAACTCAACAAATTTTCCAGCGACATCGGCTTGCCTAAGATGCTGTTTAAAAGAAGATACAACAACGTTTCTAATGTGAAGAGATACAATGCAAGCAGTGTTTGTTGCAACAATTTGCAATTAATGAGTCATGAACATGTAAAACAAAGCCGAAGCCTTAAGGCCCGTGTCTGGAAAAAAACCCAAGCCCCACTAACATACTGGGTTCTAAAAGTCTACACTAGAAGCTGGCATAATAAACCAGATCTTCATCTGCCATTGAGTTCTTCAGCTTTCCTAGTTAGGGACAGATACTTGCTTCTTAAGGCATCTGCCAGAAAGAAAAATGTTATTTTTAAAAGCAATCGCAGCCCTTCAGTGCTTTGATGCTCACTTCACCTAACAGAACACTGACAGTTTGTGCCTTCCTGACAAAAGCCTTTTTTCAGAAAATAAACTGACTTACACCAGCATACAATCATAGGCAGACCTTGTGTCATGCAGGAGTGATTTAGACCAAAGAGGGTATCCAGAAAAAGGTTGAGCTGGAGAAGTAGTCTAATGTCAGCAGAAGAATGGAAAACTTGGCTTCTATCCTTTACCCCCAACTCTGCACACATACTATATATTTTGTTTAAGATTATTTTTTAGTGAGAGGGCCTGTAAAGAAAACCCCCACCACAATACTTTAGAGGACTATTAAATAAAAATGGTTAAACATTTTTTGTATCTTTCTGCACTGCCATGATTAAAAGGTATACTAAAAATACTCCCAGCATTTAATTCAGTTCTCGAACCTCACTGGCAGAACTTGCAAACTTTGCTTTGTTTGCAAAGGCAAACTCTTACCTTTGTAATGCTCAGAACAATATCTATGGATGTAGCAAGTGGGCTGGCTGCTCCTGCCAGTTCACACCCAACCACCTCAGGCAAAGTGAGAGTAACAGGCATCCCTAGCATCACTGCTTCCGTTTCAATGCCCCCAACACCTGCAAGAAGAATATTATGTTTCTTTTCATCGGTTTAAGTAACCAACTTTAAATATTTTGAGGTTATAAAAATCTAATAAAACAATTCCTATCATAAGCCTAAAGGCTACAGTAAGAAATGTAAAAGTTCTCTTAAATTCACAAATGAAAAATAAAATCAAGCAAGACTATTGCTAAAGTTAGACTTCACAGTCAACCAGAAAATACTGTATACCTAAAATTAACCTTTCAAGAGAAAAGAAACTTTCACACAAATTTTACACTGCATGTATAAAAAGGACTTAAGCATCAATTGTTTTGTGGGTATTTTCTCTTTAAATTACAAAAAGCAGCTCCTCCATGAAAAGAAATGTTGAGATTACTCTTAGACAGAAAGCATTCTGAAGAATAATTCAATACAGTTTGTTATGCTTGAGATAGAAATATCCAGTGGGAAAAATGTATTTCTCAGTAGAGCTTTAGTATGCCTTTCAAACTGCTATCAAGTTATTCTTAGCACACTTACCCCAGCTCAAGATACCCAAGCCATTTACCATGGTTGTATGAGAATCTGTGCCAACCACACTATCTGGATAGAGGAAATCTTTCACTTCAAAAACAACTCTTGATAAATATTCTAAGTTAACTTGGTGTGCCATTCCAGTCTCAGGTGGAATGATGGAAATATTCTGGAAAACCTTTGAACTCCACTGCAATTTTTCCAAAATGAGAAAAAAAAAAGTTGCATTTTTTAAAAGGTAAACTCAATTCTTAGAACATAAATAAAAAGGCAAAGCAATATGCAATAAAGAAGTACCTGCTATTTATACAAGTGGCTTTTACTCATTTATCAAACAAGTATGTGATCCCCTCAGATTCTAGACATTCTTAATCATCAACAAAATTATTCAGTTCCTCTTGAAAGCTGAATCAATAATCCATACTCACCTTTCAAGAGCAGGGCTGCATAAATGTCTTAACTTCCAGTTCACACAAATAATTTCAAGCAACTAGCTAAGACTAGTATTTAGACCACAGAACCTATGGCACTTGTATTTATAGGAGAATTTGCTTCAGGTTTTACACTCCTGGATGAGATCGAAGATGCAATTTAGAAAAGCACCTTGCTACATGCAAACCCAGGATGACAGATTTTAAAAATCTGACATGGAAACCTGCAACAAGATTCAGCTTGGAAGTTTCCCTCCTTAATAATGTAAGAGTTAATTTGCAACTTTCAGGAAGAAACCTCCCAGTCTACCTATATGAGGATATTTTTAGATGGCTGCACTGGATTCCTAAACCACCTTAAATTAGTTGATGAGGATCAAATACCAATATTGCAGATCCACTACCTTCACAGTGATGAATCAAATCAGTGTAATCTTTTTCAAGTTAGAATTACAAAAAAAAAAAACAGCTCCACTTTAAGTGACACCTAGATTTAGAGCTTCTGCTGACAAGCAATTTTTAGATTCAAAGGAACAAACCATGCTATTAGCCTATCTCCTGTTCCTATATTAAATTCAGATTTGAGAGTCTGACATTTCCAATGATTGCACTTATCTAAACCTGAACACTGGTAGACAAATGGAGCAAACTCTTAAAAAAACAGTCAAAACACAACACAATACAAAGCCCACAGGTACGCAGACATACCTTAAAAAATTGAAGCCTCTCTCTATTTCTGCCAAATTCCATCTCTTGATTTTTCAACACTGTCTCAGGCCTAGGGAGGTAAAGTTTACAACCACTGTCAAAATTAACTTCAAATTACAGAAGAACAAGTTGTTATTTTTGCTTGTTTGAAGAAAGACTCATAAAACCCTGCAGCATAATTTGAAGTGGTTTATTAGAACAAAGAATTCCTTCTTTGCAGGGAGCTTACTGTAAATAGTAAAAAATGACCAATTTAATCTATGCTGTGCTTAAGAACATGTTTATTCTAGGAACAGTTTGCCTAAAGCATTTTATCTCAAACCCACTCATTAAGAAATCTATTCCAAGCACGGACTACAATACAAAAGCTTTTCCTATCCCCAGTCAATAATCTTAGAGGTTGCACACCTCAAAATTCAATACAGTAAAAAACAAGATGCTTACTAGTTCACATAAAAACACTTGTGTTCAGGACTTAGCCCTTTAGCAACTAAGTAGAACATCAGGGCAATTGTAACTATTATCTATTTCTGTATTTTGTGCCTCTAAGCCACATTTTTTTTTCTCTCTCACAAGGACTCATCACTACAGTCTTATATAATGAATACCCTTTTCTTAATAAATGCTATTTATTAAGATACTGATACTCTTTATAAAGGAGTAACCCACAGTTTAATAGGAATAACCTATTCTTTGAGAGAATAGACAAGGAAGGGAACACACTTGCTTTGTACCAGGAAGGAAGGAAGTCATCAGTTTTCTAGTGGTGTATTTTACATCCTGACCCTTGCCTTCTCTGCAGTCAGAAGGTTGGCAGACGTACTACTTTGCAAGGCCCAGGGGACAGTCATCAGTCACATTGTAGCTTAATAAATACTGCTGTTCTGCTGCCAGAATCATTAATATTGCTGAAAACATCACTAATTCTGCATTCTGACACCTGTACTGAGCAGAATATTTGCATAACTATAAAATAACAAAGACAATCAGCATCACGTCACTGTGGGATACAGATGTGGTCAGCTTTCAAATTCTACACCTGTCCAGCACAGGAAGATAGGTATCTGAACAGTCTATCAAACAAAAGAGGTGTCAGTGGAAAGAGGAGTATGATCACACGTAACTGTCATAGATGGAACAGTACATAATGATCCATTAATAATATTAAAAGTCTGGAAAAGGCAGACAGATAAGGTTCCCCTGGGCCATTACATACAGGCAGGATATTCACTGAAATTCAACTCAGTAACAGATGGACTGTGGGATTCTGTAGCAGCTTGGGGATGATGTATAGGCTAGTTCTGAGCTCTTTAAGAGCCAGACACCTTTCAAAAGTTGTCACAGAAAAAAGATAAAATTTACTTTTAGAAATAAGTCTGTGCTTAACTGATTTATGTATTGAGCTTTACTTCATAAAGTACAGAGGATGACTTCTTATGCTTTCTTGTCCTTGTGAAGAAAGGAGGGAGTCTCATTTTAATTTTAAAAATCACAGCCATGAGTCACACACTTGGCTATCTGCACTGGCTTTAGTAAAGCCCTTCTTGTAAAACTTATTGTGGACTAATTCAAATATGCTAGATCAGACAGACCTTCTTCTAGATGCTGGAACTTGTTTATGGCATATGTGAAGAAGAGTGCAGAAGGATGTTTAAGAAAAAAATAATTACTTCTCTATCAACTGTCACAGGCAGTGCTTAACACAGACAAGTACAAATAACAAAAAGGAAGCTTTCATACTCGGGCACCGGCTGCAAGTGGAAAGGACAAAGGATAGGTGTGTTCTCAATCTGCGCAGAAAATTGTCCTGAGTTGCGACTCGATTCTCCGGCACTACACGGCCCCTTGCAGCCAGTCTGACCCCTGCAAGGTAGCTTCCGGGGCTGGGCCTTAAGTGGAGAAAGTTTTGCCATTGGCTTCTGTGAATCACCACCTCCAGGGTTTGGAGCATTCTGTATTGCACTGTAACATTAAATAGAAGAATAATTTAGACATCAGGAATTTTTTGTTCTTTGGTTGTTGGTTTTTTTTTTCTTTCATCTGTTCAACAGATTATCTGAAAAAAAATTATTTTACTACAACTCTTGCTGCCAAGTAAACTACCACTGTATAAGCTCAGTGAAATAATACAGTGCTGTAATAAGTACACGAACAGAACAGGATTGTCTGAAAGATTAACATCACATAACAACTTTGATTTGCTCACAACAGACCAGAAACCTTTATAAACAATGTTGCAAAGGCTAAACTCCGGGTTTTAAACCCTGAAGTTGTGGGTAAAGCTTTATCCAAGTGGTAGATTTGCTGAACATGTTTCTTTAAGACAGTGCTGTACATGTTCTGTTAAATCCATACAGGAATGATTACAGACAAAGCTTTCTACAGGAAAGAAATGCAAAGTTTATTGTATTGGTCTTTTCATACAAATTATCAAAGACTCAGATAAATTTTACACACTATTCAAGTCTGAAGACAGACTATTTAGTGTTGGGGTATTTTTAGTGTTTTGCTTTTTTTTTTTAACTAAAGTCCATACAACTACCCTCTACCTGTACAACATTCAGTCTTTGCATGAGAGCAAAGAAAGCTTGTTACACAAAATGAATTGCTTTTTACTGCTCAGTATTTACCAAATCATGGATTCCTAATTAAAGCCGCTTTTTTCTTCTGCTTTAGTAAAACAGGAAGACAGTTATCAAACTGCAGGATAATGTGTGGCCTCCGAGGATGCTTCATCTAAATCCCAACTTAGTCCATGAACTTCTGATCAGCAGGAGCCAGAAGCTATATAAAAGCAGCACAAACTATCCTGTGGTGAAGGGCTTCTTATCATAAGCCAGCAGCTGCTGAGATACTATAAGCCTTCCAGAAGTGAAGCTACAGAAGCTGGATTTATCATTACAAAGCAGCATGTTGAGACCTCTTGCCAACACTTGGTCTTTCCGATAACTTTAGACTAGCCTAATTGCAATCGAATCAGCTGTCCCTGCAGACACTGGAGCAGACACGCCACAGAACTGAAACGCCACACGTGCAACACAAACGATCTGTAGCTTCTTCACTTTTCTAATATTAACCAAACCAAAATTCTCTATGTACTTGGAAGGTCTACAGAAATCACAGAATATCCTGAGTTGGAAGGAACCCACAAGGATCATCAAGTCCAACTCCTATTTAGGCATAGGACAACCCCAAAGTCACACTATGTGTCTAAGAGCATTGTCCAAGTGCTGCTTAAACTCCATGAGAGTTGGTGCCATGACAGCCTCTCTGGGGAGCCTGTTCCAATGCTCCACCACTCACTGGGTAAAGAACCTCTTCCTAATGTTCTACCTGAACTCCCCCCTGGCACAGCTTCATGCTTGTTCCCCCAGGTCCTGCTGCTGCTCACCAGAGAGAAGAGGTCAGCACCCACCCCTCCCTCTCTGGTGAGGAAGTTATAAACTGCCATGAGGTCTCCCCTCATGACACACCCATGTCCATTTGACCATAGGCTTTTTTCCCCCCATCAACTTTCAAAATTCCCACACAGCCTAAGCAATTCACGTAGTTCTGCGCATGACTCTGAAAGGCTTCATGAAAGAGGAGCAGGGGACAAGGTGCAGGGGAGCAGCATTATTTAACACTGAATAAAAGAGGAGTCTTTCCTCTTCTGCAGTATTGTTTCTAGCAAAAGACAGGCCCAGGTTGTTTTCATCACACTACTGCCTATCAGAACAGGAAAACCATGTTGCTAGTTTTCCAGACTCCTACAAGTACAATTCTCTCTCTGCAAATATATGCAGCCTTTTTTAATCTGTTGTAAAATTCAGGCCCATTAAAACCTAACCATTCAAAAGCTATGGGCTAAAATGACGGTCCTTCAATATGCCCATCAGGATTGCAAGCTGTTCCTCTGGAGCTGTGACAAGGCAGTCATGTTTTCAAAAAAAAAATAAATTAAACCCCCTGTTTTGTTTAACATGAACAGTAAAAACGAGGCAAAGCAAAATTACAAACTCCCTCTGCCTCGTTCACGTTTCTGGAAACCATGACAGATCCGGTTATTTCAGCAATTTCTTGCCCAGAATTTGGTTATCAGTCAGCTTCATCCACAGCGGCTCATAACCATTCTTTCTCTCCTTCAAGAGTACTATTGCACACAATTTTACCTGTCTTTCAGATGCCAGCAGGTCTAGTTTCAGGGATTCACGCATCACAAATGATTTGATGGAACAGTACCAAGACCAGATAGAATCCATGCTTCAGCATCAGATAAAAATATATGGTTTGTAAAAAAACCTGAGGTACGTTACCATTTGCTGAAATCAATCTGCAGAGAATGGTCAACGGTGAGATCAGTTGGACAGGCAGGATTGACTTTCACAGGATCTCCCCCAGCATTTCTCACAGCTTCCCTCATGGCAGCAAAATCCACCATTGCTGGAATTCCACTAACAGATGGAAAGAAACAAGACAGTATAACAACATGGGACATTAACTGACTAAAATATACAAGGTTCTTTTTAAATTTCACTTCAGTCTAGATCTAAGTTCTTTCAGATAATAAACCCCTACTACTCTATTCTATTCCCTAGATTTTAAAGAACTTGAAATATTTTTAAATGTTAATGGAGTTGGTACTCATTCGCAACAAGCAACGACATGTTTGAATATAGCAAACGAGAATACAGGAACATTTTAAAAGAGAATTACATTTCTCTTTTGTCTTGTTATGCTTCTGAAGTGTGATGGCATTTTACTACAAAATTAATTTAGATACCTATTACCTTTATGATAGAACTCTGCTGCACCAACAATGCTCGCACCATACATTTAACACCATAGCGTGTTATTACTCCTCTTACAGATCCAGTCATCTCTGAAGCTCACAGCATTTTACAAAAATATTTTTGTTGCTGTTACACATAAGTATACCTGAACTACAAAACTGAGAACAATGTTCACATAACAGTATCTTCCTCACTTCGTTTGCCAAGCAGTTATCTCAGTGTTATTAGTAGTATCACAATTCCTTTTATAACTTATCTCACTCAATAAATAAATAGCTAATGAGTATGTAAAACAGCCTCTATTTAATATTTTATAATTGCTGAAGGACTGCCCTCTTAGATATGCCATACTCAAAACACAAAGTTAAATATCTTTTTGAATATGTAATCCAACTGAATCCATGAACAGTACACATATACTCGTGGAGCAAGCAATGTTTAACCTTCAATTATCTCAAGTAAGAACTGTATATATTTCAATGAACCATTTGCCATCTGGCTACAGTCAAAACATCAACCTTTCCGTTTGAATTTTGGCTTTTATCCTGTAAAGTGTTCCTTGTAGGCCAACAGCTTCAGCCTTGACAACCTGCACTAAAACCAAGATACCCTGTGGAACAACTCCTATCACAGAACCATTAGGGTTGGAAAGGACCCTCAAGATCTTCTAGTCCAACCGATAGCCCTACACTACTCTTATCCCTAAATCATCCCCTGAAGAAACACATCTATCCTCTTCTTAAAAACCTCCAGGGATGGTGACTCCACCACCTCCCTGGGCAGCCTATTCCAATATCTCACCACTCTTTCAGTAAAGAAATTCTTCCTAATATCTAATCTAAACCTACCCTGGCCCAGCTTAAGCCCGTTCCCCCTAGTCTTGTCACTAGTCACAAAGGAGAAGAGGCCAACACTCACCTCCCTAGAATGACCTTTCCAGTAGCTGAAGAGAGTGATAAGGTCTCCCCTCAGCCTCCTCTTCTCCAGGCTAAACAACCCGAGCTCCCTAAGCCTCTCCTCATAAGGCCTGTTCTCCAGACCCCTGATTAGCTTAGTTGCCATTCTCTGCACCCTCTCCAGTACCTCAATGTCCTTCCTGCACTGCGGTGCCCAAAACTGCACACAGTACTCGAGGTGTGGCCTCACCAGTGCCGAGTACAGTGGCAGGATCACCTCTCTGCTCCTGCTGGTCACACTATTCCTGATCCAAGCCAGGATGCCATTGACCTTCTTAGCCACCTGGGCACACTGCTGACTCGTGTTCAGCCGGCTGTCAATCAGCACCCCCAGGTCCTTCTCTGCTGGGGAGCTCTCCAGCCACTCCTCCCTGAGCCTGTAGCGCTGATGGGGTTTGTTACAACCAAAATGCAGGACTCTACATTTACCCTTATTAAAACTATCCCTGCAGCACACATAATTACGAGGAATCTACAGGATAGCAGAAAGTGCACAGGTTTCTGTTTAGAAAGAGATACTTCAGCATCAGCAGGCTAGGTGCTATTTATTTTCAAGTGAAAGAATTGCAGGTACAACTCTTGAGTTTACACAGATTATTTCAGTGGTTTTGGCACATACACACATACTTACGTGAAGTCTTGAAGAACAACTCTGGCAGGACAGAAGGGCACTTCAACTTCATTCTGTTTTGTTTTCCAGTCTAAGATGTTCATAGCATCTGTTTCTCTCACTAAGAAGCCATCACAGTTACGGACACTGGATTCAAACAACACTCGTATGGAATAAGGCAGAGTATCTAGAGTACAGCAAAGGTTTTTTTTTAATAAACAATGACATGAAGACCAGAAACTATTCTGGCATGTGCCCTAAAGTAAGACACATTTGACAAAATACAAAGAATGACATTTCACTAAATAGAACTTTAGTTAAGCTTGTTACTGATCTAGATTAACGTATTGACTAGAAGCAGCTTTCTGGCACAAAAAATGTAGGGAACTGGAAATGAGAATGAAAAAAGTAGGTGAAGAAAGAAGCAGATGTCACCATTTGCTGCAAACAAAAAAAATCCAGATCAATTCATGGTTCTACCCAAATCCCATTATTTTCAGCACATGGAAGGAGGCAAATGACTTCAAGAGAACAGTGAGAAATTTTATGAAAAATGTTAGTTGGAGGAAGAGGTTGGTTAAGCACAGGATCGAGAGAGGTGGTAGAATCTCCATCCTCACTGATTTGCAGGCCTCAACTGAGGAAGACTCAAGTTAGTTCTAGTCCCAGCAAGACGATGGACTAAATCTCCAGATGCCCCCTCTGCCTTAAATCATTCTGAGCTCTTTCCAGCTACCATCTTTCCCTTAACTATCATTTTAAACACTAGAAAATCAGATTCTCTGTAGTAGATTGGCAAATAAATAAATTAACATTTACATTAGTAACCTGATTAATTTAAACAGGCACTCATTGTCAGATTATAGTCAGAAGCCAAGCCCCAAGGCAGAGGCCAAACAGGTAAAATCTAAAATTAATGTTCCAGCAACAAATGCAATGAGCAACTCCAGATGTTGGATGTGTTATCAGTTCTGTCCAAACATTCTGCCTATATTTTATTTAATATCTCACTAACACATAGTTAACAGCAGGCTTCCAAATTCTGCACAGAAGTTTCTACTGAAAGACAAAGGCACTTAGTCTAGTCTATATAGACTCCATCTCCAAACATCATCAAGAATATCTGCTGCTGTTCCAAGCTTTGTGGCAGAAAGTGGTATCTTCTCTTTGTATTTCCAATCTTGTCTAGAGTCTTCAAAAAACTGCTGTAGAACTGACTGTTTCTGTTATAACCACAGTACTGCTCCTTCCTGGACAAAGCCACAAACAGAAGCATTCTACCTCCTTCTTGTATGCTTATCTGAAAAATTAACTTCACTATCACAAGTAATTTGCAAGAGCACGCAGCAGTTGCACATAAGTTTCAGTAGCAATTGTGCACTAGCTCCTCTCTCTTTCCTTCAAACAACAGAGAAGTCATTACTGCTACCAAATATGGGGCTATAGTGAAACAGCCACTGGCAATTCTTTAGTTAAGAAACATCACAAATTCTGTGAATACAGGAAAGTAACTCAGATTTTGCAAACCTGAAAAAATTCTCGAATACCTTTAATGTGTACTTCAACTGAGTGTTTTAGGAGTTTAACACGGAAGTAGAAGAATAATGAATGCATGTTTTGATTATCTGCAAGAATAAAGCCTGTTCCAGCTAACACAGATCTATTGCTCTCCCCACCTACACATATTCCCTTCATGGACACATGCCTTTTTTTGTTCAAAGGCATTCAGACAGAGAGACCCAATGAAAGTCTTCTTGGCACATACCACTTAGTGCAATATTACATACTAATGACACGTTGAGATTCAGTAATAGTATGCACACCACAAAGCCTCATCTTCCTGCACTAACTGCAGTAGAAGCTATGTTCCAGTAAACAGTTACCCACTATCTGAAGTTCCTGGTAAGGTGGAACTAGAACACCAAGAAGCAATACAAAATTATACTAGAAATTTTATTTGTTTAGTTACTACATAGGAGTTGTCAGTCACTTTCATTTTTTTCCAAAAGAGAAATTATTCTGATATGGAGTATTGCTGAAAACTCCAGCAAACTCATATACTTCCTCTGTTACTTAAAAAAAGCTACATGATATTACCCCTACCAACTTTGTAAACCAATAACTGCCTAGAAAACTGTAAGCTTTCAAATACATCTATTAGGAATTCACACATTCACAATTGCATCTTGTAATATGTTACAGCAGTGCAGAATTACTACTGGCAATATTCTAATTACAAACAATTAAGAAGTATCATTACCATACTTGGCGCCTCCAAGCTTTGAGACATTGTAGAACTTCTTTTGAGGATAGTTTTCTAATGCTTCAATGATAGGCTGGTAAGGGGTTCCTGGGGGGTAAAAAAAAGAAGTTACAGCCACAAAGGAATGCAAGATTTGAGCACAGAGAGGACTCCCAAGAACAGGTATTTATTTCAGATAAAATAATGTTCCTCTAGGACTGTCCATAAATGGTAATATGGAAAGGTTTCTAAAATGGACTGAGACCCCTAATGATGTAAATGTGTGACCAAGATTTTAATTTTATAAAATTTCATTTTAGAAGCATCTGTAATACTAGGTACATACAGTTTACTAATCAGCAGAATCACATACTCAAACAGGCTTTGCCTTTATTGTCTCTGTTTCCTATCTACAAAAGAGAATAAATGCACCTAACCAACACAGAGATACAGGTTTGAATATAGTAGAAAACAAAGCATGAAGTGCCAGGCTAATGACAATCAAACGTGAGACAAAATCAAACTTCATAACACATATTATGTGGAGAGAATATCTTTGGAAGGAGAGAAGCAGAGGTTCACAAAAAGAACATTTTAGTTCAATTGCTAGCAAACTCAGGCCTGAAGAACTCCATATAGTAGAGGTTTAAGGAAATAAAATGTAATCTACACTCGGGAAAATGGTGTTAGCTCTGACATCACTGAGGTGCTCCCGTTAGCTCTGCAGCAGAACGCTTACCCTTTGTTTGCTGTTTGCTTTGATCTTAATACACTACAGTCACACCTCCACTGCAAAGCAAATCTAACAAAACCTGCGCCACTTGAACAGCCAAACAACTAACATGTCTCTCCACCCCAACCTCTCAGTTAAGCCGAAAACCGTCTAGGCCTCGCTCAGCCTTACGAGCTGGCACCTCTACGAACACGACATCCCTCAAGTCGCCGCAGCGCTTGCGGCAGAGGGAATGGGAAGAGGGACAAAGATGGTGGTCAGGAATAACGGGAGGCCCGGCCGGGCTGTCCTAAAGCTGCAGCCAGGCACCCTCGGTAGCCGGCGGCGAGCAGGCGGGCGGGCCCCGAAGCCGGCACCAGCGCCGCCGACAACAAAGCGCCTCTCGCGGCGGGGGCAGCAGCCGTCGGGGGCGGCAACGGGCCCGGACAGTGGGCGGCGGATGCCCTGAAGCAGCGGAAAGGGGCCACCCGCAGCGGGCCCGGGGTAGCGTTCCGGCATAAAGGACCGCCGGCCGTCGCGCAACAGCGCCGGGCCGGAGGGTACAGGGGGCGGGAGACGAGAACAACCTCACAACGACGAGGGCCGCGTTCAGGCCTAGCCGGCCCCTCTCCACCGCCGCCCGGTGCGGAGGGAGCGAGGCGATGACCCAGGCCGGGGAGATCCCGCCGGATAGTGGGGAGAGGGCTGCTTGCGCTCGACAACGGACCCGGTCCCACTGACCTGGCCTGACAGGGTCCATCGCTGGCGACCATATTAGCTCTGCTGGGAGGGGAGCGGAGAGCCGGGGGGAGCTGGCCCGGGCGGGGCGGCCCCAGCTCTCGCGAGACAACGCCCCGCCCCCGCGACCGCCGAGAGCAACATCGCGAGAGTAGGACAGCTCCACCCAAGCAACCGTCCCTGGTGCTGCGAAGAAAAGGACACGAGATCTCGCGAAGCTTTGCGGAGAGGGCGGAAGTAGCTGAGTGAGGCCAGCAGCTTGCTTTCGCGATGCTTGTGGTGCCGATGACGAGAGTAGTGCGGGCGGAGCTGCTGTCCGGCGAGGTTACGGTTGGGGGCGTCTGCGGCTTTTACGAGAGTGCGGCTGCGGACGTCGCCGATTGGCTGCTGTCTCGGGAGCGTGTGACCCCACTTGATGTGTCGGTCTCAGCCGGGCTCTCCCGGCCTCACGGTCCCTCGGGCAGCGGCTGGCATCGTGGCCGCCCCCGGACGCCCGAAGTAAGGCTGAGGCTTGCGGGACCGGGGCGCCGTGCGCAGCCTCAGGACTCAGCACTGCAGCCTGTGGACTGGTAGGGTCCGAGGGACGCCTGGGCGCGGGTTCCTCATGTCAGCCGCTAAGAGGTTTAGCGGCAGCCCACGCCGTAGGTGCGGTGACCTTGCTCTTTGCCGTTGCGGCACAGCATATTCCTTCCTGCCAGCAGCGAGTAGCCCCCCCCCCGGCTTAGGGGCTCTCCCAGAGGGTCTCTTCCACAGGCGTTTGAGGCTTGCAATGGATTAAAGTCGAGAATTCTAACAAGGCTCCACTGCTTTTCAGAAGAGTGACGCTGTCAGGTCAGCAAGCAAGACCTTGACCCAGCAGTTTGCCTGTCACTAACACTAAATCAGGCTTTATTTCTTTTATTTAGAAAAGTAGGCCTTAATGCTATACACCGTTAGGCTGAAAATTAAGGATACCAGGTTCCCTAGTAGCATTTACTGGAGTGCTCTGCAGACATGGGACTGCTGTGGCAGTGCTCCAGAACTTGTGATGGCTGCGCTTTGTGGTAGTGCATCATGTTTTTCCACTGCTAAGATGGCACAGGATAGCCCTTACGGAAATAAACAAGCACTAATAAAACTCCACCAGGGCAAAGCACTAAACACCCACTTGAGCTGATTCCTGACGCAGAACATTAATGTTGCCACACACTGGAAAGAGTGGAAAGATGTATTGTCAGCAGTATGCCACACAGTCAGGGTTCACCTTGGTCTTATTTTAGTCCCTCATGTTAGAGCTCTTTGGGAGGTTTTATTCCTTTCATATTTTTTTTCTTTTCTTGCTTTCAAATGATTATCTTTTTTCTTAGCTGGATGATCACAGAATCACAGAATGTTAGGAGTTGGAAGGGACCTCAAAAGATCACCTAGTCCAACCCCCCTGCCACAGCAGGATTCCCTAGACCAGGTCACACAGAAGCGCGTCCAGGTGGGTTTTGAGTCTCTCCAGAGAAGGAGATTCCCCAGCCTCTCTGGGCAGTCTGTTCCAATTTTATTTTTTGATCAAAAACATTGATCTTCAGCAGTGGCAGTAGATGAGGTCACACACACTGATAACCAAGTCAAGCAATACTAGTTTCTCCAGGCTATAAGACAGAGATAATATCTAGGGTTTAGACACTAATGCAGCCAGAACTCACCACCAGGCTTATGCAGGAAAGATTACCAAAAAGATGTCATCGGCTCAGCCTCTAATTGATCCATTTTCCCTTTTGCCTGCAACTGTTTTGACCTAAGCTGCCGTTGTCTTCCTCAACTGTGACAGAATGACTTGACACATTGATGGCAGAAGTTATACTCAAAACTGGATGAACAACCATAATTCTGGCTTCTTTTTACCTGTTCTAGGCTGCAGTGATGCCTGGCATATATTTGAACAACTGCAGGTGGAAGGAACTAGATCAGTGGGAAGGAAGACGGTGGGAGATGTGGCTCAGATGCTTTCTATGTGGCTAGAGTTGCTCCCCCAACTCAGTTGTGTTGAGCATGTTCGGGATGCCAAAATCTGTCTGTGTCTTTGAACAGGTTATTTGTGTGGCATCTTGTTTATAGCTTTTACCTTTGTTAGATCGGTGCAGTAATTTTTTGTTACAAGGCTCAAACAGTGAGGGCTGCAGCCTAATACCCTGCTGCAAAGGGCAGTTTTACGCTCAGCTCCCCAGTGCTCATGCTGCTGGAGGACTTTTGCAGGAGTTTCTGGGGTCAGTGGTGGGAGGTGCAGTGATGGGCAGAGGAAGTGATGGCAGACAAACGATGGCAGCTTTGTCTCTTGACAAATTCAGGTAAGATGCCTCTCCAAGGACATTCTGCACCATCATTGACCAACTTGTTTTCCTTCATGAAAAACACCTCTAGTCTCACAGGGCTGAGTCCACAGGATGGCAGTAACAAAACGACTTCTGGCTGTCTTCCATTCACTGTTGTCTGAAGGCTGACTTTTGTGGGTGAGGTACATCCAGGCAAAGGAATTTTAGGGAGTATGGAGTATTTCTTGTTCACATGCTAAATCCTATAGCACCAAATGTTTAGCTTCTTTTGTCCTTCTTACATATTAGATAGATTTTATGGAAAGCAAATCTCATATATGTTTGGTTTTAACATGGTGTTTGTCTGTTTGATGTTTGGCTTTTAATATTAATTTATACTGAAAATTGTCTTTCTTTTTAGGACTTGGGCTCTTCCACTGTTCTGCATACTACTTGTGTGTGTGATTCTTTTAGAATCATGAAGTCCTTTAAGATGTTGTATAACAATCTAGAAAGAAAGAACTTTTTGCAGTTTCCAGAATGTTTTCTTCATTTCCCAGCTGACATCTAACATCCTGAAATAAGTCCAAGTCAAGGGAGAGCTTATCCAAAAGAAAGCTTATCCAAAAGTGATGGATATTGCTGGTTTATAATTAGAACTGACAGAAAAGCAGGCTAAAAGGGAATATCTTGGTGAAGAAGAGAATGTGAATAGAAGGAAGTTAAGTTCCTTATCCATGGTAGGGCTCTGCTGAGAAATAACACTCCCTAGATTTCTCGTCCCCTGGGATAGTAATTACCTCGGGCTGATGTTTATTAGTTGTTTCACTGACAGCAGTTCAAGTTGCTGTGATACTTTTTCCTCTAAAATGCTGATACTCATGAAGTCAAAAAGTTTGTTTTAGTCACTTACAAGAGCTGCTGTTTAGATAGATGTACACAATTCTAAAACCCCTCGACAAGTCCCTTCCAAGCATTCAGCAGATTCTGTGTTAATGCTATCTTGTACATATCTAGAGATAGCACAGAAGCTGTTCTAAAAAGTTCAGGTTGGATATAAGGAAAGGCTCAAGTATCATGGAAGCTACTTTTCAAAACTTATTTCTGGGGCTCAGTACATTTTACTTTTCCAGATGAAAAAAAGAGGTGCTTAAGATGATTCTGAATTGTGAGAGAAGTGCTAGTATATGGGACCCTGCATAAATTTTGTTTGGGAGAACAACTTTGCTGTGAAGAGTTTATTAGTACCCAAGGGGAATTTCAGCTGAGAAAACATGCTTACTTCCAAACAGATCATAAAATAACAGGATGATGAACTTTTACTGTTCTGAAACCAGGCACCTATTTTCAGGTTGCAGTACCTTTGGTCCTCCTGGATCGCTGGGGAGCTTGAATAGTTGCTTTTTCTAGTTCCTCAGCAGAGTCTAAGTCTTTGCAAAGTCTTTTCCCAGAGACGTCAGGAAGAAGATGGCAGATTAACTGGAATTTGAGTTGGGAGCATGAGGTCTTCATTTCAGGAAGTGCAACAAGCAACTGGGGAACCTCAAGCTACACTGGCCAGCACTTATGGCAGTCTGTGAAATATCAGACTTAACAGCCACAGAGATGACATCTGTTTTGGTTCAGAGTGTGGTTATTACTGACATGCTTGTTTTAAATGGATGGCATCTGTTGCCTTCTTTCATAAACACTGCTGGAAACTGAGGGGAGAGGCACAGTTCAGCTTTCTTACCTCGGGAATTTTTGCAAGCCCAGGCACTGTTGGCCGAGCTTTCACCCCTAAAGCTCTGGGAACAAGTGTTTCCCTCTCAGGAAGGTAGACCTCACCTGCCATCTGCTCACACGTGCTCTGGTGAGCCAAATTGCTTGCTCTCTTCACTCACTGCAGGAGAATGCTTAATTTGGCAAGTACCATTATGTGCGTTTCTCATATCTGGAGGGAAGAAAGTGAAGAGGCCTGAGGGCTGAGTGCTGGCCACCACTGTTGGGGACATCCCAGCTGCAGAGAGCCCACAGCTCCGTCCCTTCAGAGAGAGGTAGCAGCAGGGAACATATTCCATACATCCACAAGAAAGAAATTTGGGAGATTTGGTGAAACAGCTGGCAAGAATGATCATAAAGTTACACCCTTCAGCACCAGGCACTGCCATTCCCAAGTGCACAGGGGAAGTATGGGTGGCATTAAAGCTTTGTTTAACTGCTGATTGCTATTAAAAGCTTCTAATATGATGACAGCCTACCCACACCTGACAGTCTTTAGCCATCCATGGAAACCTCCACAGCAGGACAAGCCACTTTCTGTGTTTTGTTTTCTGGTGAGTTAGGACCCAGCTCACAGAAAATTCTGTTTTCAGCTGAGTCTTGGTCTGCACTGTGACCCAAAGGACAGAGACACCTTGGCGATGTGCTCAGGTCTTCTTGTATATTGCACTGCATGGAGCTTGTGAGGCTTAGAGGAAGATAAATGCAACTCATGAAGCCAATGGCCATTCAGAACCATACCCATCCTTCCTAGAAACTGATAACAGTCTGAGATAGGAACACCATATCATTTTAGAAAATGGTCCTTAAGTCGCAACTAGGTAAGAGTCCCACAGACCTGTGTATTTAGAAGAAACCAAAAGGCATATTGGGCAAGAAGTCAGGTGGGGAAGCAGATGACTCCAGTCTTTCTGCCTAAATACTGTCAAACACACTTTTACTAGAGGTGGGAAGCCTCCAGCTCTACGGGGGGAGACCTTCAATCTACAGCCTAAAATAGCAGGAGTACCTGAGCCTGCCAGTCCCACCCACCCTTGGGCCCTAGCAGAGAGAGGCAGTTTTGCCTCCGCACCATTGCATCTCTCTGCACAAAAAAGGGTCATGCTTCCTTCTTGACGTGTAGGCAGGGATACAAACAGAGTCTCTTTCCTGACACCTCTTCAACTACTAGAATTAAATCTTCCCTTCACAGTTATTGTAGCTTGCAAGAGGCTGGATCGAGTGGCTCCTGCAGATGGCATCTGCATCCTAGAGATGGAGTGAAATCTAGGCTAGAGCACAGCAAGAGTCCTATTCCATGCAGTGCAGAGCATTCAAAGGAGCTTAGACAAACTCTGAACTCTACTTCTGTCACTCTGCTGTTCAGCTTTCCACAATAATCACCAATCTGCAGCTCTTTGGCAGAAGAGGAGCTGGTCTGGTCCTGTTGTTCAGGCTTCTTCAGCACAGGGACTCAGCTATTTTCTTTTAAATGTATGTACTCTATTGTTCACTTCCAAGGGCAGTTAGAGACCCGAGCCTGGCAGCCCCTCTTCATCCCTGCGTCACTACCAAAGGTTTCTGTACCCCATCAGTCACAACCAAAGGCAGAAACAATTAGTTGTTGCTGCTGGTCGTGCTGTACCCCCCCCATCTGAAAGTTTCACCTCTACATGGCCTGTACAAGGAAATACCTGTCCTACTGACTCTGCTGTGCAGCCCCAAGGCAGATGAGGAGTTGTCTGGCTACAGCAAAGCTCACCTTGTCTCTCAGTGTAGGAAGAACCAGTTAGAGCTATACTCTCCTGATGCCCAAGCCCAGCGTAGAGGGGAGAGCAGAGCAAGCGGAACCTGACATCTTCCTTCCATCCTTACAGCCTCACTTATTTGTGTGCATGATTTCATTTCTTACTGGTAACCCCCCACTATGCTCTACCTATCAATTTTGTGGTGAAGGTTGTTGCTGGTAAGTGCAGAGGGGTTGCAGGGGTGGAGACTGCTAGGCCTGAAGCAAACACACAGGGGTGGAGGAGAAGGAAGTGAAGAGCAAGTCTTTGAGCTAAGCCGAGGAGGACGGTGCAGCTTCCAGAAGAAGGACAGCAATAGCAGGAAGTGGCATTTGCTGGAAGCATTTTTAAAACCAGTTGGAGAACAGCTGTGCTGATTTTAATCCAACTGGACTGAAGTGCCTCCAGAAGAGCCATAAAGCCCTTTGATACGTACCGCCCAGGCAATAAAATGTTAATCTCAGTTGAAAGCCTTTGTTCTCTTAGTAGTGGTATTTTTCTGTTTAGAAGTAGTATACTGCTGTCTCAAATCAGCGTCCCCACTGTAATATGGACTGTGCATGTGTAACAGAGACTGCTCCTGCTGCAATAGCTTTAGCATCTGAGAGATGAGAGATGAGTGGGAAAGCCCAGAGTACCAGTGACCACCTGAAGCAGTGGCACAGCCTTTCTGCTACCACCCCACTGCCCCGTGTGTCAGACACTCCTTGACACAGGCAGGTTTTCTGAGGAAGGATAATATAGTGGCTCTGGGGCTTGATTTTTACAAATGTATGGAAGTCTAAGAGAGCTACCAGAGCAAGTTTAAAGAGGAGCAGCTTTCAAGGGCAGGTGTGAGACAGAGTCTCGAAAGCATATGAGATGATAAATCTGTAGAGGAGAGACCTTGAAGGGCTATAAGATCATTTCTAAACCGTGCTAGTGAAGCTGGTCATCAGTCTTCCCCTGGGAGGTCACGGACTCCATGATGTATGTATGGTTTCCTTCAGTAACAAGTCAAACCTAATTAATATAGGCTGCTAGTTGTACTTTCAACACAGATCTCTAAGTACAGCTCTTCCAATGGTGTGCACGTCCCTTACACTTACAGCCTTGCTCTCAAAAGACCTTAGTAAAAACTTTCTGCTTTGTTGTACACAGAACACACCTACCTTGTTGTGCAGGGTTCATGAGGGCTCAGGCAGCGCCTGCCTTATCATCCAGGAATCCTCTAATGAGTTTGACTGAAATGAACCAGGCTTTCTGCATCCCCATGCATTAACTCCCATCTGAATCTTCTCAGTTCCCTCTTCAGAACTTCCAACTCAAAATTGGTTTCATTTAATTTAATTTAATGTCCCAAATATTCTTAAAAAAATCAAAGTAAGTAACACAAAAGGACACTCCAGCCTTGATGCATTATCAGATAGCATTAGGTGTGAAGACATAATGTGATAGCTATTCTGTTTTACAAGTGAATATGGTTTATATTTCTTTCTCTCAGATTATTTCAGCATTTCCAGGGATTAGGAGAATCTCCAGGCTGCCAAAAAGCTCTTACCATAAGCAGGCATCTTCCATACCATCACACTGAAGCTCATGGCATCTAAAACAAGAAGAGGAACTTGGAACTAGCAACTGGCTTTTCCCATGTCTCTTGTAATACTGTTGAGTGATAAAATTACTAGACTGCTTTCTGTAAGTGGCTGATTTTTCAGGAGAAATCCTATAGTAGATCTACTGAATTTGCCTGGCTAATGTTCCATCATGGACAGGAGAGTTTTGGGGCTTGATTGTTTGATATTTCTTGACAAAAAGAGATGCATTTTTGAAAACGTTCTGACTATTTCACACTTACTGCTGTTTGATGAGAGAACTCATTTTGGAGAGAGCACTAGAGGTGCTACTTGTACTATCTGCAAGTACAGGTAGCAAGTCCGTAATGTACTTCCGTTATCCAGCATGTACTGTTCATGTTTTCATGACCTCAGCAATGATTTCCTGCCTCAGACTCTTTTGTACACATCACTTTGAGATTTTAAATAACTCTTCATCCATCTAGCTTTTATGCATTTCTGCCTCCTACTGCATGAATGGGCTCCATGATGCTATTGTCTTTGTTGCTATCAGAATGTACAGCTGAGGTGAATTCTAGGCATAGCTTGTTTCGGTTGTTGTCTTTATTGACATTTTGAAGGAATCATTTGTCTTCATTATCTGCAGCTGCAACCTGAAGGATTTTGAGGAGGTACTTGAAATATTTTCCTCTTATGAGAGCTTGGTTTTTAGGCAGGGCTTTTCTCCCTCCTCCTGCCTGTTCAAATAAAAAAAAAATTAAAAACTTCCACTCCACTGCTGGCATGACAGACAGTATAGAAAGCATCTCACAGATGGGCTGAGTCACAAAGAGGCAAGAGTCTTAAAATCCAGCAGGCTCCAGTGTAAACCCCACTCTTTCCCTGCTGCATTATGAATCAGTGTATCCTGGTGTAGTTTCTTTCCCTCTGCAGTTTTCAGCATACTCCATCTTTTTAATTTCCTCTGTAGCTCTGCCTACAGCTGGCAAACTAATCACTGCCTCAGCAGTGCACCTCAAAATACTTGTTTATGCTGAATGAGTCTAGCTGGATTTTCTGTTTCCCATCATCTGCTGGTCATCTTAATCTGTATCAATGTTTGGTTCACAGTACTGAGCTCAAAGAACAATTATTTTATTCAGGAGAATGAAGTGAAGCAGTGGAAAAAAAGTCTGACCTAGCTGTGAAAATGAGTGTTCAGCATGTTTTTATCATGAAGAAAAGCAGAAATTTTTAGTAATAGCACAGGTAAAAGTTACAAGATCATTGTGTGGACTTGCATAAATGTACAACTGAGTTTTTCACCTTTCACTGCAGGGTGTGCAGACCTCTGTTCCCACAGAATACCTAACGTTGCAAACATCTGGCTTAGATTTAGACAGCTGTTGCACATAGGTAATTTCAGCTTCACTCCTTTTGCTTTCATTCAATCCCTCCCATAGCCTTTTGTTGCTGTGACCTAGATTGTGAGCAAATGCTTTCTGATGGCATTTCAAAGGAAACTAATCTTGCACTCAAACTGAATTGTGACTGGATTCATCTGCCCTCCATACTCTGTTCATGCCTATGTTTATTTCTGCCTCCATCCTTGAGCAGCAAATCCTTAATGACCTGTTCTTACACACAGACTCACCTGCCAGGCACAAGCTATGGAAACATGACTTCCCTGGAAGTCCAAAAGCAAAGCTGCTGCTGACTACAGGGACTAGAGATCTATAAATCATGTTCAAAGTTTTTCAGAATTTCAAGATACAAAGGAAAATAAAAGCCATAATTAACAACTCCAAAAACATGTCACGACTGATATACCCTGGTTATACTGTGCTAACCAAATTCCCTATCCAATTGTGCTGCTGAGTGGAGTAACATATAATCAATAATACACCATGTGGAGAGCAAGATACCGGTATTAGTGTTTCCCTTGGAGTGAGATGTCCTCACAGCCTCTTGAGCTCTGGGATCAATAATGAGACAAAGCAAAAGAAAATGCAAGTAAGAAAGCCAGCTGCTCAAAGAACCCTTTCAAGTTGATGTATGTACTGTTGAATTTCTGCATGAAACCGGCAACATTGAAATGGCCCTTAGAGAATGATGTATCAATAGTAGCACTGCTGAACGTGCAGCTTACACATACACCATATGTGAGGCAACTTTTGCTCTGTTCATTCATTTCTCCCAACTATCCTGCCCATTCTCTTCCTGTTAAAGGTGCTGAAGCATCTGCTGTTGTAAACCATAAACTTGTCCTTATTGTTTTCACATAGACAATGCAATTGCCCTGTTCACGCATTATTAAAGCCTTGCTATTACAAGGCAACACTCTGATTTAACCCTTGCTGGTGTTATTACATCTATGCAAGCACTTACTCCATAAGAGGGACTTCTCCAGAGAAAGTGCTGGGTACATGGGCTTGAAACATGCAAACATTCTCCCAGGTATGGAAGAGTTTAAGTTTGCATCCCTCTGATTCTGCCTTTCATAGACTAAGCATCCTCCACACAACAGTATTGAATAATACAACTGTCTTTCCAGTCCTGTCTCAGGACATCGCTGGGATTGTTTCCTCCACACATACACTGGTTTACTCAAGTGGAGCGCTGCACTCTGCCCACTGAAGCTAAGAAATGGATGCAAAGGGGAATGAAATCAGCTGCAGTAATTCCTGGCACTGAGGGCTAGGGCTGATGGGCTTCCTTCCAGGGACATCTGGTCATTAACCCTCACAGAATAAGGGCTTTTAGATCCTTTCAGTTAGGACAATGGGCAGTGTGCTAGGAAATGCTAACGTCATGTAGCAGAAGCTTAATCACACCTTTTGGGACTTCAAAAGCTAGTAGCTATTGATTGAGGCAAGGGTGGTGAAGCGAGGTCACAGCTGCCTTCATCTTTCATATGGGGTCCATGGAGACTACACGTAGTCACATGCAGAGTTCCCTATTGATTCAAGTGGCTTGGCAATTAAAAAGCCCTGTTTTCATCCTTTCAGTCATTTACCCTTCACCAGATGAAGCCAAGTGGCTTCAGCCAGCTACCATGGCTGCCCAAAACAAGCTTGATGCGCTCAGATATAACTCCAGATTAAAGGCAAGCACAGCTTCACACAAGTGAGGGCTGTCCTGAGACACGTACACAACCTCCCTTAACAGATGGGACAGTGTTTCCCAGGCCCAAACTGAACCAAGAACCCAGTGAAGTGAAAATGCTGTGGCTCTGGAGGAAGGCCTTTGCTGTGTAGGATTCTTAGAGGGGAAGCACTGATGCAAGACTATGTGAAAGATTTGTTTTCTGTGTTGCTCTAATCCCTCCTCCTGTCCCTCCAGCTCGTGACTGAAATACAGGAGATGACAACCTGCATGTGGACCATTTGAAAACCATGGGGAAGAGGAGTGTGTCTTTCTGTCCCCAGGCCATTTACAGAGACTGAAGCTTGGGAGATTCTCAAGCTGTCTATGTTCAGCACCTAGCACAGTAGGGGTGGTAGAGGAGCTCAGTCCTCTTGTGCACTCTGATAATGTAAATGGTGAATAACTATGGCAAAGGCACAGTCTTATTTCTCATCAGGGAAATGGATGTGTCTTCTCATAAATCACTTTGTTGCCCAAATAAAATAAAAGGCCATTTCATTTTCATAGCCAGAGTTTTATAAAACAATAGTCCAAAGTACCCAGTTTATCATGCACACAGATGATGAGAAAACCAAATAATGCATTCAAACTACAAAGATTTCCAGAAACAATAGAGGACTTCACCACATGTTATGGAAAATACATTTCTAGTGCACGCTGAATGCCTTCTGGCTATTCTTAAGACACTAAGCATGAGAAGACAGTAGTTATTATACCAATATAAGACAAATTATGCCCTTAAAGTCATATATACAAAGGGCACTGCTGCTATTTTTATAGTCAGAAATGCAGCTGGCACTCTACAGATGAACCTTAAAAGAAATTCCACATGCCCACACCAGTAGTTTCCCTCAACAGCCTTACACCAAGACCTCCCAGTGCAGAACTGTGTGTGTGCATGGACAAAGCATGCTAAGGAGCTTTTGAGCAAGTAGCCATACTGCTTTCAAGTGAGCAGCATTCAATGATTGCAGGACAGAGGCCTTAAAGGTGAAATGAAAGAGCTATGAAAAACATCCTTAAACACATGGACATTCTTGCATCTATTACCAAGGTGTAAAACTGTGTCCCACACAAGCATCTTCCATTTTATTAAATCATGGCTGCAATCCCTGACCATCCATCTTTCTGACATTTCACAGAATCACACAAAGTCACAGAATGTTAGGAGTTAGGAGGGACCTCAAAAGATCATCTAGTCCAACCCCCCTGCCACAGCAGGATTCCAGGTCACACAGAAGCATGTCCAGACAGGTTCTGAATCTCTCCAGAGGAGACTCCCCAACATCTCTGGGCAGTCTGTGCCAGTGCTCTGGCACCTCACCTGGGAAAATATTTTTTCTTGTATTCACACAGAACCTCCTATGCTTCAGCTTACGGCCACTGCCCCTTGTCCTGTCACTGGGCTTCACTGAGAAGAGCCTGACCCCATCCTCCTGACACCCACCCTTCACATATTTAAAAGCACAGATGAAGTCACCCCTTAGTCTCCTCTTCTCCAAGCCAAAGAGACCCAGCTCCCTCAGCCTTTTCTCATAAGGAAGATGTTCCAGCCCCTTCATCATCTTGGTGGCTCTGTGCTGGACTCTTTCCAGCAGTTCCCTACCCTTCTTCAACTGAGGGGCCCAGAACTGCACACAATATTCCAGATGTGGCCTCACCAGGGTAGAGTAAAGGGGGAGAAGAACCTCTCTTGACCTACTAACCACACCCCTTCTAATCCACCCCAGAATCCTATTGGCCCTCCTGGCCACAAGAGCACACTGCTGGCTCATGGTCATACTTCCATCTACCAGGCCCTCCAGGTCCATTTCCTACATTCCTGTGCCTTATTCCTAGAGTTACCCAGAAACTGATGATTAGCTGTGGTGTGGTGTATAGCATTTTCTACCCTGTGGCTCCACAATGTCTCACAGTTGTATGAGGCATAGATCTCACATTTTATTTCCATGGATAAGTCCCCAGAGCCAGCTAGTTCCTTCCACCTTCTGTGTAGCAATACTAAATTCTGGATACTGCAGAAACGCAGGGGACTCCACTGGGAACATGTGCCCAAACTACAGATAGAAGAGTTTATTTCAAGAAGCACCTTTACATATATGTGGATAACTATGGTAGCAAAATCTTTGCACAACAATAATGCAATTTCATAGGAATGAGATAAAAAATACTGCCCAGACTGCAGTGTAACAGAATGATTACACACCTCCCAGGACTGGGTAACTGAGAGAGAGACTCATGCCATTCCCAGCCATTGAACACCAGAATGTTTGTAGGTTCTCAACATTTCCTTGAGACTGATCTCATCTGTTTATAACCAGCTTATGTGAACCATTCTCTTTACCAGATGCACGTTAGTGGGCTGCCATCAGATCATTATGGTCTACTCAACACAAAGAGTGGCCACCCCCACTCATCCCCATAGGCCATCGCCTGCTTCTGCCTCTAGTCACCCAGCTGTGACTGCTGCTATCTGTGAGAGGAGCTCTGGAACTGTGTCACTGTTGAATCATCTCCAAAAACTTATTTAACTCTTGTCTTACTTATGGAGACATGTCTTTTGAATTCTTATCCCGATATCTTGTTCTTCAAGATACAAACTTTTTCCCTTCATCCAGCAATTTCCCTCTGTATTTGCTTTGTGTTATTAGATGATAAAATCTGGCTAACAGACACCCTAATTATTGCAGCATCCAAATGACATCCTTCAGGCAAAATGATAATTACTTATTCAAAAGTATTCATAAAATTAACATATCCTGAATAATTTCAAGCTTAATTTAACGGGCCACTGCACTTATTACAGGCATTTAGCACATACACTTGTTTAAACTTAGAAGAGGGCAACTTACTCTTTCACAAGCCATCAGGATCAAAAGCAGATGTAACCACAATTTGCCCTAACAAGAGTAAATGTCAAACAGTTTAGGGAGCTATACAGCAATTTGTTCGCATGCATGTAAGCTAAAAAGCATACAAAGAAGCTCTTCCCAGGCTTTTAATTATGGCAGAGTTTTCAAACTTCCTTAAATTCTGTTTCTCAGCCAAAATGAAGATGAAATAAACGGTAGAAAAAGTTATAAATTCCCCTTCTCTTCTCCTCCATACCTTGGAACAGAATCAGGGTTTTATTCTGAGATTCTTTTCTGGTTCCAAGTATTATACTTGAGATTTTTTCTAACTTTTCTCTCCAGTGCAGTGTGTTCCCTGCTGACATAACATGCAGAACACTATCTGTGATGAGAGGGGAAAGAGCTGTTTGAGTTCAACACAGAAAATTTTGTGTTCCACAGTGTCAATCTGGAAAGTAAAATCAGAAAGCTTCGGGAAAATAATGGAATGGTACATTTCATAGCACTGTTCACCCTACCTGCAGGAGTGTGTAATGTTCTCTTCTGTCATCAAAACTGTGTCAGCTCTACATCTGTCTTTGTATTTTAGCCTGGCTTCCCAAGATGGGACTGAGTTCTTTCAGTCATGCAATCTATCTATCTTTCAGTCAGATAAAAGTGAATAACTTTTGAATATAAGTGGTCACCTCTTAATAAACTGAAGGAAAGGCAAGAGACCACTGTGTTCACCTTTAGCTATCACTGCTAGCACTGCGTGAAAACTAGGTACTCTGACACGATGGCTATTTCACACAGAGAAAAACACTCATTAAACTTTCTTGTCTCCTTCTTCCCTTCTTGAAAATGTAATTTTGTGTCCATCCTGCTTGGGACCCTGACTGCGGGGTTAGGATAAACAATGCAAGAAGTCCCACATCCCAAGTCCTGGAGCATCTTCTTGTATATTTTCCCAGCAGGAAGAAATGTTGGTGATGAATCAGTGAATTAATTCGTTCTCCTGTTACTTAAACAACAGCAAGGAAGAAAGCTCTGTCCCTGAAAATGGTCATTTTACAGCATTCTGGCCATTCCCATAGCTGCCCTATGACTCGTTTTGAAGATTATTTGTTGCTGCAACAGAGACAACAACTGCAACATTTCAGAATAACTGGTGCTAGTGCAAACCACCACAGATACCCACTGTTTGTGCATTGTATTCATCACAAAGTAATGATATCAAGTTCATGAAAGGAATTAGGAAATAAATTACCCTTGAGAAAACATGATGCCAGTCAGGTTTAGATGACTCCAATTTACTTCACCAAAATACTTCTGATTGAAACACATTGCTGGTGATGTGTCTGAAAAAAACCTTGGATTTTAAGCTCTGTAATAACTGCAATATGTTCTCAGTCCCTAGCATTGCCACAGACTGCATAAGCTCAGTGTTAAAAACTCCTGCAAAGAGACTTATTAGGTTCCTCCTTCTGACACAGGCTTCTCACTGCAGTCATTACTGATGTCCTGGCGCACCCTATGCAAATTAATATAATTATTTTGATGTTCCGAACTGCCTATACATCATGATGGCACAGTGTCAATTTTACATAAACCTCCACATATGGAACATTTTTAAAATCTCTCATCTTCAGCAAGAGAAATGGAAAGAAATAGCTTCAGCAATCAGCAACCTCTTAATAACACCAGAATCTCAGCATTGACATGGACAATAGATTAGTGCTCAAAAGGTCTCTCTGAGAAACGTTGTAACACTGCTTACAAACAGGATTGTTCTACATCACTCTTTCTCCAGAAGGTTAACAAACTTCTTATTTTACTCAATGAATCCCTAAGTCCTTGGTCATCAAAATTGCTGTATATTTCAGTGATGCTGGCTGTCTTAGCTCAACCTAAGATGCCAAAAACTCTCACTGCATTTAAAAAGGTGACAGATCCCTTGATCTCTTTGATAGGGGTGTATGTGTAGTATAAAGGTGAGGAAATTGGAGTGAATGGGACGCAAGTACATGAAGGCTTTCCAAGGCATGGTTTAGAGGCAGACTGGCTGTATGGGTTTCAGCCTGCTGAGGGGTATGCAGGCTTACAGGGGTCTCACAGAAGAGCCTTAGGCATCAAACGCTGGAGAAGAAAGAATCTTTACACTGATGCATTACAGTAATTCCTATCTGCAGTTTCTGTAAGATCACCTGATTTTCCAGTTGCACCTTTGTCTCCCAGCAGTGGCAGCTACCTGGACACAAAAGCTTCACCCCATTGAAAACTTTCTGTGAACTCACCAGACTTAAGATGAAAGCAGTCCTCCAGCTCCACATGAACATCTTAACATTGAGATATATGTCTACAGGTCTTTTAAGAAATCTGTAGTTCTGTCAGTCTTCTAAACTGTCACCTCCTTTCTGCTTGAGCAACTGAACTGCCTCTCCCAGTAAGAGTTAACTGGGGATAGCAGTATCTAGTAGAAGACAGCGGTATTGCCTGCTGCAGAAACCATTTCAAGTCTCACAACCTTCCTCTCAAGTTGCAGTGTGTGGCCATACAGCAAATTCTAACAGCAAAACATATTCAAACTTGTAAAACAGATTAGCTGCCAGATTACTCTTTGTTTTGAGATCGTGGCAAAAAACCTGAGTGCCTGCCATAGAACATGTTCAGTGGGGCAGCACGGGCAGGACCTCACATGGAAACAGCCAAAGATACAAGATAAAATCCCTGCTTTCCGAACTTCACTCTGATTTAGCAGAGTGCAGCAAAAGTCAAGTGAGAGTGAGCTAACATTTGAAGAATCCTGGGGGGTTTTTTTGCTTCTGATTGAAACTGGCCTCATGTTCTGGGAAGCAATGTGGGGAATTTTGAAAATGAAGAAATTATCAGAAAGCACTTTGACATATATCCTCTCACGGTTCCTCCATTATTCAGAACAGCATTTTTTTCACCACCTTCCTTAGCCAGTCAGCCATCTGCAGTATCAAAGACAACACCTTCGTTTTTCCACTTCTGATATTCAGACAGCATGTATTTTAACAGGATTCAAAGACTCTGGATTCTGCAGCCATATGGGATTTGGAGCTTCCTGTCAGCAGAAATAGATCTCTTTGCACTCAGAGCACAAAAAGTGATCACTTGAGCTAAAGCAACACTAGCTCTCCAGGGCATACAGCATGGTGTGGGACAGCTCTGTTCCCACACAAGAGTAGCTGGTGGTACAGATACATGTGAACTGAACAATTCAATGCAATATCACATCTCTGGCTGAGGGGTTTTTTTATTCATATTTTGAGTTTCCCACAATATGAATCCAACTTCACTGCCTGATCTGTTAACTGGGTAGAATGTTTATTTTTTCCTGGAGAAAAGAAAAGCAATAAATGTTTTATGAAAGCAGCATAAGAACAAAGTACAGAAAATCAAAGGAAAATCCTAAAATGAACTCTTCTTGCCCTAGGGCAGAGAATATGACTGCTGTATCCTAGTGTTCCACTCATGTGGCAAAGTTTTGTTTTTGTGAAATGTTACACATGTGCCAAGTTGCTCCAGATATCTGTATAACCCTTTCTTTGTCTCACTATAGCAGTTAGTTATCAGTGTGGTCAATACAGTGCACAGCATGGTCCTAAGCCTGCAGGCACATAGGGTGGAAGCTGGTTCCCTAAACACAGCCATCTGTATTGCAGTGTCTCGGGTTTTGTCACTGGGCTGCTGTTGCCTCTCCAAAAAAGGCAGAGATCTCATGCTGAGCCTGTGTTATATGACAGCTTTGTGTAGATCTTTTGGATATATAGGACATCTAAAGTAGCTGTAGACACCTATGTTTAGGCAGCTGAAGAGTCACTTGTACCGTGTCTGTTCAACTAGCAGGATTATTCAGGCAACTGCAAGACAAAGGCTTTAGATTTCAAGGAGGAAGTTTTCTTACCTTCTTAGCTATCTATATTCTGCTGGCCTTGTGTGGAGAAATACTTTCACACATAAATAATATATAATAAACTTACAAGAAGGAGCTCCCTAATGAATTCATTTATGTGGTCAGAAAGTTCTGAGCAAAAAAGCCTCAAAGTCATTTGACCATCACCATTTTGCACTGGCAAAAGTCTAGCTTCTTGGGTACAGAGACTTGCAAGACAGCAGGTGTGCAGTGGATGGTTATGCATACAGTGATCAATCAGCCGCTATGCAGGCAGAGGTGAGCTATGTTTGTCACCATTCTATGCTTGTAACGACTGAATGCTTCCAGGTCAAGTGACGAAGGAATTTTCTGCCAGGCTCTGGCCCTGGCTCCACTACTTGTTCTGTCACAGGCCTGATGAAAAGACTTAGTAATTCAGGGACCACCTCTTTGATTTGAATCTGGAAAGCAATACCCATAAAATCCCTGGGGCCGTTTTTAGATATCCACATATAATAGAATAATGAACAAACATTTATGTAACCCTTAGGTGCTCCATTGTCCTGGCACCTTTGCCTATAGAAGTCCCTCCCTCCTAGCTGCAGAGAGTGGCCGCCTGCTGCTAAGCAACTGTTTAACACTCAGACGTTGTAACACTAAGTTTTGGCCAACTACAGTAATTCTTCCATCACCTCTTCTGGTGAGGGATGAATTCATTATTTTTTACACAAAAAGTGAATAAAACTTTCTCTGTTGGCCACCTTGGCATTGTTCAACTTCCACGTTCCCAAAGGAGCTTAATCTCAGCAAAGAAAAGCAGGAGACAACCACAAGGTTTTTGGCCAGTAAAATGATTCCAAATCCTTATGTGCCTAGATTTGAAGAGGTTCTAAAACTAGGAGGACTCACAAAATGCAATTTGGCCTTTGCTCTCTTTCAACAATGAGCTATAAAACTAACACCCTGGACAGATTCTAGTCTGTTTGTACAAATTTACCCATGCACCAGCAACTAATGTAACTCCATAAAAGTCAATCAAGTGGTGAAGCTTCCACACTGAAATTCCTAAGGAAAGGAACTTCTGTCAAGCCAGACTGCAAATGAAGCTTAGGGGAACAGTTTCAATCCTGGAAGAAGAAAGTTCCCAGTTACACAAGGTAAGCCATATCTCAAGAGCCTGTTTTTAATCATAACCTCTACAACCCAGTTATACAGCTCAGCCTTTACTACTTGTATAGCAGTTGCCAGCTGGAAGAAAGCCTTACCTGGTACTTTCCAGTTGATGGGAAAGCTTAATGAAGGTTATTTGCCTGAGCAGCACAACAGCTTAGCATGAGCCTTCCTAGAAATGAAACACAGAAACCACTGCTTCTATTAAATGCACTCACTTGCTCTAGCCAGTGTGAGGTTGCCACAGACCAGCCAAGGTAAACGCTATGTGCTTACCATGGTGGAAGCGACCACTGGGTGGCTGGAAACCTACTCAGTACCCCATGCAACGGCCCAGAATACCATTCTAGGCCTCGAGAAGCAGGTCCTGTGGAGACATGGCACTCTAGAACACATTGAGTCGGATAATGGATCTCATTTTAAGAACAATCTTGTTGCCACTTGGGCATGAGAACATGGTATTGAGTGGGTATATCACATTCCATACCATGCACCAGCCGCTGGAAAGGTGGAACGATGTAATGGGCTATTAAAAACCACCCTAAAGGCATTAGGTGGGGGAACTTTCAAAAACTGGGACAAACATTTGGCCAAGGCCACCTGGCTAGTCAACATCAGAGGTTCTGTCAACCGGGCCGGCCTTGCCCAAGCAGAATCCCTCCACACTGTGGATGGAGATAAGGTTCCAGCGATTCACCTAAGAGGTATGCTAGGTAAGGCTGTTTGGGTTACTCCTACCTTGGGCCAAGAGAAACCCATTCGTGGGATTGTCTTCGCTCAAGGGCCAGGGTACACCTGGTGGGTGATGAAGAAAGATGGAGAGATCCAGTGTGTGCCTCAAGGAAATCTAACCTTGGGGAGAAACTAATTCTGTGTTTTGAGTTGTATTTTGCAGGCAACCAGTCACCCAGTCACCAGACAAAGATGTGTCCAGTGACAAGACAGCCCAGACCAGTGAACCAGCCCTAACCAGAAATGTGATTGTAACCAAAGGGCTAGTAATCCAAACTGAACTGATGTTGGTGTTAATCTACCACCAGACGACTGCTCCGAAGACAAACGAGGACACTATATATATATAGATATATATGTGCGGGATATAAGCGAACACGAGATATAAGTGTTACGTAAAATGGTATGGAATAAGGGGTGGAGAATGTAATGGTTTGACCCAGGCCTTTTCCTGGTAACCAGTTTGTAACCAGGGAAGCGATCATGTTTCTCAGTATTCCATACTATTTTACATGACTGGGGGTATAAACATGGAGGGGGAGAGGCCTTCGTTCTCTCTTCCCTTCCAGTGGCTCTGAAGATGCAGGTTCTCTGCTATCGGTCTCACCCGTACAGAGGAGTCAAGCCTTGCAGGCCCTGTAGGCCTTGAGAGGCAGCGTTTGCTGGCGTCGGTCAGTGCGACTCTGCTATCTTAGGGAGAGTTGCAAGATTCTGTTTTTATTAGTTCTATCCTGGGTTTCGAGTGTACATACCTGTTTTAGTTTCCCTTTTCCCTTTTTCCCCCTTTTTTCCCTTTTTCCTTCCCTTTTCCCTTTCCCTTGGGGGGTTCCCCCTACTGTGTACATAGTATTTTAATTGTATATAACTGCTATACACGTAAATACAAATACTTTTGCTATAATTCAGGTTGTTGTGGGCTCTTTAGTTTCTCTTGTAGTTTTTTTTCTAAAACTCTGAGAGGGAAAGGAAGGGGGAAGGCTTTCACTGTGAGTTTGGGCATTTGGCAGGGAGCCAGGTCCAAACCATCACAGGTCCTTGCTGAACCCTCACAAGCTGTGCATCAGGGCTGCTTTAGACAGTTAGAAAAAGTAATTGCTAAGAGTAGCATTTTTCTGGAATGGCAAAACAGCCCTGCTACCTACTGGCTTTGGCTCTAATATTTGCCTCATTAGCTTGTACCAGCCCCCACATTCACCACCCACCTTCCAGGAGGTGGAGACAAAGCACTCCTTAGTGTTGGTGGGCTCCTGTTGCTGTAGGATACGGCCTGTGCCAGCGTGTCCTGCAACACCGTGCTATTTACCTCTCAGCCTTGATGTGGCAAGACATAGTTTTATCTGCATCACTGAGAAGCTTTGAGCTAGCTCAGCTTGGCATTTTTTATGGAGTCCCTTTGGCACAGCTGATTGCACAAGCAGGTCCAGATACTCTTGAAATGGAATTTGTTTAGAAAGAAACATCCAAATATTTTAATCTGAATCTTAAAAGAAGATAGAAAATAAAGATAGATCACTGTCTTTCTCCCTCATAGTTTCATTCTTACTGGGGTGTAACTTCAGCTGCATACAAACCACAATGAACTAATTTCAGCCCATGCTTCAACGTGAGCTAATATGCAGTGTATTTAATTGGTACCAACTGATCCAAGGTCTTGGAAATGGAGTTTGTCTTAAGGTTAGAGTGCGGAAGAAAAAGATCCCTCTTTTCAATATTGTATCTTGAGTGCTGGTGACAGAGAAAAAAAGTGTGACCTGTCAGAGCAAAGGAGACAGAAAACATTGCATGTTTCTCTCTTGTGCTGCTGTGGCTCACACTGTGATATATAGAACAGGTGGCTGACTTCTCCATAGGAGCTTGATAATCCTATCAAAGGGGATTCCTCTGCATAGTGAGCCATGCAAATGATGAAGAGATAAAGCAATTTGTCTCTTACGGATGTCCCAAGACAATCAAGATTTGGACCTATTTTCCTATTCTAAATATTGGGCACAGTCCAGTGAACAGGGCATATACTTTACTAATACTGAACCTCTTAAAAATCCTCTATGATTAGGTGACAAGAAGCAGATAAATTATTCTTGCAAAGCTGAAAGTTAGTCAGATAAGCTTGAATATTGCACTGAAATAAATAGTGTTCCTAGTCTCAACCCACATATATTTCCAAGGCTTTAGAACAGTGAGTTTGTGGTTCATTAGAGAAATGTCTTTTCAGCTTGAATCTAATACTTGATAGTGCTGTGGCCAACTCTTAAGCCAAAATAAATACATTAAATTCGGTGTTTCTTTCATTCTTGAACATGGCCCTGGTTTGTGAAATACTTTGTTGTTCAAAGAATGAAATATTGAGTTACCAAAAGTGACAGCTGTAATTCTGAGGGGGAGTGAAGCCATTGGAAGTTCTCTCTGTCACAGGTGAGAAGGTAGGAGAGAAGTAGCTTTCCTCACCTTTATCTTTTTATAGCCCAAACAAGTAAAGTCTCTCAGATTTTGCTGGCTCTCTGATCAGGCTTGAGATGCTTGGGTGTGATGACAATAAGTATTAGTCACGATTACAATGTTATTTGTCCTGTAGATACAGCTGGGTTTTGTACTTGGATAATGAGTGTCTCAACAGGGAAAGTTTGAGCATTCTTCAGAGACGCAGCAGGAAAGAGGGTAAAGATCTCTCCTTGTCTTGTCTGGTTCTTCTGAATCACAGTCCCAGCAATTGCAGCACACAGGAATTGTTCCTCAACAATTCTCTCAAGGAGACAGGACAGAAAGAAGGAAACAAAGCTCTGTGATTGAGAGAGCAGCCTGCAGCTCTGCAAAAGGCCTTGCAATTCACTTGCTCCCTCGTGCTTTGCGTTGCCCTAGGAGGTGTTCCCTGACAGCACAACACTAGCCAACAGCAGTGAAACTCCACACTGGCTGCAATGGAGGGTAGAAAGTGTTTTAGTCCTAACCAAAGCACTGCTGGATTTTCTACTAAAAACACCCCAAACCAGCTGTGAGTTAGGCCAAATAAGTTTAATAATTGATGAAACCATAGCAAATGACAACCAGAAAATACAAAGCAGACACAGAAAATGATGCCATAAAAGTGTGAAGGAATAGTGTCTGCAATGAAAGATGAAAGCAAAATACACTTAACAGAAGATATGGGGTAAGATATAACACACACAGTCACATACAACACTGCATTAGTAACAGCACACACAGATACTCATTACACTGGGGATTTTCACAGTTCTCCACTTCATCCCAGATGACAAGTAAATGGATGTTGTTACTCTCTTACATAAATTCTTGTGCACACGACATCATCAGCACCAAAGGTCTGGAAAAGAAATAGAAATCAATCAGAAGAAATGGAACCATCAAACGTTTAATACCATTTTTTAATGTTATTTTTACCATAGTAGCTAGACCTACAGCAGAAATATATTTTTCTCTGTGAAAAAAGTGACCTTTTTTTCCAAGACACAAGCAGTTTTCTCAGAATGATAAATGATGCAGAAATTCATTTTTCTGTATTTTCTTGGCATGCATTTTTAAATAAACATGAGAGAAAAAAAGAGAATTTGGAATGTACTGTTGTTATATTTAGAAGCAGTTGCAGCACTTTGAACTGGAAATGCTAAAGGTGGAATTCAGATGGCATGTGTGAAAGGTATTCTTTGATATCTGCAAGTATAAATCAGAGTAGTTCAAATGAAGTCAGTGTGGCAATGCTGAAGACCATATAACCTGCAGGCCTAATGCTGCCACAAGATGTTAACACACCACATTAGGATACCAAACCCCTTCTATCCCAAGTTGTGATGTGGAGAGTGTGAATCACAATCATCCTTCAGGGCACAGTGACCTTAACCAGTGAGTTTGTTAACTATGATAAGGGATTGAAATGAGGGTACGTGATGCAGAAAAATGTAGTGGAGATCAAACTCATTTCACATGACTAAACTTGTATGAGATCTCACAAACATTTCACCACTACACATTTGAAAGTCACTGACACTACAAACTATGTCCTACTATCATCTTACACCAGATTCAGTACCTCAGAGTACCTTGATTTTCCAGATACTTACAGGTGGTGTTATATGATGTTATATTGACTGAAAGAGAGTTGCAGATACTCGTCCAGAAGCTGGCATTTTTTAAATCATTCTGTAGTTTTGCACTTAAAAGGCAATTCTACCACAGAAATGTTGCAAATACTCCAGTGCAGTATAGATTATCAGGACATTTAGGCAGAACAGTGACTATGGCAGCTGTCTGAGAAATCCCAAAGTGTTTGCATGTAATTTCAGGTCTGGCAGGCTAAAATCTAAGCAAGCAATTAAACATGAAGAAAATAATGGGTGCAAGAGTGAGGAAATACTGACTGCAAAAAACCTCATGTTCAGCTCCACTGACAGACAGATTTGAGCTCAGCACTAACAAGCTGTGTGAGGTGGGATGTTTGGCTGTAATAACTGCCAAGGTCTCACAGAAAAATATAATTAAGAATTACCTCAGTGTGTTATGGACATTCAGCTGGACTTAATTTGTTTTATGGCTTTCTACACCTGTTCTGGCCAAAACCTCTTTGAAACAACTTGGCTTTAAAACTTACTCTGGCTTGTATTTTGTTTACTTTATTGAGGAGAAAAGTTCTTTCTTGAGGAGAAAGTTAGTATTTTAGAGATACAGCCTTTGAGTTTATGTATATAAAGAGTTTTTCATATCAATCTTCAAATACTTTTTTCACTTATACATGAAAATGTCTGAAAATGAACATTAAAGGATGCAGATAGTTCTCTTTTGCCCACAGCACTAGCTGCAAATACCCTTGCTATGGCTTCCTTTAACGTTTCCACAATTATACACAAAGGTGAAATTATTTCAGTAAGAGCTTTGCCAGAGTAAGCAAGTCAGAGTCAAGATCATCCAGGGCTGGAATTGTCTGTGGAGACTGAAAGGTCACCATGACAGTGATTGTCTTTCTGATGTACATTCAGGCACTGCAAAGCACAGTGAAGTTTGGGTCCCCTGCTGCTATTTCAACACAAATCATAAATAATAGTGAAACAGTCTTTGTGTAGTGTTTTTCAAGACCTGGAACAGCCCCAGCATGACAGTTACTGGTGCACAGCTATGCAGCCACATCTTGTGATGTGAGTGGGTGCCACATCAGCCAGTTATAAGGAGAAAGGCTGCAGCAGCAGTTTGCCAAAACTCTTGTAACCTCCCTAGTAAATTTATGTGTATTCTTCTGGGAAAATTAAGAGAGGAACTCCTTCCCCCAAACCTGTGCAACAGCAGTTATCCTCAAAACAGGTCAACAGTTGTGCTGAGAGGGAACACTGCAGGGAAGAATAGATTGAAATAGATGTGCTCCATACTGCAACTCTGTCCTAGGATGCCACAGTAGGTCTGAGTGTCTGAAGTTCTATCATCCAGTTCTGAGACTGTGCTCTCTGGCAGAGCTTGCTCCTCTGTAGTCTGGTTGGCAACTTCCTTGCAAGAAGTGAAAATAAAGATAAGAATTTGTGGAGGAAGAAAAAAGAAATAGTAGCTTTCTGGGAAAGCTCAGTAGTATGGGTGCATCCAGAATGTATTGCAGAGGCAGCAGGTCCACTCTATGTGCACACAGACTGACTGTTGGACACTCACAGTCGCAGCTTGTGACAAAACACAATGGCTATTCGTTCTGTACTTCCAACATCTGACTTCAGCTGGACTTCTGGACTCTTAAAAATCTCAGGCAAAGGACTGCATTCAAACTGCTCTGTCAGGATAAAAATCAGGTGCAGAGAACATGGGCATACTTGGGGAACCCTAATACACAGTAGTCTTAATCAGTTGCTACACACAAGGATTGTCTTCTCCACTACAAATTAACAAAATCATGTCTTTAAATCTAGATCATAAGGAGACAAAATTCATGCAAAGCCCAATTACAATTATTGTAACTGTAAACTGTAAATGCAATTCTGCCTATTTGGTGGTGAAGTTTCACCAGAGCAACAAAAAAATAAGTGCAAGGCTCCCAAACTGCAATTCCAATCTAATGAGAAGATGCAGGATTTTCAAACACTACCTTCTCAACAGCTTGCATATCTTACAAAATGCTAACAAGGCAAGGCTTCTATCTAAAGCTAAAATAGGATTTTAAATGTGCAAAGACTGCAAATTACAGAATTGTTTTCTTCACTTAGCTTGTCATAATCTGTAGCTCAGAGACCAAAAGCACATTGCATACAAAGCCCTGCACAGGGGGATAATCCAATAAATTGACCTCTCTCAGTTCACTCAAAATCTGATGACCACTGACATCATTAGAGATTAAAAGAGAATTACAGGGCAGTAATACATTACTGTATGAGTAAATCTGCTTCTTTATCAACATTTGCTGAGGAGCCTTTGTGATAAGTGGAGCACAGAGTATAATTAGGAAGACTGTCATTGAAACAATCACCCAGGAAAGATTACTTCTGCCAGCATATGCAAAATCTCCTGTCCTAACTGACCAGCCTGCAGAAGCAACTTGCAAAAGGAAGACAGACTCCATCAACAAGTAAATGGAGAAGACAGTACTTAAATGAATCCTCAGAAAAGGCTTTGTCCACATGAAAACTTCCATGTTATCCAGAATAAAGATATAAATCTTCACAACAAAGGCATATTGTGTATTTCCTTTCTCCTCCTGACTCTCAAAATGTTTTATGACAGAATGTGATCATTATGGGGCCATAGCCACAGAAGGTGCAGTCACCATCTTTCAGACTTGGTCATTATTAGCAAAACACCCAATATACAACCTCACCTTCTGTAGGATATCAATCAATAAGACCATGCAAAATGAGGCAATTTAACAAGTATTTGTTAAATACATGGTATTTGTGTTTGGGAACTGCTCTGTTATACAGTTTTCTCAGAGTCATGCAGCAAAAAGATGATAGAGGCAAGAACATGAGACAATGGTATCTTCCAGTAGTAGTCTTGGAAGCCTATATACAGCAAACATCTAAGCTGCAACTGCCATCATAAGAGGCTATATACAGGATCAGATGCATTCAAGATGTAAATAAATTTGGTTTCTTTCTCTGCCTATGTGTTTGAGATGTGACCCTGACCAGGCTGTACCAGCAATGGCTGCAAATCCCTAAGCACCCTTGTAAATCTGCTCATAGCAAATAGCAAATTGAAGCATCAGGTCCATGCAACACTTACATATGCAGTATTACAGGCTTCTGAACTTTTACCAGGGCTGCTTTAAGGAGGCCAGCAGCAAAACTCCCCACTGACCTCAGTATCAGTAGACTCTCCTTTTAAGAAGTGATTTTATTTAAAATCACTCTCCAAAACTATAGAAAAGTTAAGCACTTAGGTATTTTAACACTGTTCAATACAAGGCTTAGGCACTTCACAAATATCAGCATTTGGCTGCAAAGCATCCTTCTAAATCTGCAGTGACCCTTCTCACCTACTATGTCTAATTGTAGAAGCCAGCAATATAATTTAAAAAATGTTCACTCACTCATCTAGGCTCCACAGCTCACCAGTTTTAATCAACTACGGCATGATTTTTCTGGGGAGGGAATGCAGAATAGAAACCATGCTTGAAACTCCCCCTAATGCTCTGATCTTTGACCCCTGCTATAATTGATTCTGAGAACCCCTGTGTGATACATGAACTGTGTAAAATGTGGTCTGAGGCTGGTTTTAAAGCCCCTCTTCAGTAATCATCCTCTTTAAAATGTCTGTGTACTACAGATTAAACTAAAATCTACAGCGGCATGAGCAGCCATGAAAACAGCAATTCAGACAAAGCTTGTGTATAAATGTTTCTCATTTGAATAGCTAACATTTGGAAGCAGCGTCCTTTAACTTTGTAAAGAGCAGACCTTTTGTTCTTCTGACTTACACAAGTGATTGATAGCTCACTAATGTCCCTGAAAGAAACACAGAACAACAGCAAAAGTATTACAGAGTACAAAAGAAAAGGGAAGAAGCAGCATGTTAGAATAGACTTAATCCCAGATCTTAATTTTCAGACAAGCAAAGGAAGTAAATATACATTTTTGTGTTATATTCTGATCCTTACTGCTCAAGTGCTAACCCAAGGATAGTTTATGAAGTTGTAAATACAGATATTCTGACTCTCTGCATGCATTACAGTCTCAAAGTACAATAAAATATAAAGAAACAGTCAATACAACCAATGTGAACTTTGATGGGTATCTACCCTTTCCACCCTCCCTTGCTTGTATATTCCATGTAGTGTTTCAATCTATACTGTTCAGTACTTTAAAAAATGCAGCAGTGAAATCCCAGCAAGCACATCAGATGAGAGCAGAATAAACACTGATGAAAACAGTTTCAGTGTTCTAACACATTCACAGCACCTCTTCTAGAAAACAGAGCTTGATCCTTCTTCACTTACTCAGCTGAAAGGACTCTTTTTCGAACAGGACTTTAGATCTACATCTGCCTTTGTATGAGCCAAATGTTATTTATTTTACTAACAACAGTACTCTCATTCTCCATGCTGCAAGGAGCTAAGGAGACCTAAAGGCAAACTTAACTTCCCTTAAGGTAAAGAAAACCTTTGCTAACTAAATAATTTGTTCACAGCATCTGTGTACCAGAGGACATGATGTGACATGGAAGAGCATCTATTGTTCCAAGGGAATATCTTTGAAGAACGTAAGGAATTCTTCTGCCAGGATTCAAGATACATTGATAATTGCACAGTAATATGGTTTCTATTTTAGCTCAGTGGTAATCAGGACAATTTGACACTGATTTTTTTTGTTTTATTACATGCAATATAATTTTATTTAACATGATGTGTTGGGAAGAAAAATATATCTTTTCACTAGGAAAATGTCATAATCAAGTGGATGTCCTAAGCAATGCAGCCTATTAGATCAAAATTTTGTGGCAAAGCTCCAACATTTATGCATCCAGGAGTAGCAGAGTAAAATTTATTCTTAAACCTGAACCTGCTGCCCAAAATAATTTTTCCATTCATGCCTCTGTCTACCGTAGTTTAGATTCCTTCTTGCAACTTTTTCCAAATAGGGTATGAGTTTTCTTCATTTCTTCTGCAAATTAGGTAAGAAGGAGGCTCAAGACTTCTTGAAATGGACAAGTTCCTGTGTGACCTGGTCTAGGGAACCCTGCTGTGGCAGGGGGGTTGGACTAGATGATCTTTCGAGGTCCCTTCCAACCCCTAACATTCTCTGTGTGTGTGTGAAATATTTCTTTGGATGAAGAAACAGGAACAGAGACTGTTAGACTAAGTATCAGCCTTACAGAGTTCCTAAACTGCTACATCACAGGCTCTGCTCCCTGATGCAGACACCTAGAAGTTCACAAGAATGTGGTTTCCTTCTGCTTATTTAAGGTGCTCTGAATGGAAACAGAAAAAGCTTACCAAGGCACATCAGACAGACTAAAGGCAAGTAGGTAGGTCTGAGAAGTATGAAGATGGGAATTATTATATATCTGAAGTGATATGGGCAGCAAAACTGAATGAGAATTAATTTCAGGTCCTAAAGAACCCAAACAAAGCTGGTTGATCTTAGATCAAAGATCTCTTCTTCTCACTGTGATCTTAGTTTTGAAGAATTAAGACATAAGTGGGACTTTGCAGACTCAGATCCAAGAAAAATTTCCAGGCAAAGATGAAATAATCTAAGTTGAATCTGTCTTCATGGGAGAGATGAAAAACCCAAACATAGTTGAGAGGCAGGAGATCAAAAGGGACCACAGGATCTTCTCGCTAACAGCTCCTATTCTTACTTTGATCCCTGTTATAGTTGAGGAACACACCTCAGTCAATTCCTCAGAAGTTTAGTTTTTAAAGCCCAAATAAAGGTCTGGAGAGAATATTTTGGGGTTCTAAAATTAGAGGCCACCTTACCCTCTTCTGTCTTCCTCCAAACAGTAGAACCTTTCGCTGCCTCTCAGAGGGATTAATTTTGGCCATCTTAACTTCTCCAAAGGACCAGAGACCTCACACTCACCACCATTACTCCTAGGAACACCTCATTGCTGAACTTCCGAAAGCCAGAAGATTTTGAACATGTTGACCCAAGTATTTAAAAGATTTCTACATTCAGTGCCATCAAATGTCACGAGGAGGGACTTGAAAATCTTTGTCCTGAGGACCAAGTAATATCCTAGTATTTAATAAAGCAAAAGGGCCATTATGCTCGAGAAGAGGTAGGAGAACAGAATTGTCATGTCATATATTAAACAGTAAAAAGAGAGAATGATCTGGATCATTTGGAAGCAAACACTATATTTTTGTAATGGCTATGGTAAAATCCTACATTACAACCAATGAATGGTGGAGGAGAGGGGAAGGGAATCATACTGGAAAATCAGAAACCAGGAAAATTACTGGAGATCATCATCAGCTGAACGTGAGTTCCCAAAGAAGAGTTAACTAACTCTTTGCATGTAAATCGTAATAATTTCAGATAAGAGCAGGGAGATGAAGCCACCACTACATCAGGTGCCAGCGTGATTGCTAGCCAAACAGTATGTGTGGTTCTGGTGTTCATACTCTAGAAAGCAAACTGATAAATTGGAGAGAGTTAGAAGCTCTGAAAGAATGACTCAAGAGAAGTCTGCTTGCTATTGAAGGGCTCAAGGTCTTTCAATGGTTTATCTTAACAATGAGAAGGTTCTTCCAAGAGGTGATTTGATCAGTGTTGTTAAAAGAAGTATTTGCAATAACAAACTTCAGGTATATTATTTAGCTTCTTTCACACACAATATCTAATGATGGGAAGTTGAATCTAGACATGTACAGATTATAAATGCGTATATTTTAACGGCAAGAAATTAGCCAGTAAAACAACTTATCAAATGAGTTCCTATAAATGGAAATAATCTAATAAGGAAATTTTTCTAATTTATATCCTAATTGGAAAAACAATTATTTCAGAAAAGCTCGACAGACTGTATTACACAAGAAAAAAGGTTAGTTGGCTTTATAATGTTTGAATTGCTCTGGTTTCTTAAACAACCTCATTCCTCTTCCCCTGCAGGGTAAGTTCACATCGCTGATTGCAGGAGGCAACTTATTACGACTGGCTTTTTTGCTTAGCTTGAAGCAGTTCACTTTGTTTAACAGCTGCATCGCTACTTTGTTTCTTAAACAACAAACTACAGAAATGTATTGTTAGAAAGCTGGACAAAATACAGCTAAGAATATATTTTGTCCACTGTATTATACATAATTATGTGAAACAAGGATCAAAGTACTTTGCCTCCTAAAGTTTTTTGATTATATAAAGCATTCCAGTGGTTGAGACAGAAGAAATTATCCAGAGCTGGAGTAATCATTCAGTAGAAACCAGTGTGATTTCACTAACAGCATACACCTCCTCATAAGTGGTAGGTGAACAGTTCCAAGATGTTTGAAATAATATTAACACCTTAAAAGCTTTTTGTTTGTACTTGGTTAGATTTGGGTCCTGGTTTTGTTTCACACGCAAACTTAAAAACAGAGCTCTAGCTGTGTGGAGAAACAATGGGAAGGCTGTTTGTTTTTTAAAGTGCAGAGGTTTAGTTAGTGTGATAGTCTGAAAAAAAACCTCCTTGCTTTGATGTTTTCTTACCCATTGCTCCAGCAGCTTGTCTTCCACACCCAAACTGATGAGGCGTAACAGTCTAATCAACTATTTATCCTGAATTCACTAGTAAGAACATGTGCAATAAAATGAGTATGAACTCAAGTTGAACTGTGCTACTTGTAACTCAGAGAAACTGTGTCTTTATGCACTTCTGGATGTTGTTTCATTAATGTAGAGGGACTGCTGAGGAAAGATGTAGTGAAGAGAACTCAACTCTAACAGAAGGAAGAAAAATATAAATAAATAAACTGCACATGATTCATGGTGTAAATGATGAGGCAGTTGCAGAGTTACTGCTAGAATGCCTAAAGTAAGTCTGCTGCCATATGAAAGGTCACACTGGAGCAGGGGGATGCTGCCTGACAGCAAAGGAGCAAATTGATGCGTTTCTGAGAAACTCACAAAGGCAACTCTGGAAACTCACAAAGGCAACTCTGAAATGGATTCAGAAATGATCAAGGAATTGGGGAAGGTGATAGAATTTGGGGAGGAATTATGTGGTTTTAATAAACAGAAAGAAATCAGGGCATACTAACAACATGCCATATCTTCTCTGCTAAAAAACATGTGATTGTGAATAAGAAACAATGTATTAGGCCCATGCCTAAAAAAGAAGATTCTCCAGAAATGAGGTCAAATGCCTTGATCCCACTTTCCCCAGACAAAATCTTTAATAAATCAAGCAAATTCTTTGGTGGTGGTGTGAATTTACAGAGCAGAAGTGGCCCACTTTTTCTACCAGTAAAAGTATGACAAAAGTTACAGCATTAAAATGCAAGTGAGAACCTGCATATCTCTTCACTTGTTCCCAAGCAAAAAATCACAAAAAACAAAATCAAAACCATTTTATAAGAAAGGGGAAAAAAGATCTATGAATTGTACCGCAGAGGATTATGAAAATAGCAGTTTTCAAGATTAATTTAAGTAAGGAAAAAAAGTAAGTTTTTTGCCTAGCATGTTTTACCTACATGGTAACAAAACCCTGATAATATGGTGCATGTATTGGGAAGGTTCTTACCAGAATCAGCTCATCGTTAGCTAATTCTCGAGTCCAGTATGTTTTAGGGCCGTCTCCCTCAACAAGAGTTTGTTTGCAATAGATCTTGTTTTCGTTCTCCCAAGTGGCCAAACTCTGCAGGCAAGAAAATCATTAGGAATAACATTAAATATATTCCCCAGCAGCATGAGGCAGAGGGACAACAATGAGCAGTAGTGAGAAAAATTGCTGCAGTAAAGGAGCAACATGTAGCTAGATAAAGGCAAAGGGAAAAAGACAGCAGTGGAAACTGGTGAAATCAAAATTAATATTAGGGGGCATTTTGGAAATAGGTATATGTTAACGACAAAGTAATTGTAAATGTGTCATTTCAGTGCAAACCCACATTTGTTTCCAAGTTAAGAAACTACCCAGTTTTCATAAAATGCTTGATGTTGAAAAGCATAGTTTAGAAACGTGATAAGGTAGTGTGTATTTTCCCAAGCATCTTTGTGGTTTGATCTGACCTGATATTTAACACTACTATTTAACACTAAAGTCCCTTTAGTGTAAAAGCATAAAGAATTGTACATATCATGTTGTGGTCATAAATAATGCAGCATTTGTCGCAACCTTTCGTGCTGTACGGCACTGTGCCAAGTTAACTATCAAACTGTGCTAACGAACTAGAATAAGTCAATACTGCATTAAAGAAACTTTGTTAGAATTCTAGTGTTTGTGATACTATTTTTTTTAAGGTCATGGGTCTGGAGATTGAAATACCCTTGGGCATTTTTCTAAGTATTTCCATAATGACTACGAAACCACCAAAAAAATAGAAAACCCCATAGGATTGTGTTTAGCTTTCACAAACAGGCAAGCCCTGACTGTTGCTTTTCATTATAGCACTGAACTATTATTCTACAGTGCAATGGAACAGCTGTGCAGAAGGATGTCCTGTAATGAATGTGAGAGCAATTGCTTTATAACTAGCACATGGGAGACATTCATTAGTCTGTGATCATATACATACACATCTACATATAGGTGAGTGCATAAATTTATGTATGCATAAACTCAAGAGAACACTTTCCAGACTTTCCAAAGGAAAAAAACCTTTAGTTTGATTTAAAGTAAGCTGTTTACTTTATACATATTTTTTCAAACCAACAGGTTTTTGAAGTCAACAAGCCATCTTAAATGGCAGTTATAGAAGCTATGTCTTGCAGTGCAACTCCACGACTCTCTCTTTGTCTGTATGAACAATGGATCAAGTTAGTTGGCAGAACAAAATGCTCTACCCCATAAAGTGTACCAAAATCTACCACCAGTCAGCAATTTTGCCAGATATTGCAAGTTAGATTCTGAAATATTAGTTTATTATCTGTCAGTTTTTGCTTTGTGGCCACATTTTGGTTATATGCACACAGCAGTACAACTTATTCCTGAGAGTGGACTATAATTTCACAACACATGGAAAAAATTTAATACTTCACAAAACACATTTCTTTCAGATTTTTCCAACATTCATAGCTTACAGCTGTAATTATTGTTTTTCCATCTGCAGCAATAACTCCTCCAGAAAGCGGGTCACAGTTATTGTATATGCATTATTCATGAAGATGCTAAAATACTGCTTTTGCCAAACAAGGTAAATTAACAAATCCAGCAACATTTCCTGAACAAACTATTAAACACATGACAACTCATTCTAGAGAAGAAGTGGGCGTTCTAAATGTTCACTGACTCCCAGAATCTGCCTCCCTTTTTCATCAGTTTAAATTCAGAGCAATTGCACTGGAGATGGTAAGTTCTGGCTTTGCAGTGGTGCGAATGATCTCAGAATCTGGCCCACGAAGCAGCAGAGGTCGTATTTCAGAAAGTAGATTATTTCACTATCATAGGATACTTTTAAAACTGTCTTCTCATTTGGGACTACATTCTGATACTCTATTCATACCTCTTTTGTAAGTGTTTCATATATACTGTGTGGGATTAAGGAGCCTGAAGAAAGGGTAACTAACCTCTATGCCTTTGATAACTTCTTTCAAAAGACAGCTACGATCACAGCTCAGTTCTCCAATACCCCAGATCCCATGTATCTACATGGGACAGCGAGACACTGGTGTCAGATGCTGCTAACTGAAAGCCCCCTTCCATGGCCATAGAAGGAGTAACAAAGGTAGAGCAGCAGGGGCTCATACACAGAATCAAACCCAAAACACATCAGTGAATACCCTCTAATGCACTTCTACACAAGGAGGTGGTGCAATTATGGTTGGTACACTAGCTGAAAGTCTGTCTGAGATTGTTGAAGATTTATCTAATCAGCAAACTGAAAACATGCACTTACAAGGGAATGAAAGAGGATTTCAGTCCCAAACTATCAGCAGTCTGCAGTCCTGCTTAAGAACTCAGTTGGTTTAGTTTAGGACAAAAGTTATGTCAGGGTTGTGCACTAAATCCTGACTCTTGAGGTCTCTCTTGCTCCACCATTCTCTGCATTCCCATCAGGGACAGAGGCTGGGGAGAGTTTTCACTGCAGCTGAGATCTCCAAGAGAGTGGGAAGCAACAAGACCCTTGACAAAACCCTGTCAGCCAAGGAGCTGGCAAGCAGGTACTCGAACTCTGCTCCATTGCCTTCAAGTTTCAGTTTTACCCTGTAAGAGCAATGGTGACCACCAAGACACCCCGAAGAGTGTTTTTGGGAAGAAACACTTCTCCACTGAAGGTGGAGGTCAGCAATGCCTGTCCGGGGATACAGGCGGCAGAGAACCTGATAACACGCACACGCACACCCCAGCTCTCCTCCTACCCTGCACTTTCGTCCATCCACAGTCTCCTCCTCAAAGCTCTCTCCGATTTTGAAGTTGATCTCAGTGGTGCGGACAGTGGTGGAAGTTTTGATGTAGAACTGGTCCCCATCCTGGCGGATCTCCACGTGAGGCTTGGAGGCAGCAGCCACTGCCACCTTCCTGAGCATGGCATTGACACCTGAGGGGCAAAGTGGGGAGGAAGCAGAGCCTGAAGTGACCAGCTATGCCCCTGGGCTGAGCTCGCCCGGCACCACGCCGATCGTAGCGGCGGGGGCGAGAGGCCGGAGGGGCGGCCCCGGGCAAGGCGCGTAGCCGTGTGCCAGAGCTGGGCGCAGGCCGCTGCAAGGCAGCTGCAGCTCCGGCAGGCTCGGACGGCCCACGCGGCTCGGTCAAGGATGCCCACGGCAAAGCGCGGCAGCAGCCCGGGTCCCCGTGGCAGGACCGCCGGCGTTCGCAGGTGAGGCTCTGATCGTGCCGTGCCCTGCGATCGTCCCTCCCCAGGCAGGGCTCACAGCTTTCCGCTCTCCCGCCCGCGAACGGCGCACGGAGCTCTCCCGGGTGCCTAGCCCCGAGACACCGGGCTCCAGCCCTCAGCCCCAGTGTCCCCTTCCCGCGAGACATAGCCCCGGGCTGCTCGCTGCCGGGCTCCCCCGCGCCTCACCCAGCGCCTTGAGGAGCTCGTCGAAATTCTCGCTGCTCCTCATCTTCCAAGTGCCGGCGAAGTTGGGCATGGCTGGGCGGGCGCTGCGGACGGCGGCGGGGACGCGGCGCTGCTGCTCTCTCTGCGGCTCAGACACCTTGTGAGTGGGGCGGACTGCGGCGGCGGCTGGGAGAGCGGGGCACACCCACCCGGCCCCCCAGCCCTTCCCCCGGGTCAGCACCGCGCCGACAGACAGCCGAGCCCCCCCGCCATGGCCCGCCATCCATCCATCCATCCATCCATCCACCCAACCATCCACCCATCCATCCATCATTCATCACTCCCTGCCCGCCTGCCTTGCAGCCCGCCAGCTGCCTCCTCGGGCTTCCCAGTAAGCGCAGCCCAATTGTTACTTGTCCCACAGATGCAGCGGACCTTTAGCACTTGCTGAAAGGCCCCAGGGGCAGGCAGAGAAGGGAGAGGGCAATCCGAACAAGAGCAGCCTCTCCAGGTTCAGGCTGGATTGATCCCCACCGCGGCGGGGCCGAGGCACAGTAATACATCACACCCTCACTGAAGCTCCCCACACACGGACTTGCCAGCCTGGCACCCCAACGAACCTCCTCCCAGCACTGCTAATCTGGAGGTGCCAGGGAACACAGAATCTTCCAGGGCAGGAGACTGTGGTAAGGAAGCTGTTACTGTCCCCTGATCCCAGTCTGCCCCTTTGAGAAGAGTGAAGGACAAAGACATAGGTAATGTCTACACCTTTCCCTAATCACAGCCACACACTCCCTCATTGCTTTGTAGTGTTTCTGGCAGCTGGAGAATATAGCTGTGGAACCAGATCATCAGAACCAGCAGTGTCCATGGTGGTCACAAGCTTTTATGGAGAAGCACATCAAGCTATTTCTCACTTACATAAATTAACACCAGTGTGCTAAAGATTTAAGAGCTACTCAGAGGTGCCATGACCATATCCATCATCTTTGCTTTGAATCCCTCAGTTTCAGGTCAAAGATGCTAGACTGAAGTTCCTTATTGCAGCTAATTTACCCACGTGATTAAGAGGAACAGAATTTGATGGGTCAACACATATGGAGGTTTTCTGCTGCTGTCGTGCAGAAGGAAATACTCAAAACACTCAGAGGTCTGTGATTTCCCACTCAGAACAGAGCCAGATGTATTTTAATTATAGAAAACCCTTCGCTGAGCCAGCTTCATGGTACATTCACAACCATTCTTCACTTGTTAGACTCACTCTGTAAAGTGGACAAGTTGGTTACCTAACGTATATATAAAATGTGTTCACTCCTGGAAAATGTATAGATCTGGGAGTTACTTTAGCCATGTGTTAGTCAGTATTCTTCACTCCTATATGCTGAAATTTGCTTTCATTTCTTATCCCAGGAAGGACTTTACCCAAGTAAGAACCACAGAGCAGAAGCAAATGTGCGTCTGTTGATAGTTGCTCTTTTTCTCCAGCTTTTCAGAAGGACACACTGGAAACCTGACATAGCTCTTTAACTGAAATGTTTTGATGGAAAATGTGGGGTTTTTTTCCCAGGAAATGAAAATTTCAGTGAGGAATATGTTTTCAATAACAGGCTTTCTATAAAAAAAAAAAACAAACCAAAACAAAACCCAACAATGACAGCATAAAGCATTTTTCAGTTTTTATTAAGTGACAAAGGAATTAATCCCATCTGAAATACTTTGTTTAAAGGTTTCTAATCACTTCCAAAAATTTGAAAACAGACAAATCACTTGGGAAAAAAAAATACACACAAAATCATTTCCCTACTGCAGGTAGGTTCAAGTCTTAGAAATAAAAGGCTGCAGGCCCAACAAACTCACACCCAGTTTGTTGATTGCTATGAAACAGTGAAGAAGAACCTTGGTCAGTCCCTCAGTTTCAACTTCCCAATTGTACAATTGAAGACATACTACCATGATCCAGGCTTGCTTCCAGAATGCTGCAGAATATGTGTACATGGAGTCTAGTGGAAGTGATACAGCTCACTCTGCATGACAAAGTCCTTAGCTACCTATGATAATATGTGCAGCATAAACCAGAGAGGAACTACCTATCTCTACCTGAGAAAATAATTGGGGCCAGAAGATTTTAAGGGAGGACAATTCATTCTTTAAGGAACCAGTTAATTTCCACAACTATTCTGTCATTTGCATCACCGATACAAACCAGAACTATGACACAAACCAGAACTATTCCAGTAGATGTTACTTGTGAGAGTGTTTCTAAGATGTAGGACTTGTTTTCTAGGCATTGGACTGTGGCCATTGACCTACTTCATGAAGACCAGGAGAAAGCCTTCAGAATAGCCTTTATCTAGAACGTGTGACAAGCTAGAAGGAAGGAGTATCTTTGGGCACTAAAGGCTCTATTCCACAGTTGCAGTACATTGAACTACCGATCCTAAATACATAGATATCAAACTACATTTTTATTTACAGGACAATCTTATCTAAAGACCATGAGGTAGAGGTCCACCTATACAGTATACTTTCTAAAAAATCCAGAGTGTTTCTAAAACAAAAAAATCTAGAGTGTCTAATTGTACCTGTCTGAAAATGTATATATATGCACACCTTACTTATACATAGAGGCAGCTTCCTTCAAGCACTGCATACTGCAGACTCACCAACTGTTTAGAATTCGACCTCAAAGTTCAAGCACAGAAGGAATTGCCCCTTTCTGAGACTGAGGGAACACTGCTGCTAGCATAGGCTGGAGGTAGGCGTGTGTATTTCCAGAGTCAATGACTTCCCCCTCATCACTAGTTCTTCAGGCATACACAGTAGATGAATTGATCATCAACAGCCATTCCTCCCTTGCCCTTTGAATTACATTTTTCTTTGTATTCTTTCTGCATGCTTCTTCCCTTTCCTTTTTAAATGAATTGTTTTTCCTCTCTATCTCAAAAATATGCCCTCGTGTTTCTCTGGCATTACTCATTAATTTAAAAGTCAGCAGGAGTTGAACACCAAACTCATAAGCAACCTAAAGACTTCTACAAAAGTCTAAAAACAAAACAACTCTTGTATTCCAGTCCCTTAAAATAGCTAAATATCAGTGAGGAAAACAGTTGTTTGCTTTTCTATTTTGTGTTTTATGAAAATATTGTGAAATGTAATCCCATTGCATTGTGAAATACAAATTCACACTTAGACTGATAAGGCAACAGGGTGAGATGTAACTTAAATGGCAACAAATTTCACACGGCTTATGTACTAGTTACACTAATTAACTACATAGCAAGGATATAAAAGTCCGTAAGAGCAGGCTTTCTATATTACAAGCTGTGATCATATCTGTTAGCTCAATGCTATTAGATTCATTTGAATGATGAACTTTTTGGAGGAATGGGAATAAAAAGATAAGGAATAAAATATGGAAATAAGCTTAGAGGAAAGGAAAGCAGAGGTGGGACATAAGATTCATAAAGAATATAGCACTGTTATACTTAAAAAAAAAAGAGGAGACAGATGTGAATTAGGATTATTTTACTGTATGTCTTGGATCACTCAAATGAAGAACAGAAATAAATCACCATGGCAGATAGGACTCAAATTTCTACTGTTATAAAGTGAAGGTAGCTCTACAGAGATCAGAAAGCTACACTCATTTATATTAGCTGAGAATACTGCTCATGGACTTTAACCCTCTTCACAGATCCTTATCCTAGCACAGCAGCAATAGGAGATGTTTATCAGGTCATGCTGAAATAACTCAGACTAAAAGGCAGTTTTATTTCAATCTCCTTCTGTATGTAATTTCCCCACTGATGTTACAGAAAACAGTTTTTCAAAACATTCCCCTCAGCATTTTTTCCCCTTGGCATTTATTTTATTTACCTGAATCCCCTAAGGCTGATCCTTCTCTGCAGATGGACCTAATTAATCTTTCCAACAGTGCCCTTAAGACAAAAGAAAGTAATATATGTACAGATGGGACCACGGCACTCCATCATCTGTCCAAATAAGTGACCAGTAATGTGACCAAAACTATCCCCTTGAGGTTATTGACTGACCACTGTGAAGGCTCAGTGTAAACAATAAATTTTATTTACTAAGGGGGTACTGTAGAAAAAAAGGGATTGGTTTAAGGAAGAATATAATAAATTATTTCTGACATGAATAAATTATACAACTGGAAGGCAAACTGCCATCGTAAATTTATCTGCCAAATTAATTTACAATTGGCCTCTAGCATGACAATAGGTGAAATGTAATACAAATGTATGCAGAGTAAACAGCATTTCTGCAGCGTTGCCTTGTACCTCTACTGCACTCTCATTAAGTTGAGAAAAACCCCAATCTTCCCAAGCTAAAATGCTAGAGGGATTTCCAGTCCCAAGTTATCCTTTAGTCTTATGAGACCTAACTAATAGGACAGTAAACGAATTCTTCTGTGGTGGACAGTAAAGTGTTTGCCAGTTTTATGTTCATTAAGAAAAAAAAATATATTATCATCTTAATTCCTTCCCTACAATATTTCCTTTCAAGAAGAATTAATTGATCTGTGTTCTCTTCCATAGTCAGGCTTTAGGCTTGCAACCTGCTCTTTCTATCTCCTTTTCTAAACTGTTACAAGAATACAATAAAATTGTGAAATGCCCAGAATAAAATTTGCTGCTGAAAAAAATTTACTCTGAAAACAAAGGGAGTTTGATTCCCTTTTCACTTGGGCATTAATTCTGCAGACTACAGAGCAATTTGATCCTGAACCAGCAACGATGGTAGCAACACTAGTAACATAATAACTATGAACTGTGTTTTAGAGAGTGTGCATAGGTGTGCTTTCTTGGGCTGGTACCAGAATAAAACCACAAATATCAGTGGAGAGGAAAAACAAGATCACTCAGCTTCAGGATAATATTCTGTCTGTAATATAAATTAGTTTGGATCACTGCTTTGGAAAACCACCTACAAACCACTAAATAGTTGTGCAGAAGAGTCATACTGAATAACCAGCATCCAATATGGATTTTTAGTGGCTGGCCCTTTCAGCACACATGCACAGAATTTGAGCACTGGCTGAGACTGCTAGGCAGGTAAGTGACATTACCTTCTGTCCAAACTGGCCAGCTATCACCAGCTGCCTTGAACAATTCCTGTCTCCCAAAAGTCAGATTCTGCATGTGGCTTGGCAGCTGAAGGGGAGTTCTCAATCCCCAAGTCCCTTTGGGTTGGATAAAGAAACATGACAGAAAATAACAGTTTTGAAGCAACATTAATCATCTGCCACATTTAAAATACAGTCCTGCATGGACAGGAAAAAAATTCTATTCACATGATTAAACAGAGCTTTATGTTTTATTGGGTAAAATAATCTACTTGTCTTGAATTTCAGAATTTGTGACTGTTGAGAATGGCCTGGGAGTGAAAGTTATCTTCTGTGAAGAGCCTTACACATGTTTTAATGGATTTTTGTGGATCTGTGAATCAAGAATAGCTCTCTGAATGAAAAAGATCCTGGAGATTCCAAATAGATTTTTCACAATAACATTCTAACCTCCTTTTCCCTTTCCCCAGCTTATCCTTTACTGAAGGAAATTAAATAGTCTATTAAGACTGATTCAACTAATTTTGGGGATGCTTCCCTTCAGCTCAATACCTTCGCTTCAGACCAGATAACAAACAGCTCTTTAAGTGGTAAAGTCACTTGCACTTGCTCATAGCAGCCTACACAAGGACTAGGAGAGCAGAGGCTCTGAGACAGAAGATTCCTGGGCTCTTGAGGTTGGGATGCATTGGTCTACATAAATCTCTAGGAAATAGAATCAAGCCATCTCCAAGCCAAATATGCTTTCACAGGTATGTCCAACAGTCAGGAATGAAGTTAGTTGTCTCCTTATTTTAAAACAAATACCGTCTATGACCTATTTAACAGATGACCAAACAGACACTTGAGTCAGGCAAGGGGTAGAGATGGTGGAAAAACAGCTCGTAACACCCAGCCTTTCCTTTAAGCTATGTCTGGTAGTTTCCCTATGCAGTCACAACAAACAACGGAAGAATGCTAGAGAAGTGAGAGTGGTGCTCTGCGTGTGCACAGTCTTGCTTTTATACTTGAGTCTGTGACACTGCTGAAGTTTGGTTGTTAGATTGGAAACACTTCCCCATAATCACTAATGCGGAAAAATTTCTTTTCATGAAGGTGTTATTGTGACAGTAGAAACCGGTGATTTGCATAGAGGCTTTCAAGAACTCTGCAATTCTCATGTGCTTGAACAAAAGGCATTAATAAAGCTGAAGCTGTCAATATAAAAGTAATCAAACTGTGTCGGCTCTTCTCTGAAGACAACATAGGTCTATTAAGATTTACTTACTCAGGCAGATGGACTAAGCTGATGCATGGTCATTGGAGACTCTTACGGGATCTTTGTCTCCAGGGATAGAGGACCATGTCATTTTTTCCAAACGTCCAGAAGAGGAATGAGTGAATTCAAAGCCAAATATTCTCTTTTAGGTTTGGACTGAACTCCCAACAGGGCCATGTCCTGAAGCTATCGAGGCCATGTTATTTGCACGATCCTAGGTTTTACTCTGGTGCCCTGACCTTTGTGTATATGCTAAGTTCAAAAGCTTTCCACTACATCTGGCACACAAAAAGAAGATTAAGAAAATTCATTTTCCCTTTCCTAACAAAACAGTATTTAGCATTCCTCATAAATTAGAACCAGGAAATAGGGATCTTATCTGTTAATTCAAGTTAAAATTCCAAATGTGTTGGAAAGGCTTTTCATCAGCTGATTTCAAAGCAATAAGCTGTCTGAGCGTTTAGTTAGTCCTTACCAATATATGCAACTATAGTTCTATTAGTTCTAGTGAAGAAATGATGATTTATACTATCAGAAGATGACATCTAGAAATATGCAAGCCATAGGTGTTCTAACTCATATCAATCCTTCTCCCATCTTTGTTTTGTCCTGCTAATCTTTGCTCAGAAAATGACCTTGAGTACAACTACTCCTTCCATTGTTAACCCTCTGACCTTCTAAACTAGCATCCTTTGCTCCTTCTAATTTAGAAGGTTTCTGGGGCTTATTAACTAAACATGCCAAGTGACCGTTTCCAGCTGAAACCAGAGTTTCTGACAAGGAGGTCATTGTTTTCCAGGCTTCCTCCCTAGTACTAGTTCTGAAGATTTCAGACTGGAAAGGAATAATGCAGACATTCTTTGTCTACACATTACCTGGAAAGCATCAAGACAACTCAAGCCACTTCCTTGTCAACTAAAATTAGAGGGGTCATCTCTAGGGATCTAAGTGATTATGACCACAATTTTCCAACTTGGATGCTGAAATTTGTAGCAAACTGTATGATGAGGTATCTAAATAGAAGAAACTCAGACTTCAGAATTAATAACAACTTCCACTTCCACTGATGTCAGTAAAAGGATAGTATACACAACACCCCTGTGAACTGCAGTATTTTTACTTATGTGCCTCATTATATGCTTAGATGAGCAGCAATCAAATTTGGAAAATATGAACAAAATTCTCAAAAGGACATGCTGTATTTAAGCTTCTAAAGGTACAGTTCAGGATCCATGTGATCTTCAAAACTGATTATGAGTGAAGTACTTATTTTTGAAAATTCTTTAGGTAAGAGATAAAAAGTCTGACATTCTGAATGGTTGTATAGGTTGAGGGATCTTCATGTAATATGTCCTGGTATAGCAGAAATTCACACCAAGATACAGAGGCATACTACTAGAGGTTTCAGTCCCTTAGGAACAGCAGACAAATTTTTACATTCATGTAACCCATTAGTGCAAATAAGTCACTTTCTACACATCTTGTGTCATTTTTCTCAAGAGCTCCTTCCTCAAAAGAGCCCATTCAAAATCTAAGAATCTAAGAAAACCATTCTGTACATCTCAAAATGTCTTTGAACTCCTCTTATTTTAAAGAGAAGGGCAGTAAATTTGCTGGACAACTAAGAAGGCTGTAGTTTCTCCCATCAGCACCACCTAGTGCAGAGCATGCTTTATGCCACTGCACCCATACAGAGCTCTTCCATCTGTATTCCAGATGCATTCAGCCTGGAGCAGTTTCCTATGGGCATCTTCGATCAATAATGTTAACAGGAAAAACATGGGAGAAGGACAGGATATTATGTCAAGTAATGTTAAGATACCAACTCTCAAAGTAAGTCTATGTGAAATACTACAACTGAAGTGCAGGAAGGTATTTTCATAAAAGCTGACATACGAACAACAGAAAGGTTATTATATAGCTACACTATTAAAGGGGAATTGCTAAAGTTTAAACTTGGTTGTGCTACTGTAATCTCCACTTTTCAGAACAGAGGTTAACATAAAAAGATGCCACAGTGCAGCTGCAGGGATATTTAATTTTTTATTTTAATGTAATATTGGTTTATTTTGTGAAGAGCATCAACATCCTTGCATTCCAGAAATCTAAATAGCAATACAAGAGGAAGAAGCTAAACACTTCCTTTTTGCCACTAATTACTGTGGGTCATGGAATAAAGAGCGCTCTCCTCATCTGAACTCAATTTTTTGCCACCAGAGCATCACGCAGCTAGTTTTCCAACCCATACAAGAGATTCTCCCTTTTTAAGAGAAGAGGGGGAAAAAAAAAAAGGAAAGAAAAATGATTTGCATTGTTTGTTCCATCATTTACAGTGTTTTTGTCTGGGCAGATAGTTTGTAACAGCAGAAATGCCATTACATGCACATTTTAAAAGCAATACTAAGTCTACACCCCAAAGAAAAATTCAATCGTTCCATGTAAACAGCCAGACCTAAATCATAAAAGGGCCTATGAACACGGACAACACAAATCTTTTTCAACTATGCACTGGTTTTTAATATTGCTTTAAAAAGGCCCTCCCAAGATTAAAGTTCCCATTATGCCAGATGTCATAGAAGTAATTCTGTCTACATTTTCACTTTTTTTTCATTCCTAAATCAGTGTGGATGATATTTCTCTTGACACAAACAAATTAGTGTATATATCTGGGACTTAGGTTGTTGATTCTCTGCTAAAATTAAGTCTACAAGCTTCAGAAGAATTTCTAAAGAGAAATGGAGTCCATATATCAGACATAACTTCAGATTCTCACAGCTGGAAATGGAGAAATCATAGTATATTGGTTGATTTTGATTTTGCTCAATGAGCTATGACTGAAAGTCACTAAGCTGAATGCATCTTCCTTTCTGAAACAGGAGGGGTTCTCCCCATGAAACCAGTGATTTTGAATGGACTCTCTCTAATGTTTTGGTTTGGTTTTGTTTCTGAAATCCCATGATCTACTGACAGAGCAGTAGTAAAAAGAAAAGACTTAGATTAACCAACTTAGAGAGAAAGAGAGTGAGTTTAGGGATGGAGGCTACTTTCCTGAACAAAGGGATGTCCCACGACCAGTAGCAAGATTAGTGGGAAGGCTGTCTCTGATCTAAAACAAGAGGGAAAGAAAATATCAAGGCAACTAAACTGTATTCAGAGGCTTGTTGTGCTCCAGCAATCTGAGCTCACTGTCTATTAAGGACTTGATGCACTATTCAGTAGACTATGGCAAAGGTGTATCATAGAAAGTGGCATAGGTGTAGCACAGATGTGGAAAAATGCTTAGACAGTCAGTTTATGGGATTCCAAATACCTCAGCTTCCAGGTGCCAGATATGGGAGCTGTACCTGCAAAGTGAGAAACTGAGGGGTAGGAGCATTGATCAGTGGAGAGAACTAAAAACTGGACAGGATTCAGCACTTTTTTTCAGTCACAAGGGAACGATGCTCTTCTGGCAAGGTGCACAAGGACAGAATGTGACACTAGCTACAATTCTCTTTGTCCACTGTTGTTTGTGTGAGAGATTTGCTGGTCTTCCCAAGTGACACCAGTAAAACCTTCCTGCAAAAGAACACCACCTTGCTGCTTATCATTTTGAGATATCCTAGTTCCAGAAGCAATATTTGCCTTTGGGAAATGGGCTAAGCATCACAGACTTCATGATGAAACATTTCTATTAACTTATTACAACAGTTACAGACTCAAAACACAAGGTTCACCATCCTTTTTAAGGTAAGCAGCACATAAACTCCTTCTGACTTTCTACTGTTAAATCAGACCTTCATTCTGATGATTTATTTCTTGCTTCAGAAAGATACTGCCTGTAGCTGTGATTAGACAGAATGTACTTTCACAACAATCTCTAATGCACTTCCCATGTTTTTACTCTAATGACTGTGACAGCATAGTTTGCTGCTGGCAAAGTCTCAAATTCTGTTTTATCTGAAAGTCTAAGGCTCAGCTGTACCATGCTCGCTTGCAGGGAGTGGTATGACACTGACTATATATAGTATGCCTCACCACTAGTCACTTTGGGTAGGAAGAAATCACATAAATATATGCAATATATTACTGGCTTAAGCCATTATCTCATATATCTGAAATGATTCACACAGCCAGTTCAGCTGGCACACGTTTCAGATGAAGTTCCCAACCTTGGAAAACAGTAAGTAAAAAATAGGTGAAGCATTTGACCCGTTATACTTTATGATCCTGCCGAAGGAACCAGTCTGTGCAGCCACCTCTCAAATGTCATTCCTTCCTGTGACATAATTACATCCGACAAGAAGGGTCCATGGGCCACAATGATAAATATGAAACAGACTCACAAAGGCAATGAAAAGCTAGACAGAAGCAGAAAGATAAGTGACACACTGAAAAGACAGACAGACAGCTGCCTACCTATGTGGGACTTTAATGGGTGGTATGCTTCCTGAAGCAAGAAATAAATTCCCTCAGTACCTTGCAGGAACTGTAACTTGATTTTTTTTGGCACAGACCTTAGCTCTTCCCAATAAACCCACTAGTAAGCTGGAAAAAAAAGATCTGCATGATGGAGTCCCAATTCTAAATGTGTGTCAAAAGCAGAATGTAAATAGGATGTAAGGCCAGCTAGAGCTAATATAGCATTAATAAAGTGCATGACAGTCCTGACTATTACACCTACAAGACTGTTTACTGCTCCCTGTGACAGCCCAACAGCAGCACATCAACAGTCTGGTCTCAGATTAGATTAAAAGTTCTCATTTCCTGGCCTCGGGCACTGACTGCAGTAGAAAAGAGGAGGCCGTTTATTCATGGTAGGACTGCTTGTTTTGAAGTAGCTCTGCTCGATTGACTTTTTGTGATCTCTAGACACCATGTAATGTTGTAGTAGATGAGAATGTTAGGATAGCACTGTGTGCATGCGTAGAAAGATGATGAGAGTATTAGAAGCTTTTACTTTGCAAAGCCACCAGGTGTATAAGCCTACATATTGGAGCAGTTTTTAAGACCTTGGCATCTCCCCCAGGCTAATTGTTTCTCTTGTGGGACAAACATAAATAGTTGATATTTGTAATTTTACCAGAAAAATATTAATAAAAATCACTTCCCTTAGCATGCAACTTAAAGGAATGGTACTATAGCAATCTAATGTTTTAATACTATCTGTCTGAATATTATGTTTACATAATACTGATATAATTTAAAGGTGCCACAAACTTAGAAAACAAAACATATCTGTCTATGATTTTCCTACAAATTCTTGTAAATGTAAAGATTTGGAGAAAAAAGCATTTATCTGATATTACTTCCAACTTCTTTACTCTGTGAAATGTAGGATCCAGTAAATTCTGGTGTTTTCTTCAAATTCTCATTGGAGTCAGCTCTGCCCTGTAGGGTTAGTTTCAGTTTGGAGATGAGAGGGAAATCTACTGAATCTTAACCAGAACTATGCACGGTTACTATGGTCATCTGTGAGCATGCCACAGTAGGGTCACAGCAATTAGTCGTTCCACATCCTCTTCTATATTTTTACCAAATAAACAGGATAGAGAAAAGCACTTTAAAAAAATAAGAGAAGTGGCAGCAAATACCCAGACCTGCAGGAGGACTACGTGCAGGACCTACTTCAGCTTTAAATGCACTGCTTTAAACTGACTGGGCTTTCCGCCAGATGTATCTCACCAGGGTGCATGTTTACAGCAGTAGCATGAAAGCAAACTCCCACTTTGAAGTGAGATGCCAGAATTGGAACTGAATAAGGAAAAAAAATTGGAAATAAAATTTTAAAAATCCTTTTTATATCCCCATCATCACAGAAAAGCACATTGACAGAATAAGCCTCTGGGACAGGCAAGAATAGAAAATAAAGAGACTACTGCACTCGCATGCTCCTGTAGGAACCCCTGTGGTATAAAGCGCTGCAAGGGCAATGTGGCAGAAACACAGACTTCCACTAGAGATGCTAATACGGTCTGGGCTTTAGGAAATCATTATTTCTCTATCACTTGAATCAGTACTACAAAGATTAACTCCTACCAGAACAGATGTCATTGTATTGATATCTAAGAACACCACCTGCCAAAAAAATGAAACTAATGTCTTTCACATATATATGCTTTTGTATACAGCACCTCCACATTTTCCCTAACACACAGCACAGAGCAATCCTACAGCTAGAACAATGATACTTCATCTATGAGACTGATTTCACTGTTAAGTAAGCTTTTATAAAAAGGTAGTGTTTTATCTGGAATGTTATGAAAATTGAGTGATTTGCTACCACCTTCATTAAAGTATAGGAAGTATAGGAAGGACATTGAGGTACTAGAGAGAGTGCAGAGAAGGGCAACTAAGCTAATCAGGGGTCTGGAGAACAGGCCTTATGAGAAGAGGCTTAGGGAGCTGGGCTTGTTTAGCCTGGAGAAGAGGAGGCTGAGGGGAGACCTTATCGCTCTCTTCAGCTACTTGAAAGGCCATTCTAGGGAGGTGGGTGTTGGCCTCTTCTCCCTTGTGGCTAGTGACAGGACTAGAGGGAATGGGCTTAAGTTGTGCCAGGGTAGGTTTAGATTAGATATTAGGAAGAATTTCTTTACTGAAAGAGTGGTTAGATATTGGAATAGGCTGCCCAGGGAGGTGGTGGGGTCGCCATCCCTGGAGGTTTTTAAGAAGAGGATTGATGTGTTTCTTCAGGGGATGATTTAGGGGTAAGAGTAGTGTAGGGCTATCGGTTGGACTAGGTGATCTTGAGGGTCCTTTCCAACCCTAATGATTCTGTGATTCTGTGAAATACACGTCACATTCATAGACAAAGTGTATGTTTGTGCCAATGTAGAAAGGTGCTTTTAAATGAAGGAACTCTTACTGCAGTTAAAAATGGGAGAATACACTTGAACGGAAAAAATAAGAAAAAGCAGCTAATTAATTCTTTGTGCCACTTTCAGAGTTTAAGATGCATTTTTTACATTGCAGAGCCTACATAAACAATTATTTTACACCCTACACCATTTTAAAAATAAGCTTTTGTAATCTCCAAGTTTTAAAAATAATTAAAATATAATCTACATAATGATATACTCCAAAGTAGTTAGTACTAACTTTGTGATAAGACATAATACGCACAGAAACAAATCTTTTAACCAAAACACAAATAAACCAAACAGAGATGTTCTATTCTTCATCATGGCAATATATTTCAACAGCTGTTCTAGGAAAGTCTAAATCTTGGAATTAAAAGGAGCTGTTTGGTTCAGTGAAACTGTTAAATCCAAACATCTCTCAACGACTGATTCTCTGTGGCCAAAAGAGCTACTTCTAGTTTATTTAATTATATTTAGTTAAGTCTCCATTAACGCTCATTTTCAAACAGTTTCATCATTACCAAGAATGACTACTACTAACTACAAAGAAGGTAGCCCTGGGCCCAAGGAGATCAAAGATTAATAAATCAGCTTATTGGTTCAGCAGTGAAATTTTAAATTTATCTCTTGCAGTCTCTGGAAGCTTTCTAAACTAAATAATGATGCAGTATTATAGTTCTCATTGTAGAACAGTTTATTTAAGTAGCATAAATAGTAATAGTTTTCTTATCCCAGGTATTACAAAACATGAGTTGATGGACAACAGTCAGGGTATTCATGCACAGGCATCTATTTACTTCATTTGTAATGCATGTTAACATGATGATACATCTGTTTTTGTTGTTTTACTATTTCAAAGGATACCAATTCTGAAATAGATCCAATGATTACATCTGGAGATTATTTATTATATAATAATAATTCAGAGCAGATTTTCTTACCCTTACCCAGAATGGGTTGTATGCAATCTCTCAGGCATGCCCACTGAAAACAAAGAAGCTACTCCAGGAGTAATATACTGTTGCATGTGAAAAAGAGTCAGACTCCAGTCCACAACTGTTGTTACCATACAGAACCTATTATACTGAGTGATAGATGATAAAAGGGCCAGAGTTTGTAGTTGCGAATGGTCTTGAGAGTGAAGACAAGTAGTTTACACTCAGTGTAACAGAGATATGAGAGCAAGTGTGCCTGTACAGATCAGTCAGAACGGTTACAGTGAAATCATTCTGGATAGAGCAATCCGAATAGGCAAGGCTGAGAAAAAAGGATTATAGCAGCAGAGACTCAAGTCATGGGACGAAAGTTTAGCCCTGTTTCTGTCATTATCATAGAGATACTATGGAAAAAGACTCTACGAGCTTTAGAGACAGGCATATAATAACATAGAAAAGATGTCAGTCAGATGTGAAGTTCGAGTCTTCAGAAACAGATCTGAGAAATGCACCAAATGATTATGATTTCCTCAGTGATTGGGAAATACAAAGAGAAGGACTCAAGGCAGAAAGAAGTGAGACAGGGTACAGGGAAGACAATGAGCTCTTTTTGGCTAGGTTGAACTTCAGCTGGTTGTGAGGCTTTAATGAAAAAAAGGTTGAAAGGATTCCAGTTGAAACTGCAGGGGTAAATGACATTGCTCAGCGACAATGAAAGATGAGTGAGAAAGAGAGGACAAATATGTTTTAATAATTATATGCTGTTAGTGTACACTCATTTTTCAAGGTCAGTTCTTTCTGCAAGCACAACTGAATAACTGCAGTTACACACAGAATCTATTTCCTTTAAAATAGTAGGGAGTCAGAAGCATCAAGAGGACATTCACCTCTTCACAGACCTGGGGATCTCCAGAAGAAATCTGCAATCACCTCCTAGAATGGGATCTTTGGATTCTTTCTGAATCCTCACGTTGTTCTCCATTGCTACTTCAGCTATGTTTCGAGCCTAAACCTCTGCAGTGGTCATTGTCCTGTAGTGCAAACTTTATTTACACTCCACAGGAATCCTTTGTCATACACAGTCCTTATATACGATGCAATGGGATGCCAGCTCTACATTCCTGGACCTCTGATATCTGTGCTTTTAACTATAACAACTTTGAAAGAAAATATGCACCTAAACCACAAGCATTAGGCCTAGAGTACTGATTTATCTGTCCATGTGTGCTTGCAGTGGAATGTACAGCAATGATATTAACATCCTAAATATCTTAACCCTGAGATAGACATATCTCTGATTAGAATTCAGTATATAGTGTATGTTTCAGAACATGGCTCATGGATTTTGGTTTCACCAGAGGTGAATAAAAAAATAGCCACTCCAAAAATGAAAGGTAAAAAATGAAAGCTATTCTTGCAAGGATTTTGTCACGATGTCAAATAAAAGTGTTGTCTTAACAGGATCATCTTAGGGAAGGACCATCTAGCAAACCCTAGGATATCTCATCCTTTTTTTGAGGCAGTTACCTAAAAGAGCAGGAGGGGATGAAGTAAACTCTGGAAAGAGGGTTAATCATGATACCTAGCCACTGCATATACAGTAGCATCTGTTCACAGAGAACAAGCTGCAGCAATAGCATGAGTAACAGAAAGCACACCCCCACCTTTTCCTCCAACACTCCTTCCCTGCTAAACATGTTCTGGTTCCCTGGAGCCCAGTATCTGCTCATACTGCCCAGCTTGTCTCCTCTTGCATCAGCAAAGTGGTCAACGTGACATGCACTAGATAGATTTCATCACAGGGATGCCGGTGAAGAAAGAAGCAGTAGCTGGGAGCTGTTTCCTTTCTTCTTGCATAGTCCAGCAGTCTAAGAAAGATCAGATCAGCCTGAGAGGCTGGTCTTTTCCACTCTAACACATTCCCCTGTCATCTTTCCCTTTGCTTATGGACTGTCTCCCAGATCTGTTTTACCAAATGAAACATTATCCAATTAGGTTTTCAGCAGTTTGCTGAAAAGTCAGTCAACAAAAGTGTTTGGAAGGACCTGAGATCCTGTTTTCCAAGAGATTTTATTCCTTCAAGGCCAGAGCCTTTCTTTGCTGTCTCACATCGCCCTCTTGAAAACATTAGAACATTTGGGAAACTGTCACATTGGATTTTTTTCTAAGGTCAAATGCAGAGACTGGAAAGTGGCACAATTCATACAAAAAAAGAAACAACCCAACCCAGACCAGCAACATCAAAAAGAATTTGTGCAGAGACCAAAGCAAAGATGGTAAAGCAAAGGGAATTGTGATCACTCAGCAAGCCGATATTTTCTTTAAGGAGTTACACAATGTAAAATCCTCACAAACAAACTCATTCTGTTAAGAACTGAATTTTGTCAACTTGCTTTTGGAGGAAATGTAAGTCTCAAATTCAATATATTGATCAGTGAACACAGTCAAAAACCTTTCTACTTTTATTCAAACTTTATAAGCTAAAACAGTCCACTGAAAACCAGGACTTACAGCTTGCATCTCTTTAAATCAGCACCTCATCAGCAATTGCTATAATAAACTCAGGAACTTCCCATCTCTGGAAAAGAAGCTGGTCTTGCTGTGATTTGCACAGAAGGAGAGGTGAATACACACACAGCATAACCAGCCATGGCTGATATTGTGGTGAGGACAAACAGCCAGGTTTGCTACTCTTTCACTTACAGGGTCAGGAGGAGGACAACTCTATTCTAGCTGTCCAGGATTTAAGGCTCCAAAGTATGTCAGGCTGCAACTCACTTCACTTTAGCTTTTGTACATTACTCTCCCAGCAAAGGCCTTCTCCTGGGTATTGCTCAGTTCCTCAGAACTCCAAACCTGGCATGAGAAGCAGTATATGGAAATGGGAGATGACTGGTCTTTGATACTTGCATTGGAAATCTGTAATTTGTTTTCTCTTCACATTGTAAATTATTCCAATTCTAAATACATGCTAGAAAAGCTGCTTTTCAAAATCTAAAAGAGCTGCAGAGGATCATGTAGCAATATCTGGACCACCCAGCTACGAAGCTGAATTTCCCACTCTCTCTTCTGATGTTTGATAAAGCACCTTTTATATTGAAAAGAGACTCTTCTTACAGAGGGCCCCCCAAAACTCACACACATTTCATAATATGCATGAAGACTCTACTAGGAGCATCACCAATTCAGGAGCTGAAGAATCTAACCTGGACAAAACATCAGCCGAAAATATCTCCTTAAAATCGATTCCTCAGGATTTGGGCAACGGTCTTCACTGAGGAGATCAGAAAAGGCTTTTATTACCTTCATCTCCTGTTACTAAGGCTCAGAACCAGCAAAATATTTAAGCATCGTGCTTCAAAATACTTCTACTTCAAATCTAAAACATTTAGCGTATGCTTAAATACTCCATTGTACCTGAGCACATTTGTATGTACTTGGTGCAGCAATGCCAAGAAGCCAGACAAACCCCTCTGCATTCTCAAAATCCTCCCCAACTCTGTTTATAATGGCAGTCACAACAGGACTGCTGTCCCTTCTCTTTCTTTGTACTGAGCTACTGGGCCAAAATTCTAGTTCTTTGCTTTCTAAGATTGTGCTCATGTGGGTAAGAACCAGACCTGTGTTTGCTGCACTACACTAGTGATTGTTGTGCTGGCCAACACTCATGTATTTTTATTACCACCTTGCTCACTGGTAAAATTTCTATGATACAGCTTTTACTGTTAAAACTGCCAGTTACAAACCTGTACCAGTCCCATATGCTATTACTGTGATACACTGTATTTCACAGTAATATCCAGCCTTGGCACCCAAGTTCGAAATATCCTAGTCATTTTTATGGTGACCATAGCACTTCAAACAATAAACTGCTCAATCTCTGCCAGTAACGAGCACACAAACTAAGACAGTAACTGAGCGCTACTAACTGCGCTTCACAAAATTTGATGGTCCATTGCAAAGGCCATAAAGATCATTCTCTTCGTTCGTGACCTGAGAAGCTTTGGGGTCAGTGGGTAATTGTTTTCATGCAGGATCAGCTCTGGCATAGGTGTCATTACAGAAATGTTGTGCACGACTTCCTTCCACTAGGCAGCATCCAGAGCTGTAGCTAACTGGGTCACACTTGCAAATACAGCTCAGTAGAGCTGCATAAGCTAGTTACTCTCTTTCAGATGAACACAGAAGGCACTGGCTCAAAAGCCACTTCACTAACACTTATCTAGCATCATATGATGAGCACACTTAGGGGCTCTTCATTCTTTGTACCCCTAAATTGACTCTTGAGGGCCACATCATCACAGGAAAACATGCACTCTCAGTATTCTCAAACCATCCATCTCCACAAGAAAACTTTCCCTCGTGAGTTTCCCACCATGGTTTTGGAAACTTGCAAGTCCAATTTGGAAGGGACACTTGCATTTTAGATTCCAAGCCACTAAAATTCAAGAATCTCCTATCAAAAGCACAAGGTTCCAGGTGTCACCTCATAAATCAACTCAACTATTACAGTTCTCAGAGGATACATTCTCTTTTCAGGGAAAAAACACAGAAGATTGCCTTTGGATCACGGTGTCCAAATTCCAATGCAGTGGTTTGTGGTGTTGGCAACATTCTTCCAGTGACAGTGATTTATCTAAAATCCACTGAAATTAGGTGGAATTTTTCCTTCTTTTCTTTTTTTTCCGTTGTCTTTCCCTTTTTTTCCCCAATGTCTTAAAAGGCTTTAGACCTAGATGATGATTACCTCACATACAAAATCTATTACTTCCTCATGCTATGCTCCTGCTCATGAAGGCAGGCAGAACAAAACAGTCAAACAATCATCTCATTAGGAGTCAGGAATTTTTTTCATTACATGAAACACCCACCACTGGTACAATAGCCAGTGTGAATGAAGTACTTACAATGGGAATTCGCAATTGCAGGGGAAAGTCTAGAGCCTATATGAGGTATTTACGGAATTGATTCAGGAGACACTTGAACATGTGCTCAGGACCTGCTAAAATCTACAAGACATGAACATATGCTCTTGCTGTGCAGAAGTAGTATGCTGAATCACCACTGTAAGATGGACTTTCACAGGCAGCAACCGACACAATGATTTAACAAACTTACATGGTTTGATTCAAGCATCTTATCCAAAGGTAGCCAAATGTAATGTGTCATGATGTGCCATGCTTAGTCCTCCTCCCAGTGTATTCCATGGGAGCCAGAGGATGCAGAGCACTGGCGTTTATCCTCCAACATAGCTTTTCTGTGTAAGGTTAACACCGTCAATTCGACTCACAAGGGTTTGTGAGCCAGACAGTCAAAATGGAGAAGAATAAGCCTCTCTCACAAGGAGACAAGAACACGAAAGAGGTTGCCCAGCAAGTCATCAAAGCAAACAACATGAATGAGACAGTGTTGATGAAGACAGAAGTGGCATTGAAGGCTGCAATAACAAAGCAGGGCAGTGACATGAAGATAAGTGGCAAAGTAATTGGCTGGTTGAGCCAAGTGTATCCATATAGTCTGCCTGCCAGCAACCCATGCAAATGGATACTAGGCATTGAAGATCTAAGTGCCTATTTATGTAAATATATTCTAGATGGTGACACAAAAATACATAGGAAAAAACACTTACTACAGCTGAGGTTTCTGAGGTTATCTTTGCTAATTATTACAAACGTTCTTTGCATCTAGTGCCAATGAATGAAGGGTTTTCTTCCTGGATTTTCTTATTAATTACCACCAAAAGCCAGAGTTGTGCCCTCTACATTTGATCCTGTAGTTTTTCATATCAAAATGACCCTTGAAGTTACAAAAGTGCCACACTGCCACATCAGTTTCTTGCTCCCCACTCTAGCAAAAAATTGGCTAAAAGCTACTTTTAGTAGCTAAGTGGATTGTCAATTTATACAGAGAATCCCTAAGAAGCAGAAAATTAATAACATTTTACAGTGGAGCAAATAACATATCCAAAGACTGGAACCATGATGCCTTTATTCCATCATTAGGATATTAATGAGTGCTTGGTCAGGCAGAGAGTGTCCCACTGCTGTGGAGGAAACTCTTTCCTTCCTCCCTGTCTCCCAGTTCAGCAACCTATTAAAACATTTATCTGCATGGATCAGCTAAAAAAAAAAAAAAAAGAAAGATGCTTCCTCTTGTCTTGTTTGCCACCACCCACCCATCACAACTTCACATGACCCAGATGCAAATAGAAGAACTGGCATTCAGGGTTAAAAAAAAAAGTGCATGGGTTCCCTGATGCCTTCATAGTCTTGCTTTGTGAGAATAGTATCTTGCTTTATGCAGGTAGTGACAGCAGACATGCATTCACACTTCAGAACCGAACATCACTTGGGTGATGTTTGGTGTAGAAAAGCCTAGCAATACACGTTACAACATTTTCTTCTGTAGTATCAGGTGTGGATATCAAAGTAAAAAGTGCAAAATCAGGCTTAAAATACTGGCTTAGATGATGTGATTGCTATTTAGCTGCTAACAACTAAACAGCCAAAGATTAACTGACAGGCAAACGTATTCCTAGAGCTCAAGGACTTCAATCTTGGTATATAAGGTCACAGATCAGGCCCTCATTAACTGCCATGTATATTTGAAGCCACCATAGCCAAGGATATAACATTACTTTTGGTAAAACATGTGAAATTCATCATACTGGAGAGAAAAGTTTTACTGCTAGATTTGATGTATGGGTTGAAACTCTGTGTTTTCTAAAAGCAAGTCCAACCACATGCATGATGTTTTAAAGGGCCTTATTTCAATCCTGACAAACGGGCACCAGATGTTTCTTTTATCGTACTTGCATTTTATATAATCATTCCACATTTCAGGCTCATGTTAAGGCCTTAGAAAAACTCTGACCCACCTCTCACCCCACAAAAAAAGAGAAGCTGAAAGAGAGAACAAAATCGAGAATAAAATATAACAATTCTGATTAAATGCAGCAAATAAAAGAAGGAAGAACTAAAGTCTTTCCACAAGGAGAAAGAGAAGATAGGGTGAGAATAACATCTGGGTTCAGTTACCATCAAGCACAGAACAACTGTTAGAAAATATCACGTGAAGAACAATGCTTCTGGGGGGGGGGTGTTGTTTATTTTATTACTCCTTTCAAAGCAGTTGTGCTCTGAAAGGTTCCCGTTGACCTAGAAATGCCATGACTGGGAGATTAAAAGGGCTGTAATTGCATCTAACCATTCTGGCTTCTTTACAGGTGACAGTGGGGATGAGGTTGCTTCTATGGATGAAGGCGTCTAGATTTTAGGATTTATTTGTTTACTTAACTGGTTTATTTCCTTCTTTTCCTCCTAGAAGCAGCTGTTCATTCACTCTGAACTCACTGCCCACCTCTTCCACTCTGAAGGAAAGCACTCTCCAGGCCAAGGTTTCCTCTGACCAGTACCCCACAAGGACACCTTGGGATGGAACTGCATGGTGATTTGTTCTTAGAAGTGCTGACTATTATTTTCATTCTTGTTAGGCTCAGTCTCTGGCAGTTTTGATTTTCTTTTCCATTTTTTTCTGTGCCAAAGGCTTTTCACTGCTTGTTGACTAAATACATTGAAAGGGTTGCTTTCTTGCTAGAGAAGTAATTTAAGTGTAAGCTTAAAGCAATACCAATGCATATGTACGCGCTGAGTTGGAGAACATACTAAGAGGTTGAGAAAAGGGTTCCATTCCTTAATCTATCCCTGACTAAATTTGTAACCTTGCTTCAGATGTCATCTGTCTGTGAAATGGGATCATGATTCTTCCTTAACTCACAAGATGAGATTGTCATTAATATTTGGACTTGGTTTCAGATTCTTGAAGAGCTTTTCCACTATATCACTTCCCTGTTTTGGCCAGCAGTTGAACTAAAGATGTAGGTGCATTTCCATCTCTATATCCTATAAAGTCTGATGGCTGGGCTTGGAGTCATCACCTGGAAAATGCAGTACCTTTACAATGGATCTTGTGAAAAATAAGAGATTGGCTTGATTTGAAACTCTGTGAACTTTAGAAAAGTTCATATTTGACTCCATATCCCAGTTTAGCTGCTTGGGACCACCAAAGACTAGCCTATCTGTGAAAAAGCATAGGAAGTTGCAGGAAAATGGAAGAAAGGGGCCTGCAGCTGAAAAATATATAAGAAAGAAATAAGGGAGCAGATGAAAACAAATAAAAGCTGAAAATTTCTCAAATCTGCACAGAAGTAGCTGGACTCATTTCAGAAGTGGAACTGTAGAATGTACTAGGATTTGATTTTCTGTGACTCTTGCTTTTTCCTCAACTACCCTGACGCTAACGCACTACAATGCTGTGGGTGCATTATAGATGCTTATACACTGTCTGTCAAGAAAAAGGTGTATGTACTGTGTATTAACTGTCTTCCTGGAACTTGACAGAGGGAATAGATACCTAAGCAAACTGTGCAAATACCATTCCAGTTCGCTCCCAGAAACACAGTCCCTTAATGATTTCTTAGAGGTACATCAGGCAGCACAAGCAGAGGATTCTTTGCTCCTGCCACAACTGTTCAGAGTCCTCAGACACAGAAGGATGTGGAATGATTAATGTTTCATTGTGAATGCCAACCCACAGCTACTAGAAAGAGGTGGAGATTATCTTGATGCTGCTGCCCCACAATGGGCAGATGGTATAAATCTGCATGCAGACTCCAAGCTCTGGGAGAAGTCACCCTTTGTTTCTGCAGCACCCGCACGTTTCTGTGACTGATCCTTCACTGAACCCTAAGATGGAAAATCAAATCCAAAACTGATGGATCAGGCCCGAAAGGGACCTATAATTGAAAACAGCCTTCCGCCAGGTACAGTTACACTACACAGTCTCCTTCCTAAATGGACCAGGTCATTCCATCTTGATAACCAGAAGAATACAGACCAATGTATTACGCATTTCAGCACACACCATATGTAACTTCAAATACCATCATCATTTCCCACAAATCCACTAGTAAATGAATTATTTAGTGTGGAGAGGGGAGAGGAGTTGATATTGTCTGACAACATTTGAATGTTGTACTGTTCTGTACCTACAGAGCTGAAGGTCCTTGTTAATTATCTAGCCTTACTGGTTTATGGAGATCCACGTGTCTTCAAGACCTTAATAAATAAAGGCTTACTTGGCATTCGTCTTAGTGTAAGGCTGAGCAGGTGTTAAACTGGGAATGGTGATCTGAAGTGTCAGTAGCTGGCCACAGTGGCACTCAGAATACTACTTTTGAAACTGTTTTGTTCTCAGTTTGTTCTCTGCAAAAGATTCGAGGTGGGAAGTACCCTTTGTAATGTTTATATGGCATCTCAACGTCTTGACCCAATTCATTTTTACCTGTTACAATTTCAGGGTGACCATAATGCTTTTAAATACATCTGTTTTTTCCCTTATGACTCTGTTTTAAAAACTGGCACTTAATGCACTCATAAAGTATTATTCTGATTAGGGTTGAAATATCCATATAGGTGCAAAGTGTGCTAGTGCTCCAGGACAAGGACAAACATATAAAACATGCTCTCAGTCACCATTCCAAGGAGGCAGTTTATCTATAAATCAAACATGTGGCACACTTTGCTTCAGATTATCCTCTTGATGCACCAAAGCAGCATCTAATCAGCTTTCACTCGAACAAATACAGATTTGTGTCATAAGTGATGCAGGAAATAACCCACAATCTCAGTCTGCACTCACAGGAGGAAAATCTTTTTCACTTCAAGGTCTAAGGTGTTCTGTGTACAAAGTAAATACTAGTGCATAGAAGAACTTTGCATGATGTGAAAACTCTTGAGGGATTAGAAACACTTTGTTTGTCAAAGATTGTGTTACAATACTGCAGTACCCTGCAGAGAATTGCAAAACCAAATCCTGATCATTTGAACATAAGGTGAAAGTATTACATTTTAAGTACTGGAAGAATTCTCAGGAGAATCCTGGTAAAAAATACAAATAGAATAGTTTCTCTTACTTTTGGAAAATACTTATCATTGTGTGATTCCTAACAAGAAAATGAGCATTTCTAAAATTCAATATATTAAAGCAGCGTGCCTTAGAATCCTCTCAGAGCTCAATTTAAATAATCAGAGAACTAAGAATTCTGTAATCATATGTAAGAGTTTTAGCCAGATTTTCATTCTTGACCGCAGAACTGTGTTAAGACACATTCAGAATTCCTGTTTTGGTTGCTACTTTGCTTACTCAGACAAGCTCTATTGATCTCAAAGACCTTTGTGTACACATAAAGACTGATTAAAAGCTGTGAAAGGCCACTAGCCCTTTGTCTTTAATTTTAAGCCTCAGGGAATCTGATTTATTCTCCTGAACTTTTATTCGGATATTTTTCCCACTTCTAACTCAAGCAGGGGTAACAACTTGAAATAACTCAGCTTCCAAAAAAGTCATTACCTTTTTTAAATTTTTTTTTCTGAAACAGATGACCGGTAGGGACACTTCTCACTCCAGTGAGATTAAAGAAGCCTTCTGTGCTGTGGTTAGCAAAATGGGCAGTACTGTTCAACTTTTACCGCAACTCAAGGATCCTGGGATGCAGCTATCTCTAAAGCGCCCCAACGGCCCAGGGTAAGTCCATTTTGTGCTCACTGTCTCTCATTCCTCCTTCGCATCTTTGACCAAAGATAGATAGCTGCGATTTTCCGTCAGGAACTTCCAGTACTGCTGAGACTTGAATGCACTCCTCAGTCCTTCAGGTTTTCCACAGTTCACATCATTACTTCCTGCCATCACAACACCGACGGCTACTACTATTATTTCTATCGCACAGAAAAGATGCTGACTGCCTCTGGACAGCTACAACTACAGCTGCTGGTCCTTTGCCCAAGGGGCTCGTTACTAAGTAAGCATGACGAGGCGAAGGGCTGGGAAGCGATATAGCTGGAAACAAGCCTGAGCCACACGGAGCCCACAGCCGCTGTCCCTTGGGTCTCACCGGCGACCCCTGAGGAAGGCGGCAAGGCCCTGCGCTGCCAGGCCTGCTTTCTGGCGGCCCAGGAACGACATACGCTGCCCGAGGGCCTGCTACTGGCAAAAGGGCTGGACGGGGCGGCCCATGAGGGGTGAAGGATCCCGCGGTACCGCCAGGAGGCGGCGGAGACGGTTCCCCCCGGCGGCCTGAGCGCGCGCAGCTGTTGGAACCCTCAGAGCGAAGGGAGCCGCCTGCCCACAGGGCGGCAGTGGAGAGTTTCAGGCCCGAACGCCCGCCAGTGCGGCCGAGAGAAGGGCTCTGTAGGAGGCGCTCTTGCTTCGCTCTCTGTGGCAGAATACGTCATCACAGTGCGACGGAGACGGCGGCTGTGGCGGTGCCAGGGGGCAGACAGCTGTGGGTCTGGAAAGGCACGGAACGGTACCGCGCCGCACCGTGCCGTGACGGAGGGCGAAGGTGGTCGTGGCTGCGGGCCTTGCGTGGCGAGAGCTTCTCGCCGTGCGAGCAGAGGGTGACAGAAAGGTGGGGGTAGGGATCGGTCTCTTCTCGCAGGTAACGAGCAACAGCATGAGAGGAAATGGCCTCAAGTTGTGCCAAGGGAGGTTCGGGTTGGATGTTACGAAAGATTCCTTCCCTGAAAGAGTGGTTGAGGATTGGCATAGTCTGCCCAGGGGAACGTGGAGTCACTATCTCTGGAGGTGTTCAAGAGACGTATAGATGTGGTTCTTAGGGACATGGTTTAGTGGTGACTTGGCAGTGTCAGGTTTCTATTGGACTCGATGATCTTGGAGGTCTTTTCCAACGTAATGATTCTAAAAGCAGGTTTTCCTTCAGGCCTAACTCTGTTCCTTCCAGAGCAGGGTTTCTGAGGGAGGGTCTTAGTGCTGAGCCTAATAGGTTTTCTCCTTCCAGATCATTCCTGTTAAGATTGATTCCATAAAGACATGACCACACAGGTGAATAAAAACACATCAATTAAACTAATTGCTAGCTTGATATTTTTGTTAGACTGCTCATACGTAATGTTAATTATTTTTTCTTTCTAGTACAGTATTCTCTTCAAGCAAGAGCAAGGTGAGAAAATACTAAAATGTATTCAGTAATATTGGTCTTGGTTGGTGTGAAATTGAGAATGGCAGATAGACTAGTGAGATGACCTTGATTATGTTTATATTGAGTATGAATGCAAATAACTAAAAAAATAGCTATGCTCTCCTTTCAACAGTGACCTTGGTGAACAAAATACATCATGTGTTTTGAAACAATGAAAACAGTGACAAGGTTCTCAGAGCACTGCGAGACCTGAAGAGCAAGGGGTCTTTTGCCAGCATCAGAATAAGCAATTTTAGCATTACTAAAACTGGTAGTTGTCTTCTATCAAAAGAAACCACTTAATTATTATTTTCTATGCTTATATTCTTTTCTAGCTCACGATGATGCTATTTGGTCAGTTGCCTGGGGAAAAAATAAAAAAGATGGTTCTGAAACGGTGATCTCTGGTTCTTTGGATGATCTAGTGAAGGTCTGGAAGTGGTAAGTGAAGTGCTCTGTATTAACCAGCTTTAAGCCTTGGAAGTGGTCAGTGTGGAGATAACAGCAGTCTTCCAATTTCTGTAATCTGCAGAGATGTTAGAAGTTACATCAGGGAAGGCACATAAAACTATTCTCTTGAGCAAGCATATCTTTCTTGGTGCTTGCTTTCTCTTGGAGTGGTAGCATTCTGATGTGCTTTAATTTTCAAAGAACACGAACACTTTTGTAAATGCATGGTAAATTTTACATGTTGTCTGCCAGAGAACAGTGCAACCTGATGTACTTCTAAACCATTAGAAATACAACTTTTTATGAGACAATGCATTGGGAGCATGTGTCCTGTGAAAGGAATAACGGTAATGGAGTAAAAGAGGAAATGACATTTTCCTTTCTTACTAAAACAGAAAAAACCCTCATAGTGCTTGGACAGGTGACAATGAAGTGTATTTTTGCAAAGAAACTGTTCTGCCTCTTAGCTAAAGCAGTTGGCCATTGCATTTCACAGAGTGCTGGCAGATGAAGAGTCTGCTGTGTAAGCACTTTTGTATTGATGTGTAATGGACATGTCCGTGGGACTACTGACAAACTGAAGTCTGTGCTTTGCAGAAATACGGTAAATGACTGATTTACCAGTTCTTTCTCTTAAGTACAGAGAGCAATTTGTGTGCAGCTATCTTCATGTTTTATGGGTGAAGTTGGTTTCCCCTTTTTTGAACAAAATGGAGAAATACAGATTGTCTTGTTTGGTTTTTTTTTTTTGTCTGAGGTTGGAGATTGGTTAAGCACCCCCAGCTATTCATAACTAGACTTTTCTTTCCCTTGACCAAAAGGAATGATGAAAAATTGGATCTGCAGTGGACTTTGGAGGGTCACCAGCTGGGTGTGGTATCTGTGGATATCAGCCACACAGGTGCCATTGCAGCATCCAGCTCCCTAGATGCCCATATTCGCCTTTGGGATTTGGAAACTGGCAAACAGATCAAGTCAATAGACGCTGGTCCTGGTAAGATAGCAGTGTTAGGCTGTCTCTGTGTAAAAAATGTACTTACTCAATAGTAAACACTATACACTCTATAATTAGGGTATATGAGATGAACAGGGGCACTTGATAAATCCACTACGATTTTTGCACACAAAGATTTCTGAACTTGACATAAAGTAGTGCCAGACAGTTTGACATTTAATTTTTCACACTACTTATGCTTTCTCAGATACATTTAGGTAAATTTTTTTAAAATTCCAATGCAAGGAGTGTTGATCTATGTTACCTTCCTCTGCTTTCCTAGATAGTAGTGTTGCTTGCTTTTACTGGTTTAATATCTTTTGGTACCAACAGAAAAGTAAGAATTTAGACTTAAATCATGCAGCCTTAAATCCTAAATGTATGGTTACAGGAGGGTCTGATAAGGTCAAGGTCTTACTAGAAAATGTAATTTTTCACTAAATGGAAATAAATGTCTCAAGTTATGCTCTGTTGATTACACAGGAGGAAGTTAACTTTCATGAGCTTGTACTCTCCTTATAAGTATGTATTAAGAGTTTAGAGCATTGAGAGTAATTAGGAGGTTAAATGTCTAAACAGATGCATACAGAAGTGGACATTATTGAGTATAAACTAGAAACAGTATTCAGCTAACTGATTTTTTTTATTTTTAATACAGTTGATGCTTGGTCTGTGGCTTTTTCACCTGATTCCCAGTACCTTGCAACAGGAAGTCATGTGGGAAAAGTAAATATTTTTGGTGTTGAAACTGGAAAGAAAGAATATTCTTTGGACACCAGAGGAAAGTTCATCCTTAGCATTGCATATGTAAGAAGCACAATTGATAATTTCTTACGTGGCACTGCGGCTGCTGTAGCATGTTGTAAATCAGATGGTTTTGTTTCCATTTATCATTTTCTCTCTACATAATACTAAATGACAGCCATGCTTTGATAGTTCCAGATACAAACTGCATATTTGGAGAATATACTTTGACCTTGCTTAAACACATACTGTGAATAAGTCAGCTGCAGTCCTCAGGACTTTTGGAGGCCAGAGATCTTGTGTAGACTGTATTTGTGAGAAGTTGCCTAGAGCATGCCAGGGAGGTACATAGCATAAATGGGTACAGTTGTTAAATGCATATTTTTTGTGTTTTATTACAGAGCCCAGATGGAAAATACTTAGCCAGTGGAGCAATAGATGGCATTATCAATATTTTTGATATTGCAACTGGAAAACTTCTGCATACGCTAGAAGGTAATGGTTTGTGTATTTGCAATACCCAAACATTAATACCTTCATTCCTCAACAAAATCAAAGAATATAATGCAAATCAGAGTAAGATAAACCAGCCATGGCAAAAATGAGTTGATGTTTCTGTCCATTAAACAGTATTTAGTTACTTAGTGTGTTGTAACTTAAGCCACTTAAAATATTAGAGGCAAACCGTTAACTCGGGCTTGCATCATAAATGCCTCTTTCAAAAGGTATAGTTAGTAACACTTAACTAAATTCTTACATTGCAGTTCCTTCTTGTCTTGCAGTGCAGTACAAGGGAATGAAGCTAAGCCAAATGTGTGCTGCCATGCATATGATTTTTCTTTTTGCTGTGGTATCCATTTTATACCAGTTTACTCCTATTTTAAAAAATAACCAAGTATTTTATGTTGTAGAAGACATGCATTTTTCTGATACATTGGCTTTTAATGTTTATGCAGTTTCTGTCCAACTCTATGGTTAATTAAAAACCCCAATCGCTTAATCAATATGAAATTGTATCAGAAAATATGACATAATTTCTAATAAAGATCAACTGCTGAAAAAATAAGATACTTTTGTGTTGCAGTGGACATGCCTTAACACTCAAAGTTCAGAGTTACTGTCAGTTTCCATTTTATGTTGTGCAGGGAAGCCAGCAGAGGAACAGAGAGACTCTTCAGAGGTTGCATTCTTCTAACAGGGAATGCCCTTCTGGTGTGGTTTCTTAAGCGCTGTCACTAGTAAGAGGAATAGCTACATTCTAAGCCATATATGACTTTGAATTTCAGGTCATGCGATGCCTATTCGTTCACTGACATTCTCCCCAGACTCTCAGTTACTTGTAACTGCTTCAGATGATGGCTATATCAAAATCTACGATGTGTAAGTTCATACTTTGCAAGACATGCTAACAGGAAACTTAACTTCAGAGAGGTTGATGCTGTAAAAAAATCTATCAAACCCTCTGCTCTGATTCCCTTCAGCTTTTTGTGACTTCTTTGTATAATAAATAATATTAAATAATACTACAGTTTTGGAAAAGTGCATAGGAGGATGACAGCCTTAACCTGAAACAAATTAACTTTCCTCATATTTGCCCTGTAGGTAACAGGCTAATTGCTTTGTATATCCGTCTTGTCTGCTTACTCGTCTTAAACATGTGTTCTGTACCCCAGAAATTATACTAATGACCTATGTCTGATGCATTTGTGCAAAAACCTGGAAGACCCGGGGGAGGATAAGAGTGATCTTTGCTCCCTTAAACCTGTGTTACTTTGCCTTCATGGTGAAACCATTTTGTTCACCAGTATGGACACTTCTTAGTGACTTTTATGTTAACCATTTGAAACGGAAAACCAGAATCTGTTGTAACGCCAGTTGAGCCTGGATGAACAGATGTTGAGGAGTAACCTTCCACAACCTTGTTTTGAACCATTCCTGATTGCAGTAGCTCTTTTCCCCTGGAATTCACAAACCTCATGTTAAAACTTTGTTCTTTCCACAGGCAACATGCAAACTTGGCTGGAACATTAAGTGGTCATGGATCCTGGGTACTAAACGTAGCATTTTGTCCAGATGATACTCATTTTGTTTCCAGGTATTGAGGATTTCTAACTTCTTTATGCTTACTGAAAAAGCCCCACTATATTTGTAAAGGGAGATGGATCATAAAAAGCATATGTGTACAGATTGCCGTGGAATCTGTAATGGAATAACATAAATTACAATTAAAGCCTCAAGAGCTAATCTGTGATGTGATACTAGTTGTAGTGAATAGTATGTTAGAGTGTAAGTTATCCCACTGCAGTGAACATCTAAACCTAAGACAAGGGCAGTTTGATTCTAAATAGCTGAAAAATTGCCACTGAATTAAAAAGAACCACCTAATGTAGTTAAGTATTAACTCTTAAAACAGCTCAGGCAATTGGGGGACAAAGTATGTGTAACAGGGATTGCTTTATCCAAAGAACTTGCTTCATGTAATTTTCTGGCTGAAAAGTGAGTCTTCATTTCCATGTTGCAGATACTGAAACAGTAAATGTATTTTAAAGGTAACCAGAACCTAGTGGAAGATACACTCCTTTGCTACTTCATCCTTCCATTTGATGAGTGAAAGAGGGTTTCTAATGTCTACTGTATGAGATCTTTGACACTTTGCATTGTAGTTAATTTAAAGATTGATAGATGCTATTTTTTTTTCAGTTCATCTGATAAAAGTGTTAAAGTTTGGGAAGCTGGAACAAGAACCTGTGTTCATACTTTCTTTGACCACCAAGATCAGGTATGTCTGCTGTTGCTTTAGCTAGGTCGCTGTGCTCACAGAACTTTAGTTGTGTGGTTGTGAATATTTGTGCTTCAACTTGGTGCTATGACTTTAGCTTACTGTAATGAATTAGAAGCTGTTCATGATTATTTGGAACTTAATATTGAACTATTACTCCAAGCATGTACTTTATAGAATCATAGAATTCTCAGAGTTGGAAGGGACCTTAAAAGATCATCTAGTTCCAACCCCCCTGCCTGGCAAGGACACCTTCTACTAGATCAGGTTGCCCAGAGCTCCATCCAGCCTTGATCTCTTCCAAGTAATTACATTTTTCAGGTCCAAGTAAGGACAATCCTGAGGGACCAAAACGATTATCACCAGACTGGTTTTTATCTTTGTCTATTGTCTTCTTTTCTGTCATATTACACAGCATATGCATATGTTAAGAGAGGAAAATCCTTATTTGATAGAATGAAATTAACTAAAAAGATGCTCAAAGCAGCCTTGAAACTTGGCACTCTTTCCTCCTCAAATGTTTGTAATACCCTATTTTTATTTTTGACTCAGTGATAGCTACCTGTGAGAGATGAGGAAGTTATTCTTTTTATTAAAAAGTGTGAGGTGTTAAATAGAACAACACTGTTTTTTAATGGATCATAGAGGAAGACTTAATTTAAAAATTCCTTCAGATTTGGGCTCTTTCTTCCATTGTACTTTTTTTGCTGGTAACCTTTTTTTCAGTTGTCTACAGTTTAGGGAGTTTTAGTATTGAAGTACCAAGCAGAATTAATTCTCCCATGTTGTTTTAGCTGTTGTCTATAATCTCCTCAATTTGTGGAAGCACAGAAGGCTGATTTTTAGGTATGAAGGCAAAACTGCGTACGAGATTCTCCAAAACATGCTGTTGTCAATATACCCATTCTGGAACTGCACATGAATATGCTGGGTAGCCTTCACTTTTTTTTATGTCATCCTGATGATGGAGTTCAAGGTCACTTAGTCAGTCAGAGGACTGACCTGAATTCTTCTACATTTTGCACCAAGTAAATGGCTCTTTTAATTAGCCCAAGGACAAAACCTGGATCATTCTTTTGTCTGCATGAAAAATTGTCTTCTCTTGCTTTACTGAAATCACTGAAAATACTGTTTTCAGAAAGGAGGACAGGAAGAGTGAAAATGTTAGGTTTGATTTATGCAAACTGAGGCAAACACTTCTCAGCCTTTTTTCAAGGTATAATCCATTGTCAGTAGGAACTGAACTAGATGGCAGTGTCCTTCTCTGGTTCATCAGCCTCATCTGCTGTTAAAGCAGGAGCCATACCTGGACCATCTCTAATGAAAGCAATCTTAAATAATCCTCTCTTCTGCTTGTTGTCAATAAATACAACTGCTATAAAGACATTTTTTCTTAGTGTCCTCTTGCTAACCTTGTGTATGTCCTACTTGCAGGTCTGGGGAGTGAAATACAATGGAAGTGGGTCCAAAATTGTATCTGTTGGAGATGATCAAGAAATTCACATTTATGATTGTCCCATTTAAATGCCTTGTCTCAGACCCTCTGCTGGTTAACTCTTGTGGCAGTTTTTACGAATACTACTATCCTATGTAATTTTTTAGTATGATGAAAGGAGATAAGTTTATATGTAATTTTCATTTTGTTTAGCATGAGAGTGCTTTACTTTTTTTAAAATAAAAGCTACAGCTGCAAGTAATTTGTGTCTAATCCTTGGAAAGAAGTATTTTTGGTAATATGTAGTCATGGGCGAAGAAACTGCTCAGCTAATCTCCCCTGCCTTTATACACAAATAGATTTGAGCTGCAAAGCATTGACCAAGTCTCACAGCAGCTTATTATAGCAAAAGAAGTGACTGAAGCAGTGTGTTGTGTGCATGGGAAATGACAGCCTGCAGTCATCGTTATCCTGTCCCACTAAATGCAATAGGGTCACTTAAGTTAAACACCTGTTCCAGCAATTGGATGGTGACATGTTTTCATCACAGTTTAATTTCACTGAAGGCTGTGAGTTGTTTCCAACCCTGACTTCATAGGAACACTACTAAAAAACAGATAAAAAGCTTTAACTGTGATTCTTCTGTTATGGTATCTTATGTTATGAAACAGCAGCAGTATACCCAACCCACTGCACATCCTTCTGACTTATTCATCATAGTTAAGGCTCAAGTACATAAGACCTAGGAGGAAATAAAAATCCTTTCTAGGGATAACTGAAATAGAGCCTGAGCTTCTTAAAGATCAAAATTTTATTTGGAAGTATTTGCCTGCATATTAATTAGAATGGGAGGTACACTATAATAGACATTCAGCTACCTCATCACCCCAAGTTACACTTAAAACTGAGCTAAGCAGCTGTAGGAATGCTGCTCTAATACAACAAAAGAATGCAAAAGGGTGCTAGAAGTGGGGCACACACACAATGCTTTTGAAATACAAAATGAAACAGGTACTCGTGTTGCAGCTAACAAGCTGAATGTGGAGAACAATATAGACTAGGTGATAGGAACCTAAGCTTACAAAAACTTAAAAGGGGATTCCAGAATAGCTTAGAAAGTACAGAAGAAGCACGATAAAATGTGAAGAGATCTATTTATTAGAAGTTATTTCTGCTATGTTTTATTCTATGAAATTAATTTTCCAGTATGAAAGTATTTACATAAGACACTCCACTTAGCCTATACCAATATTGCCAAAGTCTTATATAAATAGCATAGGTGAATAAATTGAGAACCTTCACAGCAAAGGAAAATGTATACCAACTCAGTTGGTTCTCAGCAGAGTGACATTTGCTTTATATAGACAGACTACAAGAACACAATATAAATTAGTTACAAAAAGGTGATACTGACAGCGCAGCAACTCAATTTGCTGAACACAAAACCCACAAGCAGTGGCTATTACAGCCATGCAGTTTTCATTGTGAAAATTTACATTTTAGATAACATCCATTCCACCTTGCTTTAAGATGTCTGACATTGTACTCCTGTTCTTGGACCCTCCTCATCTTCTTCATATGCTTCTCCCCCACTGTTACGGTAGGTTTGCTCATTTGGATCAAAATCTTCAAGGTCTACCTGATCCATGTCATCTGTAACCATGACATCTTCTCGTGGAGGAAGCAGAGCCTCCAGCAGTCTCAGTTTCTCTCTTGGGAGCCAGTAGTGCTCTGGGAACTGGACCTACAATATTATGTATATATTTTTTTAATGAATAGTTAAGCTATTCCTGATGCCAACATGGTTATCCTTGCTGCAGAAAAGCAGTTAGTCAACTTACCAAAAATTGTATAATTAAGCTGCCTTTGTCCATTGGAGATTTGTAGACAGGCATCCCTTCATTGTAGATACACTTAAGGTCACCATGTTTTATCACTTCACCTACACAGATTTAAAAAGCTGTAAATAAGCGTACATGACAGACACTTCCTAACCATGAAAGGCATTATACACAAGCAGTGTTCACACAGCATTTGAAAGAGTCTAAGCAACTCTTAGAAAAAGCTGCAGACTGAAAAGTACTAAAGCCAAGCCATACAGAAGAAAGGTCATTTAAGGATTTAGGCTATTTACTGTAAGAGAATCAGCTTTTCTTAGCAAAGCCTGAATTCAGGCTGAATTAACAGATAATCTAGCAGAGCTGAAGTTTCTAGCTCTTGCTTATTTTCCTGGCTATCCACTAAGGTTTTTAAGACACATTTGAGAGCTTTCACTGTACTTCTACAGGTAATGTTTTAGGAGTGACAAGAATGACAAAGCAACTAAATTATGTAGCTTCAAGTGTAGTTTGAATCTGTTCCACCAAGTGATTAAAAAACTAAACAAACCACAAAACCCTTCCAGAAAGCTCAGTCCAGGCACAATGTAACAACAAGGCAAGCAGTTCATACAGCACCAGAACTCTTTGAAGACCTACCTGGCCTAGACGATATGACAAGAACTCTGTTATCCAGGGTTTCAATGGTCTTTCTGAAACCACATAAAGCCTCTGAGAGTTGAATTCTCATTTTTGTGATTAAGTCATGCCCTCGCCTCTGAAAGACACTGTGGTCCTTCTGATCAAGCACAATTATAACATCACCAGGCTCCAGATCAGGCTCCTGGTCACCTTCTCCATGAAATACTATCTTCTGACCATCTTTCATACCTGAAGGAAAGAAACCCATTTATTCTCCACAGAACTACAGACTATGATAAGGAACACAGAAGAGAGACACAGAAATAGTTCTTACCTTTATCAACATGAACTTCTATGATCTTTTTCTCTCTTATAACCTTACAGCCATTGCAGTTGTCACATCTGTCCTTCGGATTTATTCTTTCACCTTGGCCTTTGCATTCTGGACACACAGTTTGGATTTGTTGTACCATGCCAGGTCCAATCTGCTGAACTATAACTTGCATTCCTCTTCCTTTACACACAGGGCACTTCTCTACTGCCCCTCTCTTTCCACCATAACCTTTAACACAAAGAAGTTAAATCTGATTTCAGGGATAAAAAGATTCTCTACAGTAGAGCTCACTGATTTCAAGAACACCTGTAGGACACCTTGAAGTAGTGAGGAAATATTTCCAGTATAGTTGGAATTTTGTTTGCATCATAAAACATGCCTCACAAGTTAAGCTTCCACAAGCAAAATAAAGTCAAGTTTTCTAGGCACAGCTTATTTCATTAGCCTCTGCCTCCCCTCCCAATGCATCCTGGTTTTCAAGGAACTATTAGCATACTGACTTCAAGACCTAAACATTCCAGTAATACTTTGGAAAGAATCTTCTTGCTGCGTATTTAATAAAGTGCTAAGGTATTTAATGAAGTACTAAATATGAGACCTCATTAAGACACACCTCAAAGATGACCAGTCATTATGAATATTTAATAGCTATAAATGTGTTGCATAATACAAGCCCAACTTCTACCCACAGCAATTAAAAAAAGTTTAATGAAACAGCCATTTATTAAAGTTGCAGATTAAAATACTTTTCATTTAGGTACCCTTAACTGTAATTCATGGCAAGTTTAAGTCTGCCATTAGAAGAGTAACTTTGTACCCCTATTTTAAGAAAGCCTTATCCTTGGATAAACATGAGCAAGAACTAAATACCCTGGTAGACTTGGGGGAGATGGAGTGAAAATAAAAGTACCTCATACTATTTCCAGCCCCCTCTAAAGTTCTCTTTAAAAAACAAACAAAGAAAAAAATTAAGCATCCCACAACAAAACCAGAAAAACTTGGGAGTAAAGAGGATTTGAAATCACTACTTTATTTTTTTTACCTTCACACTTTCCACAAATAACATTCTTCTGCAGCGCCAGTTTCTTGGTAATACCATTATATAAGTCTTCAAGAGATACACCTAATTGGTGCACAACATTTTTGCCTTTAAATAAAACAAAAAAGAAAGATTAATTCTAGTTCAGATGTTTTCAGGACAAACGTTTATTTGAAGGCTTCTATATTTGTTCATACATGCACAGTTGCACTGCAGAAATGTACAGTTCATTCCAAACTTTGAACTCAGCTGAGACCCCTTAAAAGCATGTGCAGTTCCATCAGCTTCCACTGAGCTGCACCCACTCATGTCAGAACATGAAGTTTAGCTGTAATTAAGCAAAGCATTATTGAAGCCACCCTGTTCTTGCCCCTATCCCTGATTTTAAGCTTAACTGAGAAAACAAGATGCAAGGACACTACCAGCTTCAGATCTATCAATTTAAAAGTTGCTGTTATGTCTGCCTATGAATTTCCATGCCGCTTCACAGCGTTAATTTTTAAGGTTTTGCAGCAAGTTACTATTTGCTCCTTCAACAGGCATTAGGCATGGAAAAAGCCAAAATCACACTGTGGTTTTGGCAGCACTCAAATATTTTCATGAGATTTAACATCACTTAAGTTTAAGTTGATGGTGTCCTTTGAAGTAAGCTACCCAAAGCATATGAGCAGTAAGGCACACATCTGGAAGACATGTTAAAATGTAAAACAGGCCTTGTTCAACTGCTCTAAACTACCAAGGTTTCCCCCTCCCATACAGATTACCCACACACCTTTAACAAAAAATAAAAACTTCATCAGAAAGATTGCTATGACTATGTCATCTACTTCATGAAAATCTTAATGCTAGAATAACTTTAAAAAATAGTTTATTTGATCTGTTGCAACGAGCAATAACCACACTATTTGCACTTAGCAGAACAGCAGTACCATAGCACAGGTGTTTTATGCGTAAGTGCATGGTTACAGTTTCTAGAACTTTTAGACTGTGTACCTCTTCTCTCTCTATTCATTCGGCCTCCACCACCAAAGAACATGTCAAAGATGTCCATGGGTGAAGAGAAGCTGCCGCCACTCAGGCCTCCTTCTTTAATAGCCTGCTCCCCACCCTGGTCATAGAGGTCCCTTTTCTTTGGGTCCGATAGAACTTCATATGCCTGGGATATGAGTTTAAACTAAAAAGAAAAAAGAAGCTCTGAACAACTATGACCAAGAGGAAAAGTAACCCTCTTATATGCAACTCCCATCTTCAGATTGATCCAGTGTAGCATCTGTCTTTTTCCAAAAGGAAAACTCCCTGAATAAATGTGTAACAGATTGTAATAGTACACTTTTGTCCAGGAAAACCACCCCTTTTCTCCCTCTTCCCCCACCCCCACCCCGCCCCATGTTACAAGTGGCCTTCATTCAGAGTCACAACAAGCATATGCAAACTACACTTTGATGATTGTGCTAGTTGCAACTATTATACACCTCTAACAAATCTATTTAGGAAGGGATATGTGATACTATCCTCAACGTCCTGGACGTCTCCAGATGCTCAATAGCCGCAGCACTGGCTAGTCATTCTAGAGCTACACAGGGATACCTCATGCCTGCTAAGGTGCTACATCCAGCCAAAACTGAATGGAGAATTAAGTGACCAGACACTGGTGCTGGTTACTCATTACAAATAGAAAGACTTCGATAAAAATTGAAACATCTACTTTATAAAAAATTTCCTTGTCTTTTTAAATAGCTATCAAGACTTCTCTATTAATGATTGTCTGGTTTTAAACACTATTTGCTATTACTAAAATGACTACTTCAATTTTAACTATTATTCATTTATGACTAGGTAAAGTGGTGTAGTAAAAATGCAAGCCAAAAATAAAAGCAGGAAAGGTTACCTGGGTTTTGTTAAGTTATTGTACTAGGTACACAAATGAGGAGCTTCTATTCCCATGTTAAAAGGTATTTATCAGCACAGCTTTTAGAAAAATAATCCTATCAGACACGTTTTCCACAGTTCTCCAATTGCAGTTCTCATTTATCCTCCTAGGCAACACGCAGCAGATCTCTATTAGCACGCAAAATGGTTTTGTTGCAAACAATCCACCAATGAGCAGACTATTTCCTCTGGATAGTTACCTCACAGATCTGCATTAGCATTTTCTTGGAAAAAAATCCTGCTCAGGAATACAAATCCATCCAGCACAACCCCAGCATGCACAGTAGTGCTGGCAGCTGGATCCACCAGTGGCCTTTGCAACATCCGAAACAGCACGCTGGTCATCAGGACGCCAGAAATCCTTTCAGCTTTGCTTGTTTTAAACAGCACTTATATAAGAATGAGTTCCAATTGGCAACCATAGGCACATCGATAGGAAGCGTATCCAAAAAGAGGATCTAAAGCATCCCCTCCTGACAGAGCTGGGCCATCAGGCCTGCTGCCAGCTTCAAATGTCTTTACAGACTTTAAAGAATGGGAGCCTTCAATTAACTGCATTATGCTGCGGCAAAGGCACTACGTCCGTCCTTCAAGCAAAGTAGGATTTTAAAATAAAAACTAACGGCCCGCTACGTACGTGAACAGCGGCCGATCTGAGGCAGGCCCGTGGTGTCAGACCCACACAGCCCCGCATCAATCCCCGGGTTCCTCCAGCAGAGTCGCCCATCTTGAGCCCCGGCCCCGGCCCGGCTCCGCCCCACCCCACCAGAGGGGCTTTCCTAGTGCGCGGCGCGCCGCATGTACCGCCGAGAGCGCTACCGCCTCACCGCGGGCTGCCCACCGGGCCGGCCCGGCTCCGCTAGGCCCGTCCCCAGCCCCCACGTACCCGCTCGCCCTCGCTGGGGTTCTTGTCGGGGTGGTACTTCAGCGCCAGCTTGCGATAGGCGCGCTTGATCTCCTCAGGGGAGGCATTAGGCTTCACCTGCAGGATATCGTAGTACCCCGTCTCCTTCACCATGGTACCCTGCGGGAGAATATTCCGCGTTACACACACCGCCTTACATGGCGTAATACCGCATTCCTCCCCATGCCGCCGCCGCCGCCACCGCTGCTGCTGCTGCTACCACCGCCGCCGCCGCCGCCACAGCCACAGCCACAGCCACAGCCACAGCCACAGCCACCACCCGGGACGCGCGCCCCTGGGCAGACCACCCGCCCACCATCCAACAGAGGCCCACCGGGCCGCGCTCACCGCCAGAGCCAACCGTCCCTGCTGGCCGCTCGCTACACAGCGTTGCCCCGCCTCTTCCGCGGATTATATATGAGCGCCGGCCGAATCTTCTGGAATGACGCCGCCCTACGTCACGACCCTGGAACGGTCTAGAAGTACCGAAGTGCCGTCCGTGACGTCATCTCAGGCTCCGCCTGCCAGCGCCCGGCCCCTTAGTGGGGTGTGGGTAGAAGCTTTCGCGACGCGGCTGTGGTGTCTCCCGGCCATCCTCCTGAGGGAGGCAGCACGCCAGGGGAGGTTTCTTTCTGTCAGGTATTCCGAGTTTTGGTCGCTAAAGTTTCGTTTTATGGCATTTTCTTAACTGGTGCCAGTTTTTGCTCTCTGGTCTTCTGCGAGATGGTTTAATTCACGGTAGCGTCTGAGGAACGCCCTCGTACAAACTTCCTGTCCTGGGAAACGAGTATTGGTTGCATGTTAGAAGTTGTTCTCGTTAGTTAATAGATTGGATTTCTGATACCTTGTTCCTCAATAATTTATGTGTTCTAAAACTGATGAAGCTACTGGTGTGCCCCTGTTCAGCGTTTGTCACTCGCCTGTTCCTCAGGCCAGCCTGCTGAGAGTGGGCCACAAAGCTGTGTTTGGCTGTCATCTTCGTCCAGGTAACCCAAGGTCTGCAGTTAATTATTTATGGCTCCTGTGAAAGGAGATAACTAGTACTGGTGTGGGGATGGATTAAAAGCATATTTTCATAGAAGACGACAAATTAATGCTGTAAATCACAAGTGAAAAATACAGAAAAGCTGAATGAATTAAACCCAGATTTCATTCATACTCAAAATGAATAGAAGCACTTACCAGATGGTTTTTATTCCAGGAACCAGTTTTATAAAACAAGAACATCTCTTGTGGTTATGATAACCTAAAGGCTGCAGCACTCTGGCAGCCACAGTGCAGGTAAAAAGTTGACTGTGAAGAAAAAAACCCTGTTGCAGTGTCTTAACTGTAGAAAGTGGAGAAAAATAAAAAGGGAGAGGGAGAAAAGGCAATGTGGGTTTTGAATGAAAACTTCATGGTTTAAAGCTCTAGTGCCGTTATAATAAATCTTTTACTGTGTTTCAGGTAAATGCTGCTAGAAATTGAATTAATGCAATCTGGGTTTTCTGTAGTCCTGCTTGTATTGAGCATGTAGACTTACTAAAGGAGGGGGAGCTAATCTACAGGAAATGACCCAAAATATCAATGAAGGGAACAGTTCAAGATCACAGGAAAGAAATCAGTATTGGTAATTATTATTTTTTCTAAGCATAATTGTCAGCAGCTGAACATAGAAATCTGTGTTTTGCAATTATGAAATTATGCTGATGAGTAAATAAGAAATTATTTTCTAAAATAACTATAGTAAGTTACTCTGCAAACTTGTAGGCTGAGAACTATATATCCTGTTTTAAAGGGAAAAAAACAGTTTATTTTAGTGACAGTCTTCTCCTTAAAGGCAAATTAGCCATAATCCTATAGTCCTGAATATAATATTCTTGAATATAGTACTCCTGTATAAGAGGAAAGGATAAATCTTTTAATAGCTTTGCAGTAGCTGGATGCTTCAGCAGACATGAGGCATTCAAGGCACATAACAAATTTCATTAAGAATTTAATTTCAAAGGTGGACTTATAGTATGTTGTAAAGACACAGTATATGAATTCTGTGAGTAGAAACCCTCATGTAGTTATATGTAGATATTAGTAAGTATAATACGAACTCAGAGTAATAGGAGTGATACTGGTCTCTCAATAGTCTTCCCATCATCTGCATCTCCTGCATTGCTGTAGTCTGAGAAGTGCAGTAATCCTGATACCTGAGAAGAATACAGTACTTTCCCAGCTGTCTGAAGCAAAACATTTCCTGTTTATCAATGCTGTATTTATGGATTGGAGTCAGCAGCTGATTTTGTTCATCTAATTTGTCATAATTAGTAATAAATGTGATACAACCTTTAGACATGAAGACATATCTCAGCAATTACCCATTTCTCAGATGAACCCCTGATGTCCTTTACTATTCTTTCCTCATTTCTATTTTGCTTCATGTAATACTATAAATCACCTTGTCACTTTTCACTTACGTAGTATCAAATTTGCATGTAGGTGTATGTAGGAAAACAAGCAGAGAATTTCTGTTCTCTGCAAGCAGGCAGGACTGGATTGGAAGTGGGGAATAATTAGATCCTACTGCCCATTTCATTTAACCAGCAGAGGACTCTGCCTTCGGTTCTGAAGTTGGTATTCCCTCTGTTAGCACAAAACGAGTCAAAACACTGCCTTCCACCTGGCCTTGGGAGCGTACAGCATCTTTATATGCTACAAGAATTATGCATTTATCTTTTAATTTCTGGTGTATTAAATACTCAGTCTCCCTGCTTGCCTGTCCATCTTTTATCTGGCTACATGACTATTTCTCATTAATCATACCTTCTAAACTGTGAAGCTGCTGTTGGAAGCAGCATCCTGGAGATACAGGTAAGAGTACAATCTGCTGAACTGCAGCTGCAGTTTCTTGATTTTTGCAAAGAAGTTCTAAGAATAACTTTCATTATAAAGAGCTAAAAAAAAAATCAGTGGTCTGAGGGCTTGAAACTTGTGTATGTTTTCAATCGCTACATTTGCATAAAGAGCTCTAGTAGTCCCCTTGGAAGGTGAAATGAGAATCACAGCAGATTTTCTGTGGCATTGAGCTGGATTCTTTCAGCATCTAAACCCGAAGAAGTATTGATTAAGGGGGAAACTAACATTGAATATTTGCAGAGGATGGCTGAGGACCGGACAATGAGACAATCTAGGTGTGGGGTACAACGCAAAAGAAACTGCAGAGATAAAGATTGAACAGAGACAAAGAAATTGAATAGAAGCACCAGGCTGGGCGATGGGACAACTTAATGGTCTGGGTTTGGAGCACAACACCAAAGACAACCAAAGATCAGCTGAACCCGATCTTCAGTCTGGCATCTGGATTCACAAAGGGGAACCTAGGGGGTGGTGTATAGGCATTGATAGTTTCAATTGTACACCTGAAATACTTTGTAGATGGTAGCCTGGTGCATATGTAATACTTTCCTGTAACACTCTGCAACTGCATTGATAGTTTAATCACTTTGTAGATGGTAGCCTGGTGCATATGTAATAGTTGAAATACTTTGTAGATGGTAGTCTATTTCTTATGTAATACTTTTATAGAAATGTTAATAGTTTCAATTGTAACATAAAATACCTTCTTGTGGCATATGTCATACCTTGTAACATAAATAGAGCGTGGCTCAGGCAGCAAGGTGTGCGTAGTTTGGTGGAAATATCCCCTGCGCACCCGGCGCCGAGAATAAACCTTTCCGTGAGTAAAAATATTGATTAATTTCCTTAAATCAGTATCACAATTTCTACAAAGCTGTTGGGAAAATAGCCTTTAGAGAATATTTTTGACCAATGCTTTTTCGTCTTAATTTAAATTGTATTTTAAAAGGCTATTTAAAGAGTAACAGTTTTGCATAATAGACCCTTAATGGTTCTGGAACTCATCCCCATAATTAATACCTGAAATAGATGTTTTGTACAGAAACAAGCTCTTAGGAAAATCTTTTTGCCAGTGGTGGAAAGTAAGAGATCTGTATTTGCAAGAAAATTTAAATGATGGAATTTGTTTTGAGCTAATTAGGGCAGTATCTAGTGAGCGACTAGCATCTTCCAAGGATTTTTCTGAGGCAAGATTTGTAATTAAAATGTGCAACAATCTATAGTAAGTAATTTTAATGGATAGTGATACAGAAGGAGTAAGAAAAACCTGTATTCATAGTACAGTTTTCATTGGTTAAAGGTTGGACATCTAGAAGAGATTTGGGCTTGCAGAAAATTTAACTGCCAATATAATAGGATGAATGAACCCCTGTAGGTAAATGTGAAAATGCAAGTTACTTTGAGTCTGAAACAATCTTTTTCTTAGAAAGAAGCAGCAAAATTGTTTCTAGATGTGCTTGTCCTCAGATAACTGTGTTTTGACCCAACAGGATGTTCTGCCTCTCTCCAGGTGCTCAGAAACAGCATTTTTTCCTCCAGATGTGCATCATAGCTGCTTTTTTCTTTTTTTTATTACAGTTATCTTCCTTAATTAGTACAAACTGGTAGTTACAGGCAAGTCTAAAATGCTTTTGTTATTGGCACTGAAGATCCAAATGCTTTGCAGAAACTAATCTGTGTTTGTGGTGTTGTGGTACAATCCCATAGAAAACAAAGCGTTTTGTTCAGAAAAGCAAAATGAAATTCCTGTTGCTGTGGCATGGTCAATGACAGAAAACACTTTTACAGAGACATTGCTGCTGGAATTTTGTGAAATATTAATAGATGCTGCTGGTTATGCATGTGGATAGTTGTCCTGGTTTGAGCTAGAACAGAACTGATTCTGTTCGATAACCTTGTTTTCCATCTGAAGCTCCTTTCAGTGACTGCAGTTCTGAAGCTGGCAGTATGTTTTTCAGAAACACTGCCTGCTTCCAGCAGTGATTAGGCCTAATGTTTGGGTTAACTGCTGAGGATTAGTATGTAAACCAGGGCCACTGCTGAATTTCTTTTTTTTACTGTGACTAGTACTGGGAGGGGGGTGCAGAGTAAAAGTCTGCACCTACAGGAAAGGAGCAGACAGGACGGGTGATCCTAAACTGACCAACTAAGTATTCCATTCCATACATGTCATGCTCGGTATAAAACTCAGGGGCAGTTCCCTCTGCTTGCTTTCTCGCTTTCTTTCTCTCTTTCTCGCTTTCTTTCTCTCTTTCTCTCTCTCTCTCTCTCTCTCTCTCTCTCTATATATATATATATATGTATGTATGTATATCTCGCTTTCTGCTTTTCAAAGGCCCATCTTTGCTGCTTCTCCCTCTTTTCTCTCCTGAACCCAGCTCCAGGATCCGGTCTGCTGTTGGAGGCCTCCTGTCACAGTATCAGTGGGGACTGTGATATAATTACCATCAAGGTGATACAGGGGAAAGGACTTTACTAACAGAACTTTTTCTACTTTTACTAACAGGACTTTTACTTTTTCTAACATGACTTTTCCTAACAGGTATGTGTAGGGGGAAAAAAAGTTTCTTTTCCAGCTTTATCACTAACAAGCATGTAGAGGAGAAGATTTATTTGACAGCCTTATCAGCAGCCTCGAAGTATACAGCTTGTAAACCAGCTAAGACTGGGTCTGCTGTTTGGATAGGGGCCAGGGGACCACTGAGTGTGCGCAAGGGACTGAGTTCAAAAGTTCAGGCAAGAGGAAGACGTCTTACTTCATCCTGAGGGTGACTTACTTCACCCCCACGACCCCTGACGACCACTACCACAAGATACTGCCCTTGCTCAAAGGGGCAGAGACCTCATCTGCATGTGAAGCGGGGATAGATAATGCATATGTATAGGCGGGGGGGGAAGTACAATGAATGTGTAATGTTTAGCTCTATAAAAAGGCGAGCACTATTGTTAGAAGGCGAACACGATTTGTGGAGGAATAATCCCCGTGTTCCCACCAGTGATAAAACGTACCTACTTTATAACCATTCTGGCTATAGAGTGTTTATTCCGCACGTCAAAGGGGGGTTTGGGTTTCGGTGCTGGTTCTACATATATTTGCCTATATTATCGATTGTTACTATTTTCATTAAAGTAGTTGTAGTTGTTTTGGTTTCCAATCCAAAAGTCTCTCTCATTTCCCTTTCCCCTCCCGTGGCAGCAGGGGGTGGGGAAGAGGGGAGTAGTGGAGTGTCAGTTCCTGGGTGGTGGTCAATCCAGCCTTAACCCTCAAACGGTCACAATAGCAAAGTGTTTTGTGAGAGAAACTGCTCTACCTGGCAGATGAACGTGAGGTAGCCATGTTGGTTTTGCCTAGAGATGCTGATTTGAGTAAGGATATATTCTTTTCAGTTCTGCAAGTATGGGGGGACACAGCTAGTGGTGAACGTCCTTTTTCTAATCTGAATTCCTTCCTTAGAAAGGAATTAACATAAAAAGTGTATGTGAATTTAAAAAGATGTTACTTGCCTGGAGCTTCTCATTAGGGAATCTGCCTCCAGTATCTCCTTGGCCCAAGCTAGCATAAATTTGTTGATCTCTTCCGTATGTGTTGAAACTCATTTGTTTACTAAGACTTAATGGAGGCTTGGCTACAGTAATGTTTGCAGGAATCTATGGATTTAGAATTTTGCTGATGCCCTGAAACCTACCCTTGTTTGAGAGTAACTGTGGACATGATTTTTATTTTAGCTAAAATGTTTTGAAGGCCAAAATTAAGTCTTTAGTTTTATGAAAACCTGGGGGAACAAAAACGGCTTGAACATATTCTGTGTGAAAGCTGTGTATGATCATGGTAAATGCATGTAAGAGCCATTCAGGAACATAGCAGGCAGATGTCTGCAGTTAGTAGCAGGTTGAAAAATTGCCACTCGTTAAGAGAACTGATTCGAAATAATGAAAAAAAAGATAAGTTGTGCCAGTTTTGTAAGTAAATGCAACAAAGCCTTTGAAATAGAGTCTGTGAAGGTTATTATATGTTTTGCTAGCGAATTTTCTGTTTTATTTGGGTTTTGGTTTAGACTCAATACTGGAAGTCTGGAATAACAGTAGGACTACCAGTTTTCATGCTTGTACTAAAAAGCATTGTTTTACATTAAAATTTTTGTTACCAGTTACATGAGTGTTTGGTGCTTTTTAAGGAAAAAAACCCCAATCACACAGAGTTGGTTTGTTACATGATTTGACAACCTGACCTGCTTAAACTAATTCAGCAAGGAGCATCCAGGATTAGTATACTTCTCCGTTTATTTTAAATATTTATAGGTTTATGGCAAAACATAAACTATCTTGCCTGAAAAGTCAAGAAATGAAGGAGTACACAGCTACAGGCAGTTTCATGTTGCCATAGCGGCATTGTGAATGAAACCTGAACCGTCCTGTCCCAAACGTGGAAGAGTGTTGTACACTCCACCCACGCTGAGGCTGTCTGTGCATTGGTGCTCTGTTGGTTACTGACCCTAGTAACAACATCGCTTTGTTTTGGCCTCTGTAATGTTTCTGTTTGGGATCTTGTGACAGCACAAGTTCATAGTGACGCTATCTTCTACTCTAAGTATTGGTCCCTCATTCCAGAAAGATACCAATCAGACTTGCAGAGCAAAGGACATGAAGAGTAGGTGAGCTTTATTTGCCTCTTAATTTCCTTCTTAGCCTTCGTGAGGCTGCCAACTGCTGGAAAAGGCAGCCCATCCCACTGCAAAAATTCAGCCTGAGTCTAGTGCAGGTTGCATGCAGGTAGACAGTGACATAAAAGAAAAGGGCCATAGCATCATGTAAACTGCAGCATGTAAAAATCATTTGAAGATAAAGATCCTTCCTTACTGAACTCTGTATTGTGAGGATTTATTGCTTGAAACTTGAGTACCGAGGAATGTTGTGCCAGAACTACTAAGGCAAATTCCGTGTATGACTTAATGGTGTGGCACTCATAAACCTATTGTTAAAATGACAGGAATGTTTGTAGCTGACAATTGCAGGAAACGTACAGTTTAGCACAATCATGTGTGGTTTCTATTATGGTCAAACAATACACAGTCCGAAACAACTCTTGTCCACTAGTCCCCCCAGATAAATTCCCTTGCGTCACAGCCTGACTGCCCTGTAAGCCACTTTCGTTACTGGGGGAGTGATTTAACGTCAGAGAATCCTTGATTGTGTCAAAATAATTTTTTAACCATTGTTTGGTTTAAGGAATAGTATATGAAAAACAAAAAAAATTTCCTTTCTAGACACAGTATATATAGAAGAGATGTAAATTTGAGGTTTTCTGTTTATTTGCTGAATGTGCAAATTTTAGAGAATTAACAGCCATTTTCCTTCCATGAGACAGCCTGTGTGTTACCTAACCACTCAACACTCAAGATGCAACCAAAGGAAGGTAATCAGTAGTTGTCTAATTGTATTCTTTCATATAATGTTCTAGATGACCAGAAGAAGAAAAATACAACAGGATTTCTTGCCAAAGAGTTTAATCCTGTTTTTTCTCTACAGTGTATCTGGAAAGCTAGTTGGAAGCCCATGGAAGATAGCTAGTGGCTTTCTGAAAAGAATCATTGGAACACAATGGCAATTTGGAGAAGTATCCCAAAAAGAACTAAATGAGTCCTGACAACAATGAATTTTAGCTGTGTAAGATGACACATTTTTACCATTAGAATATCCACTGTTCTGTGTTCACATTTTCAAAGCAAGTTTCTGATGTGAGAATAGGTCCCTTAGGATCGCATTGTGAAGTTTTCTTTCTCTTACTTTTGTTTCAAATTGCATTATCTACAATTAGACATTTGGATATGGTGCAAGATACTCTGGAATAAAAGTCACATCTTTATAGAAAGTTAGAGGTCTACTAGTCTTAGATATTCCTAATCACTGTGGCTCTTTGTACCACTAAATAAAACATTCTAGATCACATTCTCGTGACTCTGAAGACAAATGGTATGGCACAGCTTGCATCCCTCTTTCTCCTCCAGAGAGGGAGGCATTGGCATTGTCTCCCAGTAACAGCCTGTGGCCTGCATTATCCCATGGCTTAGGGAAATACCAGTTCACACAGACCTAAAACATCCTAGGGAAGGTGCTATTAGTGAGTGCCTTGAGATGTTCCCTGGATCTTTTTTGTTCACTAGTATAGAAGTAGCTTAAGTAGCTAAACTAGACTTTCTTACATCCTGGGAAGTAATTTGTTCAGTCATGGTTGAAATTTCCACAGCATGTGATAGTCCTGGTTTGGTGAAGTCAATGAAGCGCTGATGTAGTTTGTAGTTGTGACGCTGGAGGAGGTGCTTGCCTGTTGCAGTAGCGGGTTTCATAGGTATAACTGACTTGAAGGCATTTCCTAATGTAATTAATCTGTGTTTTCTTCAAGAAAATAATTGAATGTTCTTTTTTGAAACTAGAGTTGGTAAAATTAGAATTGCTTCAACTTCTGTGAATGAATTTGTTAGAAAACTTTGGTAAAAGAAAAGATTTGCATCTTAAAGCATTGTAGACTCATTAAAATTCTTCTCATGGATAATTAAAGAAAACTGAATTAAAAGGAAAGTTTAACAGTAAGCAGCTCACAGACACTGCGACATTTCAAGCATGTTAAAATCAGGAAGAAACAGCTTTTGTAGCTGTAGTCTCCTCCTCTTGTATTACGTGTTGGGTTTTTCAACAAATAACCGGTTACGGTTGGTTTCTGCAGTTGTCCAAGTAGCTTATTTATGCCTGACCCGCACAGATCTTTAGAGTATTTTTGACCAGCTTTAGAGGGTTTGTCAGCATGCCTAACAGTGGAGAGGCTCTTACGAAAACATTGCAAGATGAAAATGCAGTGAATATTTCAGAAAGCTATGAAAATGGGTAAAGTAGCTTGTGTGTTTATTTTAACAAACTGATTTACCATTTTTTCACAACCTGTCTTTTACTATCGCGCAGATCCGCAAGAACCATATCTGCCTAATGATGTCTCTGGTACCTAATGCAGCATAAGGTGTATCTTTTGAGGCTAGAATGAGAGAAAATTGTAAGGATTCTGAATGGATTTATTCTCCTATGCTAACTTCTAGTTTGGGGTGTTAATAGCATCATTCAGTATGGACTATGTTGCTTTTATCCTGCTTTCATATATTGAGTTATGTAGTGTGTATTTGATAGCATAGAGGCTGTTTACCCCAGAAGTGGACTCGGCAGAAGTTCATGGGTAGCAGTACTGGCAAGAGGTAACACTTAGCTCTGTGATTCAGCTGCTCACAGCTTAGCAAAAACATGGAATGCTGGCAAAAGTACTAGTAAAGTACTAGACTCTTATGCTTTAGTAAATTAAATGATTAATGGCTTTTCAACCATGTGATGAGATTATAGGCATTCTCAAATGCCAGGAGGTAGCAAATTTCAGGTAGTCAAAAAGAAGGGGAAAAAAACAGTCAGTGCTGCTAGTATCATCCTTTCATATCTCTCTGGTGGTAAGAGCAGCAGTGAAGACTCTAGAATGTCTTTGCATGTATTACGTTGCGTATAATCTACTTTGAATGTACCAAAAAAATACCCTTGCTGCAGGTATAGAAGTAGGTCTCTCTTCCGTCCTGACTGTGGGGGAATAATCTTTTGATAGTAATTGGCTTTTCTGAGATAAAGAGCATCATTTTCCCATCAAAGGCAAAGGAACTTAATCAGGTAACCCATATCTTACAGATGGAAGTGAGGAACTTAATTTTAGAAGAGTTTGGTTTAGGGTTTTTAATACCTTTTTACATGTAAGGTAACCCTTTTGGTTACTATCTTCTTTCTGTCCTAAACAGCACAGCAGGGAAAAATACCTTTTTCCTGTTACTCCATCAATGGAATGGTACCTTATGTTAGAGAAAGTTCCCCATCTTTAGAGTTTTTGGAAATGGTATTTTAAGAACAGAACAGCACATCTCACAGGATAATATTTTAACTTCTGATGATTTAGTTTGTCATTGTTGCTGAGTACTGATTTTCCATTCCCAGGGACTGAACTGTTGCATCAGGTAGATATTTAATTTTCTGTTAGGCTAAATCTAACTTCACATTCAATTAGTTAACAACTTGCATGTTATCTCAGTTGGGAGATGTGCTTGACTCTTTCAGGTAAACAGTTGTTTGGGATCATTTTTGTCAATAATGCTTTTTTTTCTGTTCTAGGCTTTCTAATACTGGATAATCATCATTAGGGGCAAACTGTAGACTTAACATTTTTAGAAAAGAAAAAAAATTCAAGAAATCTTTAAAAGATTTGAATGTATTATTGTTGTTGCTTCTGGAGTCCTAATGCAGTTAATACTAGAATTGTCATTTTTTTGTTTAATCTATCCAAAGACCCTAACACAGGATAGGTATATCTACACCCTGATTCGTGAAAGTTAAGATGTTGCTAAATAAGTAATAATGCCTGTATTTTGGTCTATGCATGTTTCTATTTCTGATGTTCTTAAGGAAAAAAAAAAAGTTTCCATGTTTTCTTTATTAGAAAAAAATCACCTGAAAGAGATTTTAAAAATATATAGTGGTTTGCACCCACTGCTAGCAGGAAATTTAAGCTTCCTGTATTAGAAAACTGTTTAGCATTTGGTTTGTTTCTGAGTTTCTGTTGAAAGAATACCACAAAGACTAGAACTTTAAATATTTTTGATGTGAGTCAGAGTCCTTGGCATAAATACTTCTGTGTTAGATTTTTGAGGAAGTCAGTGCATGTTGTTGTGTTAAATAGTGTTATTTACCCGATGTCGTTGGAAGTTAGGTGACAAACTTAAAATACCTTTTTTGTACTCTGGAGATAGGATTCCAGGTAGAAAGGACTAGACAAAGAAAATAAAATTATTGCAAAATTGAAAGGGGGGGGGAAAACCCTTTTATAAGGCTGAAATTGAATTAGTGTGACCTGAAAAATGAGGGAGAGATGAGATAATGAGTTCTATGTGACCTAACTTTGCTGCATTCCCTGTGAATAGCCATGTAGAGGCAGCTACTGGTAGATTTTAGCTTCAGATCTGAGTTTTTGCTGTGCAGCAGAGAACAGAGCCAGAAAATCTGTACCAAGGTCAGTGAAGGGTTGTAGAACACTCCCAGTTGCTGAATAGAGCCTTTTTTGGGGGAGGTAAAAAAAGGCTGGGAAGAGTGTTCATTCCTTCCCATTCACCCACATAGTTCTCAGCTATCTGTAAAACTGGATTGCTTACTGAAATAAATGGCCTGATTTTTGAGGATATTTACTCCTAACAGGGGGAAAAATCCCCAAAACAAACAAACAAAAACCCCAAACCGAACACAAAAAACCACAAACCAACAATCAAACAGAAAAAAACAAACCCCAAACAACAAAACCTCCCACAAAACAAAACAAGAAAACAACTAAAGGGTTAGATTTTACTAGGTGTGTGCCAGCTGTGTTATAAGGTGAAGCAGGGCTCAGCTGTTATCTTTAGTATTTTGGTTTTTATTAAGCATTTTTGTTGCTTTTAAATATACCTTTGTGTGGGAAGAAGTTACGTGATTAATTTGAGAAAGACTGGTTTCTTGTGCACTGTGAAAAGCAAACTGATTGTCGAATCAGCTGACCCTTTTTGCAAGAGTAGGACTGTATCTGGGCTGATTTGTGGCCCCCTTCTTAAGTCTCAAAAGTGTGTGAAAACCAATTAAAAGCTAAATCTAACTTGTTATTTGAGGACAAAGGGAAATTTTAAATAGAAATGATAAGGAATGTATTACGCTATTGCCCTAATTTGAATAGAGGAGTAATTAGTAAATAAGATGACCAGTCACAATAGACAGCGAGGTTCCAGTAAAGGACCGTGAGGACCTCTTGTGACACTTTGCTCCTTCATATGGGAAGAATTTTACATGTAATACAAACTTAGGGTTTAAAGAACAAATGTTGTGTGACATAGCTGTGGTAGTTCTCTTATGCTGTGAAAAGCATCTTCAAAATGTCTTGGATAACACTTCACAGCTCCTCAGAGTCTGGAGATGCAGTACTTGCTGCTTGGCTATTTATGTGCTGGTCACAGATTTCTGTTTAGCTGCTGAGCTTTGGAACTATGTTGCTATGTTGATTTAAGTCAGTGTGACTTCATTGTCTTTGTCTAGAACTCTAGGACAGATGAGTGATTCTAACTCTATTGTCTTGCACTCCTCCTACAACCTTTCCCCAGAGCTCTGTTTTTAAATACTGGATTCAGCACTTGCATAGATGCATGGGGAATCGGAAAAAGATTGCTCATAAATGGGATCCAGATGAAGATATTTAGATTCCGAAGTTTCCAGGCAAAGTGCCAGAATATTTTTCAGTGGTACCCGTAGGTAATTCAAGCCATTGCTTTTTGCTGCCAGAGGATTGTCAGATAATTACTTAACAATTCCATCTTGAATTCAGATGCCCCAGTGAGCTGTTGAAAATTCCTAACACCCAATGAAAAGCACTTTGGAATGCGCAGATGTAGACCCAAAATATACTACCAAAAGCAGTTCTAATGTAGATTAAGGCTGGTAGAATGTATATAGCTGGGTTGTCCTGGAAAGCATGTAACAAAAGCTTAGAAGGAAAAACAAAAATCCCATTGTTGAACAGAGATAAATGTTTTGGACGCTTGTCACAAAGAATGAAGTAGCAGAAGATGCACACTAATTGGAAGAGGGATTTTTTTTTTCATGTGCTTCAATAATTAGGAAAGCAAATTAGTCAAAAGTGTTTGAGAAGAAGGTACTCGTGCAAATGGGGGTTTGCATGCCTTGCTCCCTATAATAAACACCCGGATACTACAAAGTACTTCTTTGAGCAAGGCGAACAGAGAAAGGGTTTTAATTATAAGATGGAGACTCTGTTGTAAGAACTATGTAGTAACATGCTTATTGCTAATTGATAGTAGCTTGGTAGATGAACTTGTAAATGATATGCTGAGAGGAACAGCAAAGCAGATGGAGGAGCTACACTGCTCTGGATCATCATGGTGTGGGCAAAACACAAGAGAGCGTTCCTGAGAGCCGTTGAGTCTGGAAGCAGTACTATGGGAGCACTCCCAGGAGAAGCTAAACTGATTGCTTTCTGAGCATGTAAGTGATGGAGAAATTGTGTGCGCTTGGCAAGCACTGTAACTGAGTGTTTCCTCACTGTTGGCTATGCTCTTTGTTGTGTACAATCTGCAGGATAATTTATTTTGAAGGAACAAAGGAATAAAACCCATGCAATAGTTTATAATAAAGCTTTGTGAAAGTAAGCAGACAGGAACTGCAGTGGTTTGGTTGACCACAGCCATTTTTTTGCACCTTAAAGGTAATGTTCTTCTAAAATTAGGTATCACATTAATCTGAGTTTACTGCATTCATAATACATATTATGTATCCAACAGTGAACATTTCCCATACATTAAACCAGAATAAAATGAAGTAACAAAAAAACCTTCAGTGTATGATGAAACCACAGTCAGTGTCATCCAGGAACAAGATGAGAGTGGAGCAGCTGTGTAATAGGAGAAGCGTGTATGTTAGAAATACCAAGAAAGAGAGGAGGATATGGTAGCTTAGGTCTGGAATCTCAGAAAATGGGTTAATGCATAGCCTGAACTGCTGACTATTTTAATTATAATAAAATGTTTATCTGAACCTTTTTGTGAGCAGTTGTGAATGTGATTTCCAGACTTTTGGTACTTTAAGTTGCTATATAGTACTTAAAAGGATTATGAGTAAATATCCAAAGTCTAAAGGAACAACCTTGTACTGAACAATGTATTAACAATATACCTATGTAGTTATTTGATAAACTGTTTCTTTTTGGAAGTTTATAGAAAGGTGGTTTATTTTTAAATTCTAATAACCACTGTAGAGAGCCAAATGGTAAAAATTAAACATTGACAAAGCTGCAGTAGTTGAACAACAGCAATAAGGAATAGGAATATAAAAATCTTATGAAGTATCTTTTTATTTGCTGCTATATATAATGTGCTGAATGAATAGCTTCCCTGTAAATCTCATGGTAATGCTGCATAACATTGCTCGTATTCCATTGATGCAGTTTGTTGTCTTAGAATCTCTGCAGAATTAAGGCCAAAATATATTGAACCCTACAACATAAGGTTCATATTTTTTGAATTTGAGAGAAAAGAGTTTAACATAATTATACAGGACAGACTTTATAGATTCTTTTCAGTTTTATTCTTAGTATTTTCACAAGATTATACTATGAAGACAGAATTTAGAGGACAACATATATCTGAATGTATTTGACCCAGAATATGAGATGCCAGTAGAAATACCAGTTACCAGAGAAGGAAACATAGAGCCTGTGAAAGGAAAAGGCTAGTTTCAAAGTCCCTTGAAACTAAAAAATTATGGAAATTAGTATCACAGTATGTAGTGCCATTAATCAGACACTCAGTGTTATTATGGTAATAGAAAAACCAGTTTTTCTAATGTGTAACTTCAGCAAAAGACCACTGCCATTTCATAATGACAAAAGTGGAGAGATTTAGCTGTTACATTTAGTATCTGTAGTTATGATAAATACTAATGTATTCATTAGTTTCCATCAAATACACTTTGTTAAAAAAAAGGAATTGCTATGTCAGCAAATTCAGATTGGAAGCTTGGCTTCTGTTGAAGCTGCATCTCCAGCAGTAAGGACAGTCAGTGACATCAGTCCTTATTTTACTGTTATGACATAAGTCACACATGCATAACTTCCACTGGTTTGTAATGGTAAGTCTCACTAGAGCTGCTACAATCTTGGAAACAAACAAGGAAAGGATACTTTCCTTTTGTTAATGCAATATAAAGAATGTTTAAATTCTTGGGGTTTAGGTTGGCCTAATGTGTGAGAACAGCTTCAGTGTGATACAGCATCTAGCAGACACAGAGTAGTGTCGGTAAATGTTTGTGAGTTGTGCTATGTTAGGATTGCCCCAGACCTCTAGATAAGTCAATCAGCCTGAGCCTGCTGTGCCTCCCTCTCGGGTGAAGGGAGTGTGTGAGCACATTCATTTCAGACCGCAGATGAGGTCATGCTTGATACGATGAGACCTTGACATTAAATCCCTAATTACATCAGGAATAATGTAATTCAAAACCCACTCCTGCTAACAGAGTTAGACAGAAGAATGCTTTGCTTAGTTCTAGCTGGTCAGTGTTGTGTATTTCTACTAGCTGGCTTGCTAAAGTGACCTCTGCTGTTAAATCTTGTGCCTGTGTATTACCTTTCAAATGATAAACTTTTTTTTAACACAAAGATTGGATGTAGAAAATCCACTTTTAATTGAATTTTGGACCATGCTGTTCCTGCACCAAGAGCATTAAATAATTTATGCAGAACCTCAGCATTAATAAAAAATTGGGCAGCCAAAGTTCAGATTTCCAAAGCATTTTGGTTTGCTGGGGCATCTCACCAGCAAACTATAATTCTGCAGTGCATTTTCTCCTTGCTGCAGTGTGCTCAGTAAGCTCTTGACCAAGTAGTCTCACTGAATTCTACTTGATTCAGTCTTACTTGACTAATTCCAGATAACATCGCCTGTAACAGTCAGATGAGAATAAAGCAAACTACAGAGATTTTCATCTGGGAAAAGTCATTAATGCTAATTATTAAATTCTTAGAATTCAATTTATTTAGAATCATAGAATTGTCAGAGTTGGAAGGGATCTTAAAGATCATCTAGTTTCAACCCCCCTGCCTGGCAGGGACACCATCCACTAGATAAGGTTGCCCAGAGCCACATCAAGCCTTGTCTTAAAAGCTTCCAGGGACGAGGCTTCCACAACCTCTCTGGGCAACCTATTCCACTGTCTAGCCACCCTCACAGTGAGGAACTTCCTCCTAATATCCAACCTTAATCTCCCCTCCACTAGCTTACACCCATTTCCCCTGGTTCTATCACTGTCTCACCTAAAAAGTCCCTCCCCAGCTTTCTTGTAGGCCCCCTTCAGATACTGGAAGGCCACAAGAAGGTCTCCTTGGAGCCTTCTCCTCTGCAGACTGAACAATCCCAACTCTCTCAGTCTGTCCTCGTAGGAGAGGTGCTCCAGTCCTCTGATGGTTCTCGTGGCCCTTCTCTGGACTCGCTCCAGCACCCCCGTATCCCTCTTGCAATAGGGGCTCCAGAACTGGATGCAATATTCCAGGTGGGGTCTCAGGAGACCAGAGTAGAGGGGGAGAATCACCTCCCTCGACCTGCTGGCCATGCTTCTCTTGATGCAGCCCAGGATGCGGTTAGCCTTCTGGGCTGCAAGTGCACACTGGCAGTTCATGTTGAGCTTCTCATCCACTAACACCCCCAAGTCTCTTTCCACAAGGCTGCTCTCAAACCAATCTTCACCCAGCCTGTATCGGTGCTTGGGATTGCCCCGACCCAGATGTAGGACCTTGCACTTGTTCTTGGTGAACTTCATGAGGTTGGCATGGGCCCACCTCTCCAGCCTGTCCAGGTCCCTCTGGATGGCAACCCTCCGCTCCAGCGTTATCAACCGTACCACACAGCTTGGTGTAAAATAATAAGCCTTAGTATTCAAAAGATATTTAAATGAAAAGATTGCCCTAGGTTATTAAACACTGAATGTAGTTTTTCTTTAAGAAAAAATTCAAGACCTATTTAGTGTTTTGAGGTGGCAGACAAAGCACATTTTAAAATTATTTCAGGTGTTCTGTTTGTATTTATTCCTAAATATGTCTTCCTGGTCTGTCATCCTGGCCTTCCAACCCACTTCCTTAAGTCACCTTTTTTCCACGTATCAAACACCGGCTGAGCTTTCAAAATGCAGTATAATCATCCTCTATATTTAAATTACTCACTTTCTCATCAACACCCACCTTCACCAAGCCAGTGACTATTTTCAGAGCCTAACTCTCTGCTTATCAGACAAGCTCGCTCATGTTTTGTCTTCTAACAAGGAAGAAATATCCTCACAGGCAAGATTAGTGGTGAGTCCTCATTTTCCTTGAGCTGCTTTTGCAACCTGTACCTCAGCTCTGAGACTTGGAGGTCTGCATCAGGGTAGCAGCAACAGAGGAAATGTACTGTAATTGTCACTTCCAGTGGGTGAAGAGTTACTAAATCTGCTAGATTCTTGTAAAAGGGATCCATCTTACTGAAGGCTTTCTTAAAGTATGATTTCTTTGTGAATAACAATAAAAAATTCTGGAATTATTCCATATATAGATATTCTACAAATTGTAGTAGGTAATACGAGACTGATATATTCCCTGAGGTTGAAAACAGAAAAAGCAGTCTTTGAAATAGGAATGTCATCCTTAGAATGAAGGCATTTCCCTATTTGACCTGGTTGTAGTGGAGTTCACAACAGAGAGGCAAAATGTTATTTGTTCCTGAGCTTTCTATTTTCTCCTGTTTGTATTTCAAAGTGTTTGCAAGCTGTGTTTTTGTTTTCCTTTGGATATATTGTATGTTGATTGTAATGGATGCTACTAGCACTCCTGGATAACTTAGAGATAGGTATATTTTCTTTTAGAACCTTTACAGATGCCCAGACTGTCTGCAGAGATTCACAGCCTTGTTTGGAAGAGGCCCAAGATGAAGCCATAGAGCCAACAGGTAAGCGTATAAAAGATGATCCTTGGGTATTTGAACTCTTTTAAGAACTTTTTAAATGTAACTTTTGTGTCTATTCTAGCAAGTTATGACTGACAATTTTTCAGGGCTGTGATAAGGAGAGGCAGCCAAAACTAAAATTAAACTGAAGTGAATCAGAGCAGCTGAAGATTTTTCAGGAGCTTTCTGTAAACTTGCATGAATGAATAGTTTCTCCTAGTTCTTGTCTGTGTGTGAGATGATTACTAAAGTGAAAAATAGCCTCTTCCTATGGAAAAATCGTAGCAATTCTTGTGTTATCTTTGGCATCACAGCCTACTTACCTGCTTCCAGCTATTGAGGTTTCATCATGCTGTGCAATAACTGGAGGCTGTAGAGGAGTATGTGCACTTTGGTCAGTTCTGTGTTGCATTGTAGCACATACATACTACTGTGATTTTAAACCAATAGCAGTGGTAAATTAACTTAGTTGTGCTATTATGTGGCTTAAAGGAGGTCTACTAGGAGAATTCTATGGAAACTTTGCAGCCCTAAGGGAGAACCTTGTTGCCTTGGTGAGGCTGCTACTGGTATTTAAATTTGCTCATTTGAACACACAATATTTGTCCTATGAGACAATTGGAGCAATCACTGCAAGTGTATTTTGAAGAAATAGCAGATACATGTAGAGACCTGGGAGTCCTGGTGGATGGAAGGATGACCATGAGCCAGCAGTGGCCAGGAGGGCCAATGGGATTCTGGGGTGTATTAGAAGGGGTGTGGTTAGTAGGTTGAGAGAGGTTCTTCTCCTCCTTTACTCTACCCTGGTGAGACCACCTCTGGAATATTGTGTCCAGTTCTGGGCCCCTCAGTTGAAGAAGGATAGGGAACTGCTGGAAAGAGTCCAGTACAGAGCCACAAAGATGATGAAGGGGCTGGAACATCTTCCTTATGAGGAAAGGCTGAGGGAGCTGGGTCTCTTTAGCTTGGAGAAGAGGAGACTAAGGGGTGACCTCATCTATGCTTTTAAGTATGTGAACGGTGTGTGTTGGGAGGATGCGGTCAGACTCTTCTCAGTGAAGCCCAGTGACAGGACAAGAGGCAATGGCTGTAAGCTGAAGCATAGGAGGTTCCATGAGAATACATGTAGAAATTTTTTCCCAGGTGAGGTGCCAGAGCACTGGCACAGACTGCCCAGAGAGGTTGGGGAGTCTCTTTCTCTGGAGATATTCAAAACCTGTCTGGCTGTGCTTCTGTGTGACCTGGTCTAGGGAATCCTGCTGTGACAGGGGGGTTGGACTAGATGATCTTTCGAGGTCTCTTCCAGCTACTAACATTCTGTGATTCTGTGAACTCTCACATGCAAACTTTATATGTATGTATAAATATATACCTGTGTACATATATGTAGAGGCAATTCTTTGATACACAATAGGTTTCTTTCCAGGAATTGAACTGCTAGGCACTCACTTGTTTTTAAGTAAGCAGGAAATAAATGTGGATGGTTAGAAGCAATAACTAACTTCTGTTTTCAAATTTTCAGGGTAATTTATTGAACTGTTTGAGACATACATTGTGTACATAGATTATTATTGAGGCTGAGATTCTGCAGAGTACTTGCTTGTGTGCTCATGAAGTCTCTGACCTATTTTTCTATGAATTTATCTGGGACACTGCTTACTGCTGTCAGCTGTCTGTCCTGTTCATCTCCCAGAGATTGCTGCTGGTTGCAGTTTAGAGTACCATGCTGGGCTGTACGCTAGTGCTCACATACCATTCAGCCACTCCTGTAGAGGTGACCACAGCCTCTGGAAGAAAGGTGAGGTGAACAACTGAGGGTAGAAGCCGTTCCAGCTGTTACATCATAATTTCCCTGCAAACACAAGTCACACCCCATCCATTTTAATTAAGCATTTTTTTTATTTGTGTTCAGGTGTGTTTCTAGGTTGATGAATCAGGAGCTTACAATTTAAGTTAGCCTTCGACTTTTATTTGACTTTGGGAATCTGTGGCTCTACTTGTTATCCATTTAAATGAGAAGCAGTGTTTGATTTGGAAACATCACACAGTTATGCAGATGCCAAGTGGTAAAGTGAGGACTGAATGTTGAAAACTTCTTCCAAAAAATCTTTTGGGAGAAGGAAGCTCATTAGCTGGTTGCAGTGGGCCTGTGTCAAGTATCAAGTTTGTGTATGAAGAGCAAAGAAGGTAATTCTGGTGTTTTCTAGTTGTGCATAACTGTCTTTCTGATTTTATAATTGATACATTCTGCAACCACAGGAGTAAATTTGTCTCATGAGGACTGCAAGTTGTTCTGGAATTTTTTCCCCATTCTTTTCCACCAGTGCATAAAAGTTTGTTCCTGTGGAACCAGGCCAGATTTTGGGGTTTCTAATGCATTTGTAAATCCAGAGTAACCTTACTGTTGCCAGCAAACATTCTATTGTCTTCAACCAGTGTAAAGTTAAAAGAGAACTTGTTCATGCTGGTTTCATGATGATGGTATTGCAAAATAATTTATGGTAAAGACCACCGGAGGGCAACTAGTCCAGCTTTCTGCTCACAGGAGGTGGGCCCTAATGGCTTCTTTTGTAGCCTTTCCATGGACTGAGGTGAGTCTGACTGGACTTCTTATTTGAATCTTCTTCCTTCCCCTTTTTGAAGACAGATGTGACATTTGCCTCTTTCCTGTCACAGAAACCTTACCAGATTGCTATGATTTTTCAAAGATGATGGAAAGCAACCTTGCAATGACTTTGGCCTGGTCTCTCGGTGTAGGCTCTGAACCATCCCTTCTAGGTCCACTGGCATTTTTGTATGTGTCCGGTTTGCATAAGTGGTCGCTATTTTCATCTTCCTGTGCAGTTGCAGGTAAAACTCACCTGCCACTTAGCCCAGAAACCCGGGAAGTCTTATCTTGCCAGTGTAGACCAAGGTGAAGAAGACACTGAGAACATCAGCCCTTTTTGTGTCCAGTGTCAGTAAGTTGCCCATATATCCTTGGTTTTTCTTTTGAGTGCCAGTGTACCTGTAGAAACCCTTCTGTGGCTCTTCACGTCACTCACTAATTCCAGTTCCAACTGAGTTTTGACTTTCTATTCCTGCATGCCTAGGCAATGTTTCTGTAGTGATGTTTCCTGCTGATTACAGCCTCCACATGCTTCCATTTTGGTGTGTCCTAATCAGTTTTAGAAGCGTCAGTATTGTTATGAAGCTTGTTTTGTACTCATCCTGATGCACCACTCCTTCCACGTCAGTTTGTAGAGTCAGTCTTTGGAGGGTACCTCATTTCTCTGGTACACATTGGTAGTAGTTTACTGATGTGAAGAGCAGTATATCTAACTGCAATTCATAAATGTTCACTTTTCCTCTAATGGAAAAGGTACAAGTTTCCATTAACTGAAATATTTCTGTGTGTTTTGGCTGATTTAAACTCTCAAACAGAAAAGACTATAAAGAGGAGAAATGTTTTTAAAGTTACATGTTATTCTGGAAAATTGATAACATAGCAGAAAACCTTTCTCTTCCCCCAGCTGTGGCAAGGCAAGCAACAGGAAGTTGGTTTCTCTATTTTTTTTTTTTTAAAGAGCCATATGTATGTATTCTGTCTGATACATTTAGGTTCACTTGAAATTCAGAAATTCTGTGCTTCTGTTGAATCTGTTCATTGGCACAAGGGGAAGTTTGACACAGATGCCAAGCTCTCAGACTCCAATGTGTGTGTAGTCAGCTCCAGCTTTTACTACAAAGAAATTAATTTCAAGGCCACAGATACTTTAAAGAAAACTAGAAAATAATGCATGAGAGAAGGACTGATGTATTTGTGTGTTTCTCAGCAGAATGAGATGGCATCATAGCTGTGAAATCTGAGATGATGACTGTCAGAAATGCCTCCAGCAAAGAGCTGAATACCTTCTCTCCTCATTAGAGCATGGTGATATTTTGCAGGAACTGGCATATGATCAGGATTCTGTTTTGTGAGTTAAATCTGAATCACTTTCAAGCAGAACTTAAATTACTGGTTTAGTTCCTGCTTCTCGGGACTCATTTATGGAATATTACATAGAGTTACTCAGGTCATGCAGCAGGGCCATTCCACCATCAGCTTGTTGGTTTACCTGTCTGAAAGATGACCTTGGTTCTTTTGCATTTTATATGGCATTTTATAAGAGTTGTTCTCCTGTAAACATCAGAATTCATTTGCATACTCAAATCCATTCTGGCAGTCACCAGGATACTTAACAGATCAGATTTGTGAACAGAGAGAAGATATCATTGTTATATTAGCTTTACACTGTAGAAGTATTTTTTTTTTTTTTTTAACTAGTATACAGTCTCCTTCATACATCCCAGAGGTCCAGCAGTTTCAGCCAGACTGATTATTCATGAAAAACAAATATGGACTTGCTATTTGTTTGTCTGTTTAAAATAATTTTCAGTGTCTAGGCTGGGAGAGAGAGCCTGTACCATGGCACAACTGTTCAGTCATAGCTGGTAGTAAGGGATAGCAGTTGGCTGATAAAAATACAAAAAATTGTGATATGTTTATAATGTGAATTATTTCAGACTTGGTAGAAAATACTTGACTAACAAATGTACTTTGATAAATCAGTATGCACATATAAATGGTTGACAAGTCTAGGATTGTACTGTAAAGGATCAACTGAAAACCTTCTAGTTTTAAACTGGTAAACAAAATTTTTAACTACTTTTTTTCTTCTGTAAAGTTTCTTGTTGAAAGTGTATGCTTTAGTTGGAAAACTGCGCAACTAAAATGGAAAACATTTACATCATCTGTCCTTAGAGCAATTCCTAAGACAAACTGCAGTACAGTCATCCTGTAATACACTATACGTATGGGACTTCTCTCAGCCATCTGTTCCTCCATCAGCAAAGACAGTGAATCATGGAAAATTTAGTCTGACTATGGAATTTGGCCTTGGAGGAGAATGACATATAGAGGAAAAAAACACTTAGAGGCTGAAAGAGTGACAATCAAGACTACCTATCTGAATAAAATCTCTGCAGTTTTTTAGTTTATCTGACAAAATAGTTGTCTTTAGGAGCAAATCTTTTCGCAGCATCTCTGCCCTTCAGTGAATTCATTTAAAGGACATGAGCCAATGTCACATATTAGTGAATGGAAAATAATTTTGAGTACAAAGTATAATGTGGGTAGCAGGGGTTACTGGAAGAAAGAGAAACAAATATGCTTTGCTTGCATATAGGGATCTTTCAGTGGCATTAAATACTTGGAGCTGGAATGTTGGGGTTTTTTCTTATGGTCTCTGTAAACCTATGAGTGTATAGTATACCAATGCTAATAGTGTATTTAAGGATCTTTAGTTTGATTTGCACTTTATTTTCAGGTGGTCCTGAGTTCATTTCTAGCATTTCCAGTTAAACTGCATCTGCATTTTATCTTTCAGATGCTATTGAGGCAAAGCACTTCTTTTGCTTTTCCCTAAGTTTCTAATGGGTTCACTCAGTGTTTAGCCTGGTATTCCTTCCCAGGCTTTTTCTGAGAAGAATAAGCCCTCTGCTTAAAATATGTCTGTAAACTGACAGCAGAAAATGTTGTTCATATTTTGCTGGTTTTACACATTCTATGGGACAGAAGAGTTAGGTCTCTCTTATTATTATTTGTCTTATTATCTAGATATAGGAACTGATTTTACATTTAAGTTCTACCTGCAAATACATGCAAGAACAGACTCTGAAAGGATGTTCAGGTTTATATGTTTTTTGCAATATATATTGTGTATTATTAATGTGATGTGCTGAGTCTCTGTGAAACTGATTCTGTTCTTGGATGTGAATCAAAGATGCCTTTTTGATACCAGAAAACAAGTACATAAGGAAAAGCAAGAGGAGACCCAGTCTCAAAGTACATTTTTTGGTTTCTGTGTGTAGATACTGCAATGAATTGATGGATTTTCACTCTTCTTTGTGAGAACTGTTCTGTTATCTACTGTATGTCTGCAGCGAAGACATAGTAATTATGCAGCTTTTGTAAGTTTATTGTAAGACTGTTACTAGTATTTTCCCTCTTCAAGGGAACCCTTCAAGAACGTTTTTCATAATAATGGACTAGAATGTTGTATTTCAGCTCTATATGATATGATTTTGTTTTCAACAGAGCAGTCACCCACCTGTACCCAACCTCACCTGCAATCTCTGCCATCTTTGTCGTTTAGAAGCCAGAACATAGAGTTTTTTGTGTGGTCTTCAGTGTGTCATTGCAGAAAATAAGCAATTGGATTAACACTAGATTCTGTCTCTGACAGTTCTTATCTCTCATCCTTTTCACACCAAGGTTGGGCTTAAGTTCAGAAACAATTGCTTTGCCTTCACTACTCATAAATATTTGTTGAGTGCCAGTGTTTACACTTTGATAAAGTCTGTCTCAGTTACCTGGAATTCTCCATAGCTACTTATTTTCTAAACTGTCTGGATTTATGATGCTCTACCTCCACTGACTTAAGCAAAGCTCTAGACCTCTGTTTTGAAAATCATTACATGCAATTTACACGAGAAAATGAAGGTACATGGAGATTAAGTGGCTTTCCTTCGATTTATTGCTGTCATTATTACATTGTCAGGAGAACAAATGCAGAACTGTAAGTCAGGAGCATGAATGGAACATTATGTGAGTCAGGAACTTTAATCCTGGATTGAAAGACATTATAGCTCTGACTGATCAGTTCACTTTCTGCACCAGGGTTTTCATCTGCTTACCTGGAAAGGGGGAGAAACGTGAATTTTATTTCTTTCTGTTCCAAAGTGCTCTGCATGTGCTAGGATATGGTATGGGGCAGTGAAATCCTCAGAAACAGGGGATGATAAAAAGACAGTGAGGAAGGTGAGAGCAGAAGGTGACAGATGATGTGGAAATAGGACAAGATGGAAGTGAGTAGAGTGGATATACATTGTAGAAGACAGGACAGATGAGGAACAGGGGCAGGATGAAGAAGAATAGCTGGAGGGGAAGGAGGGAGGAAAGATACTACAAACAAAAGGAGTTTGGATGCTGAACAGAAACAGACGTTTCAGGTCTTTCAGATCTCTACGGCTTTTTGATTCACCTGCTGCTCCATTAGCTCAAAGGATAGTGTGTTGTGCAGGGCTGAACATGGGCAACAGATTCTTCTGGAATCAGTGGTGTGCCTAACAGACACGAGGTAACTATAATTCTGTTAGGTGGCACTTCTATTCAAGTCACTGAACAAAGTATAAGAAATAAAAGATTATTTTTCTACATGTGTTATAATTTGAGGGTTAAGGCTAGATTGACCACCACCCAGCAATAGACCCTCTCTACTACCCCCCCCCCCCTCCACCCCCCGTTTGCCACAGGAGGGAAAAGGGAAATGAGAGAGATAAAGAGACTTGTGGATTGGAAAACAAAATTACTATAAATACTTTAGTGAAAATAGTAACAGTGGATGATATATGCAAATATATATATGCAGAGCCAGCACCAAAACTCAACCCCCTCCTTGATGGCAACTATGTCACTGTCTCCACTGGTACCGCCACAGGTGGCCCCAGCAGCAGACAGGAGTTGCACTTGGGGCTGCATCCTGGAGCTGGATTCAGGAGCGAAAGGCAGAAAGAAGCAGCAAAGATGGGCCCAGAGAAACAGGAAGTGAAGAGAGAAGCAGAGGGAGGTGCCCCTTAGATTTATGTCGGGTATGACATGTATGGAATGGAATACTTAGTTGGTCAGTTTGGGGTCACGGGTCTTGCCTGCTCCTTTCCTGTAGGTGCAGACTTTTACTCCGCACCCCCCTCCCAGTACTAGTCACAGTAAAAAAAGAAATTCAGCAGTGGCCCTGGTTTACATACTAATCCTCAGCAGTAAACCCAAACATTAGGCCTAATCACTGCTGGAAGCAGGCAGTGTTTCTGAAAAACATACTGCCAGCTTCAGAAATGCAGTCACTGAAAGGAGCCTTGGCTGGAAAGCAAGGCTACTGAACAGAATCAGTTCCTCTCCAGCCCAAACCAGGACAACATGGGATATTTTATATGTATAAAATTGCAAATCCCTTCTCTAGAGAGGTGGGAAATGCCAGAGTTGTGCTTAGTCCTGCATTTTTTTTCAATTCTCTTGTCTTCTGGTATGCAATCACATGGTGTTTTTCAATTATTAGATACCTTGATGATGCTTTACTTTCCAGAGTCTTTGTGGACTTCCGCTGCTGATGGCAGAGTCAGACTGAGAATAGATAACTCCTGTCCGCAGACTCCCATAACAGTTCATCAGATGTTCAAGGAGAGCCTAGAAAAATATGGATCCCTTAATGCATTGGCCAGCAAAAAGAATGGAAAGTGGGAGAAGATAACTTTTTCAGAGTATTATTACCTCTCTAGGAAAGCAGCCAAGAGCTTCTTGAAGGTAGGTACAGGAAACAAAACTAATTCCTTTTTCCTCCCTGTGCTATATGGTTCTCTCCAATGTGCCTATATTATGTAACCTCATGCTTATTATTTTTAAGCTTGGTCTTGAACGATTCCACAGCGTAGCAATCCTTGGATTTAATTCTCCAGAATGGTTCATCTCAGCTGTTGGAGCTGTTTTTGCTGGGTAAGAGTTTTTGTTTGTTTGCTTTATTTTGGGGGGTGATTTGGAGATTTCTGTTTTGCTAGGTCTGAAAATATAACAGGTGAGTATTTGGTGTTGTATCTTGGAAGTTGTACTGCACCTGATTAGCATGTTCAGCAGCCTACTGGAGTCTCATAGCTTTCAGTAATCCAGAATAGTCCAGATACTCTTAAATTGATCCTGTTTGCTATGGCAGTCACACAGAAGCTATTATGCAGTACCTTTGTTATTGGAAGATGTGGGAAACAGATGAGACTCCCTCTTCTATATTAATGATATTTGTCTTCAGCAAAATAAGTTCCAAGCAGATAAGTGACTGATAAATACTAATGAGCCTGGTTCTTTCCATCCTGATACCTGTTTATACAGCTTGTATTTTACCTCTTAAGCTGTTTCTGTGCTAGTGAAATTTAAATTGCTATCTGTGTGCAGCTGGAGCAGAAAAAGAAGATAAGTGGTTTGTTTTGTTGGGGTTTTTTTACCATTTCCTGAGGTAACTCTTTGTGTAGCCTCAAGTGGGTTAAAATGCTGAATCCTAGTCTATGGCATCTTCTGCTGAACGGGGTTCAGAGATTAGTTTTTGTAATGTGCATTTATCAGAGATATTCATGTATATCTCAGTACTGACATATGACGGCTCTGCTGCTTCTTACTTCCACATCTTCATACTCTTTCAGTTTTCATCTGGTTTTTTATTATTATTTTCTTTTTTAATCCTAAGCTTATGTATGTGTGTGTATGTATATAAATATATATTTGTTTATGTATATACATTTTTGATACAGAGGAATTGTCACAGGAATATATACAACCAATTCTCCAGAGGCCTGCCACTACATTGCTCATGACAGCAAAACCAATGTCATGGTTGTAGAAAATCGGAAACAGTTGGAGAAGATAATGCAGGTACAAGGTGACTGAATGCTTACTTAAAAGCTGTAATTTTGCCGTTTCTTGATGTCATGCTGGTCTCAAATACCATATTCACTGTCTGTATTGTGAAACCTTTCATGGGAGCATTCTTATTTGAAAATCTGGTGTTTGAGCTTTTGGATAACTTGCAGCTCTCTTCTCTATAGTGTCTCTGGTTCACATCTAAGCAGTTCTGATTCTATCCAGCAGAGAGTCTGCTGGCTGGTTCACTGCATACTTACCTGGAAAAGAAACCACATTTTGATCCCTTGTTCATAGTGTCACCACCCGATTCTGTTGGGAAAAGCACAGACCATTTGAATGAAAGAGATTAGGATGATGCAAGTTTGTAAAGGCCTGCCATTTAAATATTGAGGATGTTAATGTTCAGAATTTCCTCTTTCCAAAATGTCATCTTTTCCTGTAACCACTAAGGGTGTTCAGTGTACTGGACTTGGATATCATGATGGTTGGTATGAGAGAGTCTTCAGTGAGAAGAGATGAGGCTCTTTAAGTGAACCATCACAATTATGACAAAACTCTGGCAGCTTCGAGTAGATTTCTGCAGGGATGCTGGATTGGATTGAAAGACCAACTTGATGGAAAGATCCCCATTGCATGGGTTGGGGCAGAAGCACAGGGCAGCTCCCTGGGAAGGGCTTGTCTGTCAGTAAGATGATAAGGGAGGCCCGTGGCTGGAGATGGCTCATCAAATAGCACCAAATTTCAGTTTGCTGAAGCAGGGGGGCCCTTCATGGTGGAGGTTTCTGCCAAAAACTTGTACCTGCCAGAAAGAAAGTAAAAATATATTTCATACAAGTTATACATTAATTACTTTGTATTTTGTAGTTTTGTTTTACATACAGTTTGGAGGAAGAGAGATTTTTGTAAGTGTTCTGGAAAAACAGACAATCAGAGAAGCCTTCAGACAGGCTATGCTGTCATGAATGTGGAGAGAAGAATATAAATTGAAGAACTGTTTTGATTTATGTACATTTCTATCTAGAAAAAGAAGAGGCAGCTCTGGCCAGCACTGCCTTATCCAGCTGAGGGGGTTTTGAGACTTTCATTGTTTTTCTGAAAGAATCCAAGACTGAAACCATAACATAGTATTTCAGCTGTTACCCTTCTAATAATATATTACTAATGCCACTCTCAAGCATTTTATATTGGTACTATCAAGCTTTTGTATTGGCACAGGTTATCAAGTCCGTTCAAAATGTGATTAATTCAAAGGCATCTATGAGGCACTGAGTCCCACAAAGTTCAGAGAAATGAATGCTCTCTGCAGGCCATGCAAAGCAGAGAAAGAGCTAGTGAAAGCAGTAGCCATTGCTGGCTGCCTGTAAGCCTGCAGCCTTACATTTTTATTTATCCTTAAAATGTGTATATGGCTTCCTTTTTTTTTTCTTTTAGAAGATAGAATGTTTTTTTACCCATTTAACAACAGTTTTTGCTGGGGGACTTCCTCTATCTTTATTGGTAGCCATAGCAGCTACAGGAAGCATCTAGCTTGACCTAGACTGCTCCTTTGGTGCATCATAAGAATGGGTGCTGAAGAGCCATTTCTGGTGGTTTGTTTTGTTGTGGGTTTGTTTTTTTTTAAAGCTTTTGACTGAAAACCGATTTTCTAGACCAGAGTGTGTAGCATCTCCTTTTTTATTTTCTCTCCTTTGCCCTGCCCCTTGTTGAGCTAGTTGATTTGAGTTTAGGGGAGAGTATTTGAGGGTGGAGGGAAAGAGGTTTCTTGTAGCTGCAAAATTGTTAGTTTTGGCTGTATTTTAGTGGAAAAAAACCTATGCAAGATATGAATAATAAATAATAAATTTGTTTTAAAAAAATCCAACAGATCTGGAATCGTTTGCCACACTTGAAAGCTGTTGTGCTATATAAAGACTCCATTCCAGAGAGGCGTCCAAATTTGTATACGGTATGTGAATATGAATATGAATAATGAACAGAGTTGTAATTCATGGAGTATTATCTATTTGATTATTTTAATCTGTGCAGTTTCTATGATTTACAACATGTGGCTCTGTTCCACCAATCAAATTCAGCAGCATCATCAGCTTTTTCTTTTTAATTTACCTGGATCTTTATGTTTGATACTTGAGATTTAAGTAAGACCTGCTTAACTCTCTGGTTTGTGTCTTCCTGGCTTTTTACTGGACTGGATTAACAAAACACCTACAGGGCTCACGTAGGAATGTGTACTCTCAGATGGTTAAAAAAGAAAAAGTTGTCCACTGATGCTAGTGAAAACTAAATGTACTGGTCTAGAGCATGTCTTGCATCTCAGTACAATTAAAAAAAACTAATACAGAGATGCTCTTACTATTTATATTTCACAGTAAAAAGAGTAAGTCTAGCAGGGAACAGCATTCAGTTGCTGAAACCTAAATGCCTGAGAATTGATATATTTGAAAACACCCCTGTTGAAGTTTCTTGTTGGATAATGAGAAGGGTAGCTGTGAGGGTATCTGACAGTTGTGTTAGTTTATGTCATGTAATGGAAAAATCTGAGATAAATCACCAAAGCAGAAATGTTTTTTCACTAGGCTCAATATAAAGCAAACCACCCAAACCACATGGCATTCGATAAGAGGGGTTTGTGTTGCAAACTGACAGCTAGCTGTAATGAGCTATTGCAGCGGTAAGGGCAGAGCCCTAGCTCACTGATCAGTGCACGTTCCAGAAGGCAGATGCAAAGTCAGTAGTGTGTGTGACTGTTTCACACTCTGTGGAATGGGAACACTCTCTGTTGCAGGTACTGTTCGGTAAACAAAGCCTAGGCAACAGATTCACAGTGATCAACACATCACAAAGGCAGTAAGGTCAGAAAAACAGGAACTGCTAAGTCACATAGAAACAATTGCATCTTTGACGTGTCCAGACTTTGCCAGAGCTAGGGAAATTGATGCAGCTACATTCTGTGGGAAGGGATAGAATGTGACAAATCTTCTTACTTGCTACAGAGCTGTGCATTATACTGCCTTTCTTTTCAGAGGTGTGGTTTGCTGGAAGAAAGTATAAAACTGATGAAGAATCCTTAGGATAGCTTTGCCAAAGAAAGGAAACTTCAGGTGCCACAGAGGCTAACTGTGTAACTGTAGTAGCGCACTGGCAATGACAGGTCTGAAGGAAGCAATGAACTTTGCCTCAAGCACAGGCTCTTTTTTACCATTGCTGGCCTTTGCATCATACCCTTTACTGCTATGTGATCCTAGATACATCTCAAATAAATGATTGAAGAATGGAGGTGCTGCATCTTGCATTTGACTAGCCCACTTCTGTAGCACAGTATCTGATTCCAATAGGAAACTGACAATTTGGATATTGACTTTCTTAAATTTTGTTACACCCTAGTTTTCAGTTAGCATTGAAATAAATGATACACATAGCAGCATATCAGGTGTGTGCAGTAGAAGTATCTGGGAGCAACCAATGTAATACAGAGGATCACATTCAGCATTCTTCTGGGCCCATTTGCATGGCACAAAAGCCCAGTATCAAAAAAGGTTTAGCTCATTTTCGATTTAGCCAAAACTGAAGGGAAGTTGTGACCAGCATTGTACAGCTCTGTTTGCTGTAAAATAGAAGATAATTTGAGCAAACATTCACACATCTAGATAATGATGCTTTTGCAAAGAAGCTTTCATCCAATTGTTTTATATTTTTATTTCTATAGAGGACAAGGAATTATAGATAGAATGTCACAAGCATACTCTTACTTAAATGCAGTACATTCCAATTCCTTTAAGTAAGACTCAAAATCATTCTAACAGTGTGAGGTAGAAACCGAATTTTAGCCTCTGTGACTTATACACTCTTAGAGGAGGAATAGTATTTCCATTTCCTTCTTAGGCACTGGAAAGACTCACGGCAGCACAATTTTAGATAGTCTATTTGCAATTTGCACGTGAAGTTCTAATCTGGTCTCATCTTATTTCTTACACAGGCAAGACCTGGGGAATCTGGCATTGGAAATAAGTTCAGAGCAAAGCACTGTGGTTTTCTGCCATTTTTGAGGCTGATAAGGTATTAATCTTTCTCACTTGTAAGTAGCCGTTTGATATCCTGTATTTTCTGTTACATGTTCTAGATGGAAGAGTTTCTGCAGTTGGGAGATGATGTATCTGATACTACTTTGGATGATATCATTAACTCCCAAAAGCCAAATCAATGCTGTGTACTAATATACACATCCGGAACAACTGGGAAGCCAAAAGGAGCCATGCTGAGTCATGACAATGTATGTACTTTAAGCTTGTCCTTTAGCATAAAAATAGCAGAGTGTGAGGATATTTATTCCTGTGTTTTAAAATGATTGGTAAGTATTAGAGCCTTGAAATCCTTTTGCTTTTGCAACATAGGTAGTGTACTACAAAGCAGTATTCAGAATACAATCAGTTGTTTCTGGTAAGGTATAAGCAAGGTAAAGAATGAAACTCTGCTCAGACTAGCCCTTCACAAGGTTGAGCAGTTTGTTATGAATATGATTTTTTTGTATTCACTGGCTTTCTTGTGAGATATAGTGCATATATGAATAAGTATAATTCACAGGTGGCTTAAAGTCTGTTAAGGTGATATCACAGTCATCTTAAATAAACAAATATATACATCATCCAGCCACTATCAAACCAGTCTGATAGACTGCTTTTGCAAATTGTATTAAATTTAGGGGTGGATGTATGTTTGTGTGAATTTTTTTGCTTTGAGATTTTTGTTGTTGTTGGGTGGGTTTTTTTACTTTATTGTATTCCTAGATGTTGGTTTCTACATCTGTCACTGGACGATAATACAACTGTAGTGCATAGTGCTGGTACTTACAATAGCCCTATCTGCATTGCTGCAAGCATAAAATTTTCCAGTGATAAACGAAAGTTGTTTGGAAAAAGAACTTTCCACAAAGGTCTGCTAGCAAAGATCTGAAGTGTAGTCATTTGGGGTTTTTTTTGTATTTAGTTTTTTTTAAGGTGGCTGAGGAGGAGTGGGAAGTGGCAGAGACCCTTTCTGAACCCAGTTTGTGAAAGGATGAGTCTAAGTTGTGGCCTCCCCTCTTAAAGCAGAAACAATTGCAGACATCCACACTGTGAGGAGCAATTCACCGAAACCTAGAGAATTAGTACAGTAGTATCTGGGAGACGCAAAACGTGTTGGACTTGCTAGACAAAAGGACTGATCTGACATTTCAGATCCTATCCTCTTCTATCTCAAAGGAGTCTGGTGTCATTTCCATGTTAGCTGCCAAACTATTCCTGGTTGCTGATCACAAACAAGCTATTTTTATGTTGATGAACAGTGGAAAACATGCCTTGCCTCTAGCTGTGCTGCTGCCTTCTTTAGTCAAAAGTTGTTTGCCACTGTCGATACACAGAACCAGTGCTGAGGCAGTCATATATGCACCCATATGTATCCACTGTAAGTGTGCCTGCAAGGCTTGGAGGATAAGAAGGATAAGAAATCAATAGAGCCACGTCTCAAAGACATCCCATTCTGCCTACTGTGTAACTCTCCCATAGCCACTTGTCCAGTCCTTGTCTTGTCCTATCTAAACCTGGAGTGGCCAGGCCTGACATCATGCTGCTCCTTATAAACCTCTCTTGAGAATCTGTATTCCCTTAGACAAAACATACTCCTGCATATATTACAAAGAAAAGAAGCTGGCAGGAACATGCTGTGAGAACAGGTGTTGTACTTGATTTGCATCTCTTCCCTGCCATCCTGAATGATCTGATTTCTGTGTCTTGTTCTACCCATTTTAGGTACCTTTGTTAGGTAAACAAGAGCTTTGTTTTAGACAGTAAGACTCCTCTGAGAAATAGCCTTTTATTTTTGTGGGTTTGGGGGAGAGGGTTGGGTGTTTGGGGTTTTTTCTTTTTTGGGGTTTGTGGTTGTTGTTGTGTTTTGGGTTTTTTGGTTTATTTTGCTGTGCACAAATCTTTTTCCTCCCCCCCTCATGCCATCACATATATTTGTGGGTCTTCCATATGAAAAATTATCATTCTGATAATGAAGATAAGCTTATTTAGTATCCCTAAACTGCATCTTCTGAGGTAAAGTGGGAATGGGGAAGAAGAGAGGGAAACATCAAGCGGTTTCACTACGAAGTGAAGCAGCACATCTTCACAAAAAACATTCATGTATCCAGTGCCACTCATGGGATTGTATGAAGGGGGCTGCGTGCTTCCAGGGGAGCAGAATACAGCTCCTTATTAGTGCTTAGCCAGGTGATGATCAATCAATACAAGACAATAAGCTTGTTGCTGATACTAAACTGCCCTTTGAGTTCACTGATCACTGTGTGTTTATTGTTTTATTTCAGGTAAACATAGAGCACTGGTAAAAAGCTTGATAGAAAGTATGCACAGTAGGAGTGTTGCAAATCAGAGCGTTGCAAAAGAAGGGGCAGATCAATTTGCTTCTCATCCATTCAGGCCCTATGGCTGTGCTGCTCAGTGTGTCAGTAGGGCATGGGGAGTTGGTAGTGTTCATAGCCCAGTCAGGCAGCAGAAAGACTGCATTTACTTACTTTATCTATCTGCAAGTCTGTGTGGCTGCTAAGTTCAGCTTGCTTTTGACCAAGTTTCCCCAAGGAACTGACAGTCTGATGTATTTTCAAAGATTGCAATATCTTCAGAAATTTCTGTGAGCACAAATTCTTCATAGTTACGTTAGCATAGCATGAGGATCCTTAGTTTGTCTCGAAAGGAAAAAAAGAGAAAACCCACCATATCTAATGTCTTTTTATTATTTATTTAAACAGATAACTTGGACATCAGCACATTGCAGCAGAGCAGGAGATATGCAACCTGCAGAGGTCCAACAAGAATCTATAGTCAGTTACCTCCCACTCAGCCACATAGCTGCACAGATATATGACCTGTGGACTGGAATTAAATGGGGAGAGCAGGTTTACTTTGCTGAGCCGGATGCTCTGAAGGTATCTGTCTTGTATTGCACCTAATTAACCTTGCATTTCTTCCTCTTAGAAAACATCACAAGGAGAGCATATGATCTTTGAAGAGGTGCAGAGGATAAGGATTGAGAGTCCATTATTGTAAGGATTATGAAAAAATAAAATCCATTAGACTTGTGCCACATCTGGAGTATTTTGTCCAGTTCTCAGCTCCCCAGTTTGACAGGGAACTACTGGAGAGAGTCCAGCAGAGGCTAGAAAGATGGTGAGGGAACTGAAGCATCTCTTTTACAAGGAGAGGCTGAGAGACCTAGTGCTGTTTAGCCTGGAAAAGCAAAGACTGAGAGGGGATCTTCTTCATGCTTATCAATACCTAAAAGTTGGGGGTCAAGAAGATGGGGCCAGACTCATTTCACTGGTGCCAAGTGATAGGACAAGGTGCAGTGGGCACAAAATAGAACACAGGAAGCTCCACTTCAACACAAGGAAAAACTTTCCTGTGAGGGTGCCAGAGCACTGGAACAGGCTGCCCAGAGAGGTTGTGGAGACTTTTCTCCTCTGGAGAGATTCCAAACCCACCTGGATATGGTCCTGGGCAAACCTGCTCTGTGTGACCCTGCATTAGCAGGGAGGTTGGACTAGATGTCCCTTCCAACCCATAGCATGCTGTGATTCTGTGATCCAGTGCTCTAGACCTAATTAAAATACATAACCCAGATCCACAGAGTTCTTTTAAGGCAGGAGAGTATACATCTAAAGCAAAAGATGTATAAAATTTTTTTGGAGAAAAGGAAGATAAAAGGAACTAAATCGCCCATGTGTTTCCTTTTTGCATACGTACCTCCCCCAGTATGTCAGAGCTAGCACATATTAGTGCATATAACTGACTGAAGTAGGTTCAGCAGCCTTTTTCTGTATCCTACATGTTTAGTGATGTTCTACATGGTAGCATTCCAAGATGTAGACTGCAGCACCAAACCTCTTTATCACTGCTGTGGACCTTTGGCAACATTTTGAAATGAGGTAATAATTTTAACAGGGCAGCTTGATCAACACACTAAGAGAAGTGCAGCCAACATCTCACATGGGAGTTCCTCGAGTGTGGGAGAAAATAATGGAGAAATTAAAGGATGCTTCTGCTCAGTCAGGATTTATGAAGAAGAAAATGCTGTCATGGGCTATGACACTTAGCTTAGAGAAAAACCTAAACTGCTCCAGCAGGTATGTATTATGAGTCAGGTTTCTGCCAACCTGAAAGTGGCTAGCTACTTGTAATAAACTACAAAGAATCAGTGAGACTCTTAACATGTAAATGTGTAAAATTTGGCCTGCAACACAGCAAATACAATGCAAGAGGGAGGGTGTATTTATCAATTAAAATAGGCTGATCTTAAATACAAGTGACTGTTATAAATGTCCTTCATCCTCTCACTAACACATCCCCCAACTCTGTGTCTTCTGTGAATTGAACAGGTTAGTTTTCAGCTGGGAAAGTTCTCTGATCCCATGCACCATGTGATTGTGCAAGAGCTAGTTACTGGTGTGCATTCTGGGCAAGAGTTTGAAGGATGTGTATGAGGGGTGGAAGTTTTAAGGGACAGCCTCAGACAGACTGGCTTGGGGTATGCACTCCCTGAGTAAGAACAACTCATCTCCACAGAGAAACTCAGGAACATCTGCTGCCAATTCTCTAAGCACACTATCTCTGTTCTGAGTAACCTTGGTGTTTTTCTCCGTAAGACTGCCCAGATAAAGAATGTTGTATACATTCAAGTATTAATTTAATTCACAACTCTTTCCTGCTCCAAAGATCTTGAAAGGAAGACACAGTGAAGCGAGAAATGGCTACAGAAAATGATCTCCCGAAAGAGGATTCAGTGATACTGCTTTTCTTGGCTGATTATTTAGCTTCTTAGATAGGTCCTGCAAATGTCACAGTTTAGTGATATTGGTTCTCAGAGACACATTTAACTGATAAAAAAATCGGGAATACAAGAGCTTTGTTCTATACAATACTTTTCTATAAACGCTTTATGTATTTGCAGTATTCAGACACCTCAAGAGTTGGAGTTCACCAGCAGTGAAAGACACTGTGTAAATGAAAAAAGGACAAATATGTAACCTGTTCTTACTGATGTAACTTTTGTCAACACCCAAAAGCAAATACATTTCTAAACAAAATTTGTCTATGACTTTGTTTTGGACGTTTCATAGATTGCTCTGACTTACTGTCTCCTGTTGTTATGTTTTGTATTTGGCAGTGATTTAAAGCAGTTCTGGACAAGGTTAGCAGACTACTTAGTGCTTTCAAAAATACGAAATGCACTGGGGTTTTCTTCCTGTCAGAAGCACTTTTCTGGTGCTGCTCCTCTCAATACAGAAACACTGTATTTCTTCCTGGGTCTGAACATCACCCTGTATGAGGCCTATGGGATGAGTGAAACCACAGGCCCACATTGCCTGTCTGGGCCTTACATTTACAGGCAGCACAGGTAATTTTACTTTTCTTTACCCCTCCCCCACTGCCTATTGTATCTATGAGAAGAGTGTTTACTGAGTTCAGAGAAGGTCTTACCACTTATTTTTTCTCTCAATGCATTACCACTCTGTTGTGACTTTGGGAAGCAAAATACTGACCTGGAAGTTACTGCCTCCATGGCATGCCACGCCAAGAGCGCCAAAAGCGATCTACAGCAGAACGCAGTTACTAAATCTGATGTATATCCTAGTCCTGCTCCAGGAAATGCAAGTCCTCAGATACAAAAGTGTTCTTACACCTGAAGATACAGAGAGGAGAAAAACAACAAAAACCAGAAAGCACAGGGCCAGATAGATGAAAAATACTTACACACTCTAACATATCGGCCTTAGTGAATATTCCATAAATTACAGCAGGGTATTATCTACAATCAGTAATATTTGATAGGTTCAGGAATTTGGCATATTAGATGTCTTATCAGTATTATGTTTTAATATTTCTATGCTCCTTGTGGTTTTTTTCTGCTCCTCTCTGATAGCTGTGGTAAACCAGTACCTGGCTGCAGAGTGAAATTAGTGGACAAAGATACAGAAGGCAATGGAGAAATCTGTTTCTGGGGAAGGACAGTTTTCATGGGTTATTTAAATATGGAAGACAAAACAAAAGAAGCCTTTGATGAGGAGGGGTGGCTGCATTCTGGAGATTTAGGAAAACTAGACAAGGATGGCTTTCTGTATGTCACTGGAAGAATTAAAGGTAATAATCCATGTGTATGGATGTGGCCCATCTAATTTAAGTGTCTTTTCTCTAATGCCAGCATCACTGACTTAATAGGCAGGTAAAATAAACTTTACTAAAAGGTGTGCCCTGTTCAGAAAAGGTTTACCTCTAGTCAGTAATAGATGGAGATGATTCCTACAATGAAGCTTTTTATTTCCCACGCTTTTAGTCGGTATTAATAACAATTAGTAATATAAAAGAATAATGGAGGTTTAATGTATCTTCTTCAACTCCAACAATCCATTAAGCTGTCCAGTCTCCCTTTGAATCTTGCTAAATTGTCTTAATCGCATGTTAGAATGCTTAGACAATGAGAGACAACACTTCTATATAAGTTAGTTCCTCTGATGCCTTAAGTGACGTGTTTGCAGAGCCTAGTATTGAAGCTTGAGAGCAGAAGGGAAAGTTAAAGCTAAAACAATAAACCTAGGTATTACTGAAGTCTCCTTAGAGAGTAAGACTGGTCACTTACTTGGAAGCATTTTTTCATGATCTGTATTCAGAGAGTGGGATTGGTCACAGTTAAGATGTAACTGAAGATGATCTAAAAATTGAGTAACTATCATCTTGGAATACATGATGAATCACTAGGGAGATAACATGGATGAGTGAATTTGTCATAGGATGACACAGTGTCCTGTTAAGAAACAGAACTTGAGTAGATAGATGAATAGCCTGGACCAAATGCAGCTCTCTTGATTTTAACTTGCATTCTTGTCTGATTAATTTTCCTTTACAGTAGCAGTTAGCTAGTCTCATTCCATCATAACATTCGTGTTTCACGTACCTCTTCCTTGATTGCTGAACTAATAATTACTCTAAATTGCAGGATAGGTAGACCATCTGGGATAAAGTAACTGTCTGTCCAGTTTCGTTAAAGTTTTAAATCCAAGTACAAATAAGGTAAAACCTACTAGAAGGTAGTAAAGATAATTTTCTTCTAGTGACTGAAACAGGACTTCTTCCTTTGGTTCTGTAGGTCTTAGAAGTTTTAGGACTCAATAGCTGCAAAGCACAAAGATGTAGATAGCGAAGTCCATAGTCCACACAGGGGGGCTATTTGTAGAGACTGTACAGTTATTACAATTCTCTGGGTTGGCTGGGAAAAAGCTGACATCTCACACAGTGAAAAACTAAGTGCCAGAAAGATTGGTAGAGGAACTAACACAAAGATGGGACACCTAGACAGTTTTGAAGGCACAACTAAGTTTATGGTTTTACAGAGTATGTGATTTGACAGAAACCTGTCATTCTATAAACACAACTTGGGCTCAATGTGTGCAGTGTGTTGACTAGAGAGAGAAATAACTTTTACAGTTAGGTATCAGTGCCTATTCCATACCAGAAGGTTAAGTGTAAACTTAAGTTATTTCTCATGGAGCAATAGAGCTGGTAGGGTCCAAACCTGTGAATGCTGAAAGGGTGCTATATTCCCCTGATTGCATCTAAATTCTTCAAGTTTATCACTGACAGGGAATCAGGTACCAACCCAATCCTCAATATATGCAATCAGCTGCATTATTTCAGTGTGGACTGATAACAGCATTTGTCTGTGTTATTTGCTGAAGCATGTTCTGAAATGCTGCAAACACAAATTTGAGGACATTGAGAAGTTGCCAGTATAATGAAAGAAAGGAGTTGGGATTTACTTAGGGAATACTCTTTTTTTTTTTTTTAATAAGTCCAGTGAATATATGCACTGTACTTCAGAATGAATGTGTTCAAATAAACGTTTGGTTTTTGATTGTGGAGTCACAGTTTTTGATGGTGGAGTCACCATCCCTGGAGGTTTTCAGCAAATGGGTAGATGTGACACTTGAGATGGTTTAGAGGTTACAGAAGTGTAGGGCTGTTGGTTGGACTTGATGATCTTGAAGGTCCTTTCCAACCGTGATAATTCTGTGATTCTATGATTTACATTTGTTTACTACTAGAATAAGATACCACTACCATTGCTTACAAACCTTAAAAATATGAAGATTCCCATCTGTCATTATATTCCCCTTGTGTCAAAAGAAGTGCAGGAATCGCTACTTCCACTGCAAACTGCCCCTCTTAGCTTCTCCCTCACACTCTCCTTTCCCTGCTTTCCACATTGCTTTTATGGAGCCTTCCTGCAGTAGTAACTTATGTTTGTCTGACCCCTCTTGGTGGCTTTAACAATTGCTTTTAACCATGATGTTAACAATCAACTTCCTTTTTGGTGAGATAGCAACAGGAAAACAGTGAATCATAGCATGATTACTCAGAAGAAAAAAAAGCCAGATTATGCAACAGTCCCTTAGGAATAACTGACCTATATTAGTGGATTATGTAAAAATTGTCTGGAGCAAATATGTTCTACTGAGGGAGAACTGAGAACTTGAGCATATATGTGAAAAACATTAGCATTTTTATTTTGAAGATAATGAATTAATACTCTTTGTTCTCTTTGAAAATCTTATCTTTGAAAAAATTCTCTTTATGTCAGAATAAGAAAAGCATGTCAATCCTCACATTAGCCAGACCTTCAGAATTTACTTGAATTCATCTAATAGCCTTTCTTTTTTGCCTAGATTTGATTATTACAGCTGGCGGTGAAAATGTGCCTCCAATTCCAATTGAAGATGCTGTTAAAAAAGAACTCCCAATTGTTAGTAATGCTATGGTGATTGGAGATAAAAAGAAGTTTCTGTCAATGTTGCTGACCCTAAAGGTAAACCAGCATTAATACTGATTTGAGTGAAATTGTACACCTGCAACTAACAAAAGAAGAATTTTGAACTGTTTGCAAAAAGATCCAAAAGTAGACATGAGGATGTTAGTGGAAAAAAGAATGTAAAGCAACTATAGGCGAAACTGATGGCCTAAACTTCTCACGGTTAGATGGTCTGCTAAACATCTGCTTACTGCTGTTTCTCCTAAACATGCAAGACCTATTTTTTAAATTCAAAAGCAGGTTTTTAATTAAGAAATGTTGAACAAGTGAGAAGTCTCTGCAACAGAGCACAACAATAGCATTGATTCTTACAGATGAGCAAAACCAACAAATGTTTCTGTTATGGGCAAAACCAGTTTCCAAGAGAAACTTTCCACTGAAACGTTTCTCTACAATTTTTTCTTAGCAAAGTAATTAATAGCTCTGCTGTGGCATGTGCTTCAGCTGAGAAATCACTTTTTTCTAAAACCTTTGCACTTTATGTTCTGTCTACGCACATAGTGAACGACCCTTTAGTTTTTCTCAAGTTGTTTACCTCTATGACTGATACTTTTTATCTACAGGTACAACAGAAATACTAATTTAAGAAGTCTAGCTTCAAATAATGCTTCTATCTCAAGCTGTTAACATTACATTGCAGTCTTTTAATTTAATGATGAGCTAAACGTTCCCCTGTAACAGTGGAGTCATTTGGAAAATATGGTACAAATTCAAGGTCGATAGATGTACTTTATTGCTTAACTCATTGACCCATTTTAAGGTTGTTCACGTTGTGTGCATATAAGCCAAAAGTATTTGCATTTGGTAGCCAATTGGAAAGAAAAGTACCATAATCTGTAAGTGTTTCTGCCTTTTAAGGCTTACAGAACGTTTGGGTGTTGAAGCTGAGCCTTCTTGATCCTAGTTGAGGAGGAACTGATCAGAGAAACACTTTATGCCTTGTAAGAGTGAGCACTTGATGATTAATTTATTTGATATTTTAGAGTGTGCTGGACCCAGATACATCTGATCCCACTGACGTTCTCACTGAGCAAGCTAGAGACTTCTGCCAGAAAACTGGTAGCAAAGCCACTAAAGTATCAGAGATTGTAGCTACAAGAGACCAGGCGATCTATCAGGCCATTCAGGAGGGAATTGACAAAGTCAACATGAACGCTACTAATAGGGTTCATTGCATTCAAAAATGGATAGTCTTGCCAAGAGATTTCTCCATTTCTGGAGGAGAACTAGGTAAGCTTTACTGATTTATATCACACAGTAAAGATGCTGCTGATCAAAGAGTATTCAAACAGTTGTGTGCTAAATTCTGGGTACAGCCACTAGAGGGAAAGGGAAAAACAGTTATGCAATGTATGTTAAAGAAAACAAAACTTGGAGGGTGTACTGTGTACATGCATATCCATCTATGGTTATTACAAGTACAGCTCTATAGTTAAATTTCAGATTGCTTTGGGCAATTAAACAATAAATTCTAGTTACTTCAGTATTAACTCCCAGTAGTAGTAGTTGTCAGTCATCACCCTCCTATCTGCTGCTCCCTCATGCTTAGGTGGAGGCAACCTTACACACCACACCTGCTTCTCACTTTTACCAGATAGCTACACTTACAGTGTGGGAGGTGTTCTTCAAAACAGGCTCTTCAATAGAAAAATCTTAGGAACCAAAGCTCAAACTGAGTAGGGACTTTTTGTTCCTATTTCTGATACTGTGACTAACTCCCTCTTTAAGGTCCAACAATGAAGTTAAAACGGCTCACCGTGCTTGAGAAGTACAGAAATGAAGTAGCCTCCTTCTATGAAGAATAAGTCTTTCATCCAAGCATGAAGAAAGAGCTAAAGAAAGTAATCCTAGTCAAATTCCTAATCAAAACCTTTAACAAAAAATTGTTTACTTTGGTTTTGTAGTCTACTGAACAGAACCACTAGAAAACTGCTGTGTCAATTTAGTTGTTCATGATAGGCACCTGATTATTTGTGCTTTTTACAGAAACATCTACAGTCGATTTTCAAATATTGTTTTTACTTTATGACCTAAATGATGATTAAAAACATCCTCTTGTGTTGTATAAAGCAGGAATAACTAATTAATCCCTCTAGACTATAAAATTTGTTTCAGTGATCTCTCTTTTTTACTTTTTTTTTTTTTTTCTTTCTCCTCCATTCTACCAAGACATTGGCTGTAGCTCATGATACATTTTGGTAGATCAGTAGTTAGCAGCACTGCTTAGTGAAACCAGTTAGTTACAACAGTAACTTAGTTGCACCAGTCCAGTGATAAGTATTTAAAAATAAACAAACTATAAATCAAAAGGGCTGGGTTTTTTCTTTCTAGAGAAAGTTAGTTTTCACTAACACATTTCAGAAATTAAAGACATTCCTCTTCCATTTTTACAGGGGCTGGAATTCAGATTCCTGTGAAAACAGCAACTCATCGTTTCTTAAATCCACGCTGAAATAACCATTACTATTTCTCCTAAAAAAATAATGAAAAAGTTGGGGGAATAGCTCCATAAGACTGAAAGACATACAGCAGCAAATACAGGAGCTCTCACACTGAAGTGCTGAATAGAACAGAAACTTTAAAGTTGTTCGCAGCACTTTTATTTTTAAGCAAAACAGTTTAGAAGCAGTGTTTGTCAGCGTGTGTCTGCATGTTGCAATACTCACATTGTAGCAATACTGATAAATGTGAGCTACATTTCTTCCCCATATAAAAATAAATTCTGATAGGTGAAGGAAATACTTGGCAGGAAGTTGTCTAAATGGGTTTGTTGTTAGTAAGTGATCTTTGGCAGAGAGTTGGATTTTTTAACACAAGCAAGCAGGCCATAGCCACTATTCCTGATCAAAGAAAATCATGCAGAATAGGATAATTTTTATGAAAGTTCCATTATGAGTCTCACACATCTTACAGACTCTAGATTTAAGTACCAACAATCAGCTCAACATGTAAGACCAAGCAGACGAGGATTATTAAAAGAAAACAAGCAATAGGACTTTGAAAAGTTTATTTCCCCCATTTTGTGCGCAATGGTAATTTAGAAGTCCTTTCACAATATTGATCTAAAGGAAA
>VWZX01005835.1:229786-243080 GCA_013399015.1 Galbula dea
CTAGTCACAGAATCACAGAATGTTAGGAGTTGGAAGGGACCTCGAAAGATCATCTAGTCCAACCCCCCTGCCACAGCAGGATTCCCTACACCAGGTCACACAGAAGTGCATCCAGACAGGTTTTGAATACCTCCATAGAAGGAGACTCAACCTCTCTGGGCAGACTGTGCCAGTGCTCTGGCACCTGAACTGGGAAAAAATTTCTACATGTATTCACACGGAACCTCCTATGCTTCAGCTTACAACCATTGCCTCTTGTCTTGTCACTGGGCCTCACTAAGAAGGGCCTGACCCCATCCTCCTGACACACACCCTTCACATACTTAAAAGCATAGATGAGGTCACCCCTTAGTCTCCTCTTCTCCAAGCCAAAAAGAGACCCATGTCCCTCAGCCTTTCCTCATAAGGAAGATGTTCCAGCCCTTAATCATCTTGGTGGCTCTGCGCAGAACTCCTTCCAGCAGTTCCCCATCCTTCTTCAATAGGACACAATATTCCAGATGTGGCCTCACCAGGGCAGAGTAAAGGGGGAGGAGAACCTCCCTTGACCTACTAACCACAGCCCTTCTAATACACCCCAGAATCCCATTGGCCCTCCTGGCCACAAGAGCACACTGCTGGCTCATGGTCATCCTTCCATCCACCAGGACCCCCAGATCCCTCTCCCCTTCACTGCTCTCCAACAGCTCAGTCCCCAACCTATACTGATGCATGGTGTTGGTCTTTCCCAGGTGCAAGACTGGACACTTGCCCTTGTTGAATTTCATTCAATTTCCCCCTACCCAACTCTCCAGCCTGTCTGAGTCACACTGAATGGCAGCACAACCCTCCAGTGTGTCAGCCACTCCACCCAGTTTAGTGTCATCAGCAAACTTGCTGACAGCTCACCCTGTTCCCTCATCCAGCTTGTTAATGAATAGATTGAAAAGTACTGGTCCCAGTACCAACCCCTGGGGGACTCCACTAGACACAGGCCTCCAACTAGACTCCATCCCATTGACCACGACTCTCTGACTTCTGTCCTTCAACCAGTTCACAATCCATCTCACTACCCAATCAGCCAGACCACACTTGTTCAGTTTAGCTGCAAGGATGCTGTGGGAGACAGTGTCAAATGCTTTACTGAAATCAAGATAAACCACATCCACTGCCCTACCCTCATCTCTCCACCTGGTTATGTCCTCATAAAAGGCTATCGGGTTGGTCAAACATGACTTCCCCTTGGTAAACCCATGCTGACTGCTCCCAATGACCCCCTTATCCTTAATATGCCTAGAGACAGAGTCGAGGATAAATTGTTCCGTCACCTTTCCAGGGATGGAGGTGAGGCTGACCGCTCTAGAGTTAACCGCCTCCTCCTTCTTGCCCTTTTCGAAGACAATACAGTAAGACAACATTGAACAGACTATGCATAAAAGTACAACACAAAAAGCATTCTAACAGAAGTAATGAAATATTTAGTATAAATTTGCAAAGTTAATACTTTCCCCTCACAATACATTGGAGAAGTAATTTTGTGTCATTTACTCTCAGTAGAACTCTGTTGTAAACTGTGTTTCAGAGAGGAAAACTTGTAGGAATTATTTTGATATATAGATTTGAAAAATAGTTTTACTTCAACGTTAATTCTCACCCCATACTGATTACTGCATGTGGGCTTTTTAAATATACACAAGTAGACTAAATCTCTAGAATTTTGTATTTCTTTATTCATGCCCTTGGAGGGCAAGGCTGTATTTAATATATCACCAGAGCAGCTAAGGTGTTTTTTTTTTTTCATTGCTTTAAACATCAATTTGCTATTTTAAGTTATTTTATACCCGTTTATGTTCATGAAGGTAATCTTGTGCTGTTGTTAGGCTGAAAACCTATCTTTCAAATTTCAGTAAGATCAATAAAGTAGGTTTTAACCATTAAGGTGCTTTTACATTTCACAAATTCTGTTACAACTGGTTTATTTGCATAATTTTTCTTTCTAGAAAGTAAAAACCTCTAGTTGAAATGGAAAACGGCTGACAGTTACAGTGCCAACACAAGAAATTCACTTACATAAAAATGTTAACCAGATAGAAAAAAAATAAATAAGACAAAGCACTTAGGAAAGTCCACTGAAAGCAGGCACAAGCAGCATTTGTAGCCATTCAGACTAAATTTATTAATGGAGAGGCCCTAACTAAAAAGTTTGCTCTCTGCAAACTATACGCATATGGATATCAGGTTACATATCATGTACTCTGTGTCCTTTTGGAGTGATTACAAGTAGCATGAGACACCTTTAGTCTGAGTCCCGTACTCTGCGGCAGATCTCCTCTGTGAATTCCGAACACTTGGCGCTACCTCCCAAGTCTTTTGTCAAGACCTGAAAGAAAGAAGAAACAGTATTACTAATATCTTGTTTCTGAACAGTTCTGTATGTTGTTGTTCTATGTTGTATATGGACACTAAATAGGGGTGGGAAGGAACCCACTGTGTTTGAGTCTTTCCGTATCCTTCACACGGCCTTCAGCAGTAAGGACTACGCAGACTGAAGCAAGTAGAGAAAACTTGAGTGTGAACATCAAGTATTATGTTAACAGATTTCAATGTGATTTTATCTTAACTACAGGAAGAAAATGCGTTTGGCCAAAGCTCTCCAAAATCCCTTGGCCCCATAATAGTAATTAATTGTTAAGTTTTTAAGTTTTCAATAAGAAGTTTGTCCTTTGGAAGTACAATTCGTATATGAAGCCTCAGTGCAAAAGCAGGTATTGGAGAGTAATTCAGTAAGGTTTTGGGGTTTTCTTCCTTTCCCTCCCCAAGGAAACCTGCACAGAAGAAGCACGTGTAGCTCTTTACGCTTTATGTTAGCTGTTCTTTAAGTTTGCTTAATTTAGTTAAGTGATGGAAAAATGAAGCCTTAAAAGAAACTTTGTCATCAAGTACAATTCCTGTCTGGCAGCATGAAGATAGTAAAATTTATAAAAATAAATTGGGCAACATTGCTTGTCCAATTCAAGCGAGAATACAGCAGTCTGGGAGATCATTTAAAATCACTTAGTTGTCCCTTTACATGACACACACAGGTCTTAATTAAAGAAGGGAGGAAAAGGAGAAATAGCAAGCATGAGAGTCAGTCATGATTACTGGTTTAGGATCTTGTCATTTTAACTGCTTTATGCTTTTTTCAGCTGAAAAACATTTTCTTCATTGCAAGCATATAATCATAACATTGTAAGTAACTAGTAAACAACCATGTCACAAAACTTGCACTATGTTATCTTCCATAGAATTACTGACCTGCAGATGGAGGATATCATTTCCAGAGCAGTAAATGAGAACTTTACAGGAGCACCTCTTTATTCACTTGTAAGTTTAGATTCTTTTTTAACTGGCTCCTACACACAGTAAGATAGCTGCAAACAGACCACTTATGAAAAGTTGACAGCTTTTTTTAAGCATGCTTGTTACTTCTAATTACAAAGCAGCTTCTTAATGCTCCTGCCCAAGATAACTCAACCAGCATGGCTAACTGCTAACCCTCTTTAACTGCAATCTTCAAGATTTTTCCAGCTATGTTTTGAAAAGGTGGATGTCAAAGTAGATGAGTGAAACAGTAGTATTAAGAGCACAAATTCAAGTCAGGTTTCAGAATGTAAGATTTCTCCCTCCCCAGAAATATCTCATTTGAGTCTTGAATCTGGAGACACTGCCAAACGGAAGCACGTAAAATCTTAAGGAGAAAAGTAAATACTAGATAAAAACTTATTCTGTAGTACAAAAAGTAGTTAAAGCAGTTAGGAGGAAAAAAGAAAATAACTGACCTGAAAAAATAGGAGCAGAAGTATTACAGTCAGAACTGAAATGCTATAAGTGGATGATTAAGCCTGTGAAAGGCAAATGGGTATCCTTCACCTCAGGGTCCAGATTTATATATGTGAAATACCACTAGTTACTTAAACCTCTAAGCCCCTTCATGAAAAACAGACATTCAGTTCTAGCTTTTAGAGTTACAAAGCTGGGGAAATGAAGATGAGCATTACTGAGACATGGAGAATGCTACAGCCTGTCCTTACTACTGAGCTGGGCAGATACAATACTACCAAAGGTCTATCAGAGAAGGATGGTGGCACTGCTCATGTGTCATGCCAGCACAGCAGGTCACTGTTCTGGTGTTCATGATCTAAGTTAATCTTTGCTGCAATAGAATGTCATTTTAATTCAAGGCAGTTATTTGCACATCTTTATATTACCTTTCCATCTTTAATTGTATCAAAACAAGCTGTCTCAATTTTGGTGGCATGTTTGTGTAGTCCCATGTGACGCAACATCATCACAGCACTAAGAAGAAGGGCAGTTGGATTTGCCATGTCTTTTCCTGCAATGTCTGGCGCAGTTCCATGAACCTAGAAAAGAAAGTAAGCCTATCTCTAATGATGTCAATACGTTGATTCAAATGTCCAAGACAATTCAAATGTGTGCAATCAACCTCTTGCACTAGCATGCTAAAATAGGACTTAACTTCACTGTGATACAGTTAGTGGAAAGAAGACAGAAAGACATGAACAATTCAGTTCGAAGGCATCAGAAAGAGGGGAATTAGGTCACCTAACATCTCCCAATTGTGCCCCTTTCACAGAGGATGTTCATCTTATGAGGAGGGGAAACAGTGTCAGTAGAAGGACATGCAAAAAACCTGTGTGCAATACATCCCTAACTACTCTCTCTGGGTAACGCTGCAGCATCTTTGCAGTAAAAAGTAGTTTTACAGAGAACTTAGTTATATGACAACCCTGTTGTATGTCACGGAAGAGTGATCATCTTCATCTTCTCTTCTACAGAGACGAAGTAGTTATTACTACTCTACCTTGCATAAGACGACTTACCGACTCAAAAATTGCAACTCCATTAGCACCAATATTTCCACTTGGTGTTACTCCAAGACCTCCAATCAGTCCAGCACACAAGTCACTAAAAAACAAAAGCCAAAACCAAACAGAAAACCCTCAAGTTTTGACATATACAGTTGCCTCTATGCAAAATATTTTTTGTTTTCATGTTATTGCAACAGTAATTATTTTATATATCCACGGCAGTCTGAGAATAATATTAGGAAAGAATAAATGCTGTTAGCCACTTCTAATCCACTGGAACATTTCTAAAATTTGTACAACTACTAGCAGGAGACAATTTAATAAAGGAAAATAAAAAGGGAATTCCAAATAATAAAGCTCAGTAAGACACATAGAAGTCTCAAAAACTAGCAAACATTGTAATGCTCAGTTCCCTGTAACTATCCAGAAGCCTGATTTCCTCTGAAGATACCACAGAACTACTTTTCATATGTAAACTTCCTCTAAAAAACGTGGAAGGATTTTGCTCAGGTAGATGAATTACTAGTGCTGTAAAATTTTTTGCACGTAGCTTAAGGAACATGTTCCAAGTGATGCCAGACTAGCTTCCTCCCTCTCTCTTTACTGACCAGTTCATAAGTGACAGGTCTCACATTAGCAAGTGCATCAGACATAAGCAATTTGCATTTGGTTTCCTCCAAAATTAACATGGGGAAGGAAATACCAACTATGCCCGTAGTCTTCATACTGTACCCTCAAAGCTAAACGTACTGATAAACAAGGCTCTTAAAACTCTGGTATGCTAGCAAACTGGTTTATTTGCCTACAGCTTAGCTGATCAAGGACTAGCAAGCAAAAAACTTTATATGACCTTGCAGAACAATATCTTAAGTTTAAGCTAAAATAAACAAAGCAGCTCTAGTTGTATAGAGCCTGGGGAAAAAACATATACCTACATTTGTCACTGTTAAGTATTTAATACTTCAAGATAAGAGATCTCCTTCTGTACTTATGCAGTCCAAGAAACCTGCTTGGCGTTATGTTCACGCTTTAAGAAAGCACAGCAAGTGAGACTTCCCCCAGTGACAAAAGTGCCCTTCTTCAACAACAGACTCAAATGTGTCGCAAATTTTTAGAACTATGAAATTCTTTACAGAATTTCTATGAGAACTTTAAAATCAAAGATGCTGACTTGGGTAAAGTGATTTGAAACAGTACTGATAATGGGATTCATCTGATCTGATCTCTTTTTGGTAACAGCGTAACAGCTGCTGTGAGGGCCCTAGGGACTCCTCTACCAATTCTTAAAGCAAGGAGCATTAGTTGGAGTCTGATTTTTCTTAGAGGTGACAGACAGCCTTATCGCAAAGAGAGTGCAACTCTAAGTGAAGCCCAGCAAGCATTTCTTCTTATACGGAGTTACCTTTGCAAGTATTATCTGTACAAAAACAGGAGATGACTTTTAGGATGTAAATAGTTGTTGAACTTTTAAGCAAATTCTGGTTCAGGCTATTTTCTTAATCTCTTCTTAGAGTTGCAAGGAAAAGCAATGTTATACACTTAAAAGTTTAGATACGATACTTAATTTTACATGGCAGTATTTAATTGAATTTACACTCCACCTAGACATTTTACAGAATGGAAAAGGTGTACTGGCAGATTGGGCCTTCAAGACATCCAGTACCTCCTAGTATTGGTGTTATTAAAATATGAATCTTAATTTGAAGATAAAGGAAAAATACAATCTACAAAACAAGAGCTGGTAGGATATTAAGAGACCACACATTTAATTCTTCAGTGACTATGCAGAATCATTTAACTGTATGGCTAGCTTACTGTAAACATTATGGTCCCACAGTCATCTTGCACAATGTATTTTAGTGCTTAAGATTAGAAAGTTCTTCCACAATATCTAAGTGTTCTTTATCACAATTTAAGCCATTAAATTCTTCACACATTTGGAGAAATTTCACTTCTGCCCCATCTGAACAGTATTTATAGCCTCTGAAAGCATAACCTTTTAATTAAGAAGCACATTCTCATCATATAGCCCCTCCTTAATATAATTAAAATATTAATTGAAGTATAATAACACCATCCTTTCTTTCCATTTAAAGACTGATTTTATAAAGTTTTAAACTGTAGATGTATAAAACCATCACCCGTCTGGCTAGCATATAACCTGAATAACTGTCTGGATAGTAACAGTATTTTACATGTTGGATTAGTATAAATTAAAATCTCCATACCTGAGGATATCACCGTACAAGTTTGGCATAACAAGAACATCAAATTGTGATGGATCTTGAACCATCTAGAAGGAAGTATATTGTCATTAAAATTAAAACTTTTAATTAAACCCTAAAAAAATAACCAAAATTAAAACATCTAAATACTCACATTCAGACACACAGTATCGAGATACATTTCATTAAATTTAATATCTTTACAGTTTTCTGCTGCCTCCCTGCATTTCCTCAAGAAAAGCCCATCAGACATTCTCCTGCAATTAAATAAGCAAGAGAATATGCAGTTAAGTAGGCAATACTGAAGATAAAAACTGCATGCCACAGAGGAGTAAATAAAAATATTCAAGTGCAGAAACTTAATTTTTGACTGATTATCCCTTATGCTAAATAGAAATAGTATTTTTAATATATTACAGTGAGAGAAATTACACCTTTCAAATTTCCTCCAAAATGATTTTTGTGTTAGTAGTTACCTGGCATACATTATCATTCATTTACTAAAGGCTTATGATTTTGTAAAGGTATTGTCAAGTAGTATGAAGTATTATGACTCTGGAACAGGCTGCCCGGGGGGTTGTGAAGTCTCCTACTCCGGAGACATTCAAGGCCCGCCTGGGCTCGCTCCTGTGTGACCTTATCTAAGGTGTCCTGCTTTGGCATGGGGGTTGGACTTGATGATCTTTCTAGGTCCCTTCCGACCCCTAACATTCTATGAGTTCAAGTGCAAACTAGCTTGGAAACTGTAAAAGACACTAGCCATTTTTATCCTTAGTTTTTAAATTTATTTTCTTAGTTTAAGACTATTTTTAAAATAAAAGCCTTACAAGGTAAGTCACAGGATTACTAGAAATTTACTAATAAAAACATTAGTACATAATTATCACAGCCCTATCAATACTGGGTCAGTATTACTTAGGAGGCATTTACTTATTTCCCATTTTATTTACTCCCAGTAGCATCAATAGAACTTATACATTTGAGGAAGATTTAAAAATTTATTTATAATTAAATGCATATTACTATTTATTGTTCTCAAAAAGAAGTCTCAACTTACATAATATTTGCCTTGTGCACTGCAGTCACATGGCTTCTCTGATTATTTCTCGCATACTCAAAAGCAAATTCTGCAATACGCTTGCTAGCAGCTTCTGTGATCAGCTTGATACTTTGCACAACACCTTCAACAATCTGAAAGACAGTGGATGCACTGATAGTATAAACGTAAGCTCATTTGTCAAGTCACTACTATGACTGTTTGGAACAAAGAAGCAGAATTCTGAGTAAGACAGTCTCAATTGCATTTCACGAGAAGTAGCAAAAAACACCACACAACTTCTTAGTACTAAGCCACTGAGGCGGGCAAAGTAACCACCATGAAGCACAGAAAACCCACCAGAAATACAAGACTTGGAGCAACATACCACATGCTCAATTCCACTGTATTCGCCCTCTGTGTTCTCTCGAATTGTGACAATGTTCACATCTGTATATGGGGTTTTGTAGCCTTCAATTGAGACACAGGGACGTACGTTTGCATAAAGGTCAAAGGTTTTACGCAGAAGTAGATTCATTGATGGGTGCCCTGCAGCAATCGGGGTCTTTAAAGGCCCTGAAGAGAAAAAAAAAAAAGCAAGAAACAATGAGAAGATGAACCCCTCCATGAATCTGAGAGTTGAAATTCTAGGTAAAGTGGTACTCTTTCAAAGGATCTCCAAATTCCTATTTAACCCTTATGCTAAAATGCCACAGGAATTCTATCAAGTGCTATCACAGCAACACTAATCAGCTGTTTAAATGTGAAACTGCAACCCCTACATGGAACAGTTTTTAGAAAAGGTTTTCACTGAAAACAACGTAACATGTGCTATTCATAGGAATCTAGTTATTGCATACCACTGTATATCAACTGCATTAGAAATGCATTCTGTGTAGGGTCCAAAGTTTGCTCTGTAGCGATACCTGCCTTTTAACGTATGTCCTAGAAGATCTACGAAAGTTACAGCTTTTAAATGAAGGACTGTTGTAAAATTACTAAAGACTACCTGACAGGCTCTCTCCTGTTATTAGCCGTTTTATTGTGCTACAGATGGAGAACTTTGGCTTTAAATCAGACTCACAATAAAAATAACAGTAGTTAGTATCTTTGTATTATCCCCTACAATACCTTTTAATCCCATTTTGTTTTTATCCATGGATTCTTTGGCATCTGGAGGTATCATCCACTTTCCTCCTGGTCCCTGGATAGCTGTTACATTCCTCTCTTCCCACTGAATAGGAGCCTAAACACATTTATTGTACGTTAACTTAAATACCATGACTTCTGCCTCAAGTTTTAACTTCCCTTTCCCCAAAAAGGTGCATCAGAAATTTTGTCCAGGCCTTCCTAAGCAATTTTTCTTTGGTAAATGAGACTAAGCATGAGATAGTTGAACTCAAAAATAAATTATTTTTTAAAAAAATTAAGTGAAGATGAAATAGTATGAGCAACACATCATGATAAACTTGAATACCATGATGCCTCCCTAGGCATCATATACAGAGGAATCAGAATTACAATATATACGCTATTTCTTTCAAGCTCTTAGAGCTGCTGAGTTCCTTGTATACAGGAGACATCTGAAAACTAAATTCATTGAGAACTTATCATCCATACTGCCTAGAAGACAGTACATAACGTAGATACAAGTCTGTTAAATGAAAATCTGCAAACGTTCCCCAATGCTTTCTGAATTTGCATTCACTACAGGAATCTTCTAAGTGGAGACAAGCTGCCGCCCATTCCTTTAATCAGGGAGCACCGTAAAGGAAAAGATACAAGAGCTTTCATGAGCGAACAGAACCAATCTGGGAATAACATAATAGAGAATCCCACTTAAACAAGTCTGAAACATGCACTTACACACAAACTTAGGTTTGATTCCTCCACACCTCCAGCTTGACTCCCCAGAAACAACCAAAACCATGATAATAATAATAATAATTAAAATAATAATAATAATTAAATAATAATTAAAGAGAGCTTAATTTTTTCCAAATCTAAGTCAGACAGTTGTATAAGAAAGGGGATATGCCTTGGTGCTGTTACTAATGGGGAACAATTACAGGCATCTTTCCTGAAGAGCTGTATTTCCTTTCAAGGAAACTTAACAAATTCTGCTGAAGTTCCTCAGATAGGTAATAAACCACACCTGCGATTGACTTAGTTTCATGTGTTTGGCAGTGCAGCAGTTTGATTTCTAATAATTAGCCAGTCCTTTCACACACACCGTCATCTACACTGAAAGTCACAGTGAATGAAAGAACATCCTCATGGGATTGCTACATCAATAACATGATTTCACATGACATACTGATTTTGTTAATTCCAAAAATTAAAACCAGTATTTGCTCTCAACTCTCTACTCTTCTGCCACCTAACAGTTTTGAGCCCTTCTTTGATGCAGCTTTTATTAGTTGAAGCTTCAGACTCTCTACTGTCAAATACTATAGCTTTAACATGACTTGATCTTTTGGAAGTTAAAAGATAAAAGATTTCTAGTTTTTAGCCTTCTTGTAGTTAAACTTAGAGTGCTTACAGGAAGACAACTGTGACTTACTTTGGCAGCATCAAAGATCTTCATGACTGCAGCAGAAATCTCAGGTCCTATGCCATCTCCTGGTATTAAAGTTACTGTTTGTACCTAGGTAAAGAAATATCAGTAGTACAACAAATGAATGCTTTTCTATGAAGAAAACATTTTCATCTGTTGTAGGAACCAAGTAATTTAACTACTAGAGAAGAAAAGAAAGTTTCGGCTACCAAAAAACTACTGTGAAGAAACAGCAGTACTGGACAGAAGACAGAATGACAAGCTTGCTTTACAGGGAATGTGCAAACCTTTTAAGAGAACTGTTTAAAAATCTGCCTACTCTCTATTCCTGTTTCAGAATAGAGTTTTAATCTGAAAGGCAGGTTCCTGCTCAGTACTCCTTGAAATGAATAATCTCAGCATGCTTTCTTGATATCTGGAGGGGAGATAATAACTACTTATGGCTCTGCTACCCATCTGTCTCCAGTATTACAAACATGCTGCGTAATACTGACACACACTAGGTAAACTGATGAAAAGCTACATTCACCTTAAAAAAAACCCAACTTATGCATATCTAAACTTCTGAAGTCACTTCCTAAAAATCTGAGACCCATTTTTAACAATATCAAGTTATTTTCCTCCCATAACATTCTCAGTCTTGTTTCTTTTATCATCATCAAAGAAATGAAATAAATTGCACAGCCCAGGCTCACAGAATAACAGGGGACAGAAGTACTCTGCTTTGAGAAATAAAATAAATTATGATCTCTATTCTAATCATACATGCCCTAGCTCTTTTTGTTCTATTTAAAGATTTCCATCAGTTTTCTAAGGGCTCATTATTGCCCTCAAAAAAGGCAGCTCAGATACAGCATTATTTGCAAAACCCCATTAAGAATCAACTCACAAGTTGTTTCCATCTTTCTCCATACAAAATATTCAGAACTTCAATATATATTGACTGAGGGTTTTAACTAATTTGAGCCAAAAAAATTCTGTGCACAACAGAAGAAGCAGAGCTTCAGATAAAATAACACTATTGAGCAAGCACATAACTGATGGAATGCCTCAAGATTAGTTTTGCACTGTCTTGCATTGTTGTGGTGTGCTATTGTGGGCTGCAGGGGCCAGGCTCCGACAGAGGGGAGGCTGGACGAGGCGGAGGTCAGCTTCTTACAATAAGTTAGGTAGTTTGAGAGAGAAGGTGGGAGTCAGCTAACCAGGAGCTTTGCAGCTGGTACAAAGAGGCCCACAGTCTTGGCATGCCGCCCCCTCCACAGCACACAGCATCAGCCTTACCACATTCACATGTTTTTGTAGTGTACTGTTTTTACCCCATTTATGGTAGTTGTTTTTTACCTAATAAGTGTAGTTTCTTAATTGGTCAGTATAATTTATATATGTGTCACTTGCTAATTCGTCAGTATACTTTGTGTATGAAGGTGTTAGTTACTAATTGGTTAGTGCCTTTTCTGTATGAAGGCAATTGGTCATTATCCTTTCTACAAAGTATAAAAGTAACATTGTTACTAATAAAATTGCTATCTGCTGGTGCATCTAGATGTCGTAGCTGTCCCTACTAACAACACATTGTTCCTTCACAGCATAGCAGGACTCCACCTGAGCCAGAGAACATTCCATGAGAAACAGTAATGCTGTATAAACAGAACTGGAGACACCACCTTCTAAACCTTTTCACACTGTGTAAGACATGAATGACACTTCTGCAAGGTTCTACATCTGGGTCGGGGCAATCCCAAGCACCAATATAGGGTGGGCAGGGACTGGCTTAAGAGCAGCCCTGAGGAAAGGGACTTAGGAGTGCTGGTGGATAAGAAGCTCAACATGAGCCGCCAGTGTGCGCTTGCAGCCCAGAAGGCCAACGATATCCTGAGTTGCATCAAGAGAAATGTGACCAGCAGGTCGAGGGAGGTGATTCTCCCCCTCTACTCCACTCTTGTGAGACCCCACCTGGAGTACTGCATCCAGTTCTGGAGCCCCTGTTATTACAAGAAAGATGTGGACATGCTGTGCATGTCCAGAGAAGGATCACAAGAATGATCAGAGGACTAGAGCATCTCTCCTATGAGGACAGGCTGAGAGAATTGGGGTTGTTCATTCTGCAGAAGAAAAGGCTGCAAGGAGACCTTCTTGTGGCCTTCCAGTATCTGAAGGGGGCCTATAAAAAAGCTGGTGAGGGACTTTTTAGGATGTCAGATGGTGATAGGACTAGGGGGAATGGATCCAAACTAAAGGAAGGGAGATTTAGATTGGACATTAGGAAGAAGTTCTTCACTGTCAGGGTGGTGAGACACTGGAACATATTGCCCAGAGAGGTTATGGAAGCCCCACCTCTGGAAGTTTTTAAGGCCAGGCTGGATGGGGCTCTGGGCAACCTGATGTGGTGGGATGTGTCCCTGCCAATGGCAGGGGGGTTGGAACCAGACGACCTTTAAGGTCCCTTCCAATTCTGACAATTCCATGATTCTATGATGCATCAGTTTCTTTTCTAGCTGTTCTACAAAACATATAACACAGTTCCTCTTTAAAATTAGGTCCTGCTTAAGGGTGCTGAGCCCTGCTTCAGCCTGAGCACTTTTCAAGGCCTCCTGCATTGAAAAAAAAAAAAAAAAAAAAAAAAAAA
>VWZX01005835.1:243090-396779 GCA_013399015.1 Galbula dea
AAAAAAAAAAAAAAGCCTGTGGACGTTTCAAACACATACACATGAAGAAGGTAAAACAGCTACAAGGCAATACACAATCAGTATCTAGAACACTAAAAAGGCCTTGAAAAGGCAGCACTTCAGATGCAAGGTATTCTAAAAGCAGCAGTGAAGTAAATCTAGTGCTTGGAGGCAGGTGTGCAAGGAAAAAGAAATTAGAAGCTTCTCAACAATCTTTCTACTTTGCCCAATATTTGCCCCTTTCCAGATGAGTTTCAGAAGACTGGCTTATGTCCGTATTTTGTGAAAAGTTTTCATGCTACTTCTAACTTTTGCTAGAGCCTTTTGTATTATCAACTTACACTTTAATATACAATTGCCAAACATAGTAATTAACCAATATAAATCCAGCATGGCATTAAGAACATACATGTTCACTTATTTAGGCCTTGTTTTTTAGGAATGTAAGAATAAAAAGAGCAATCTTATAAATTTCTGAACCTCTTGCTTGAGAAACTTCTTAAGAAAAAAAAAATGGTACTATTATACTCACAGCACTAACAAAACTTCTGGTCACCTGTTTTTGGTTTTTGAAAGCACCTAGCAATCGAGAAACCTGCAAGAATATAAAAATGAGATTTTTAAAAGTTAACAATATAGCAGCAAACCTGCATTTTAAAATCATATTGCTTTAAATTTCCTATCTCAAACTGGTATAAACATTCTGATGAAACAAGAGTAACAAACTTTGCCAAGCTGCTCCCTAACATTCTGCGCACTAACACCTCGTGGGTATTCTTAGCACAAGGTAAGCCCAAGACAGCTGCACTTGGATGTGTGTTGTACTCTGCTGTTACGTCCAAGCATGAAGGGAAGTTGAAGCACAGTAACTTCAGTCCCTACATACTACACATTTGAAATAAAGTTGCAGTAACTCCAACAAAATACATTATATGCTAAGGATTAAGATTCATGGAAAGCAAAATGAAAAAAATCAAACGCTTTCTCAGTTGGGTGGACAGTATCTTTACACATTTTAGGTAATGTTTCTAAAACTACTTTGCATTAGCATCACTTTTTCTGTTCAAACTGCGGTGGATTTTGCTCTTCCACCTTTTGCATTTGTGGGCTTTATACTGTTGCCTTCCACATATCTGACAGCTTTTTAAAAATCTTGATTGAAATGCATATTAAAGACAAAATTCACGTTAGCAACGAGTCCATGCAGCATAGTGTAAGAGTGACACTTTCTACCATCTGAATATTCTGAACTGGCACTAGGCTTCCAAACTGGGATGGTATCTCAGCCTGAGGTCTTGCCTAGCTGAGTACCACAGACAAAATCCACAATCACATCAGTAGCACTACTTAAACTGCACAAAAATCACAGCCTCCCAGGAAAAATCCTCTCTAGGATTTTTCATGCCTTTGTGACTTAAGAGAAGACTTCTAAGCATTAAACAGGCTTAGGTTACTTCAGTTCTCCCATAGCTGCACACAAACTATATAGGTGAGTATCAGCTTAGATAGGAACGTATTGGACAATTTGTATTTACCTCTTTACTGACACCTAGGCTTAAAGGTAGCTATATGGCAAAAGGGATACGTTGTTGGCACAACTAGAAACCATACAATTCTCACGTATGTTGTAATGATGTGGGAGAAGTAATTTAAACTAGGATTTATTTATACTTGTAACTCAACATGAGATGAACAAGGTCATTGCAACAGACAAAACAACTGTTTGGTGGGAGGCAACAGCTGGAGCAATTAAAGGAAACCAGGAAGTCGACCATGCAAGTGTTAAGAGCCCTCGTGGTACCGTTCTGGCAAACCAAGTTGGGATTCACATTCCGGAGCAGTCCTGGAAAGGGAACTGTCAGTCTTGCCAGAAATTGTGGGCCTGGCACATTACACTTAAGTACAACATCTGTAATGCTAGCAGAGAATTAGGCTAAACAGAATTGACTCATTCTGACCTTAAAGTCAGGAGTTGTGATTAACACAACTTGACAGAGTTCTTTCCTATTTTAGAATAGGTTAAGAGTGGCTTCCTTGACGACTTAGCCTCCAATAGGATGCTATAAAAGATGCAGAGGAAATTTCATTTATTCAAGGCAAGAAGCAGCAGCATCTCTGCAACGGCCCCAGGAACAACGGCTCCAGAACACTTGGAGCCAGGTGGTCCTCAAGGGCAGGTAGTGGGCTAGGGAGCCCACACAGAACCAGGAGACTAGTTTTTCCTCGGATGACTCTAGCGACTGCTATCACAGGCTCTTTTCAGGAATGACGGTTTAGCAGCTACTGTTTGCAAGCAGTGCATGGTTAGCCCCGCAGCGGGGGACCTACTAGGCCCTGGCAGCCCGCCGCTGTAGACGCATGCCTCGCCCGTCGCCGCCCGAGGGCTGATCCCCGCTCTGCGGCCTGACGGCAGCGAAGCGCCCCGCCGCCGCCGTGACCTCTACGACGCTACCTCCCCGCCAGGCCGCCGCCGGGCAGCGGCGGTTTGAGTAACGGCCTGTCAGCGACCCTTCCCACCACCGCTGCGAGGGTCCGGCACAGGGAGAGAGCAGAAGGAGCCCCGCCGCCGCGGGGCCGCCACTCGGCCATATGTCCTGCGGCCCTCTGGGCCTCGGAAGAACTGTCAGAGCCCGAAGACACCGCGACCTTGCGAGAATGCTAGCTAGCGAGCAGGCAGCCCCCGGCAACGGCACCACCTCAGGCACTACCAAGCTGCGGCCAAGGTCACACGTGCGCCACGGGCAGCGCCGGGCAGCCCTCCCACCCCACGGCAAAACGGTGATGGAGCTTGTCCTCCTTCGCATACCGTAGGCATCCACGCGGCCGCAGCCATGACGCTCCCAAGCACTCCGACAAACTGACGACCCAGAACGCTCACGCCCGCCTGAAGACCGGAACCGGCGCGCGGAGAGCAACGCAGCCCGCCCCCGCTAGGCCCCGCCCCCAGGGAGACTGACGCTGCGGCGGTGGCTGCAGCAGCGCTTGGGTAAAGGAAGAGGTAGTTGCTGTAGTGGTCGTGTTGTCGCGCCTGTCTGTCGTTGCGCTGGGTTGGAGCGAGTTGTCAGCGGTAGAGGCAGTGTGAGCCTCTTTCCTATGCGCGCTCACGGTAGTAGGTGTGCCCTGGCGGCGCTATGTAGCGGGAAACGTTCCCTCTCCCCTATAATTTTGGCGATCCACTGTGGGCAGTGCGCTGTCACCCCGCTGCAGTAACCCAAGGAGCGCCTGGCAGCTGCCTGCCACGGGCCCCGCCGAGCCATCGCCCTGAGCGGTGCGGGACGTGCGGGGTTGGCCTCAACCCGGGGCCGTCAGAAGACGGAGTCCGGCAGAGAGCCGCGGGTGTGGTGTCTGAGGAGGTAGCGGTATGGCATATATGTACCGACAAACAAAAGGAGATTCGGAAGCGGCTTTCGGTTCTCAAAGCGTTTGATACTTCTGCGAAATCTCAGCTTCTAGAACTGGGTCGTTTACAGGAGAAAAATAGTTGTCATTAGCGAAGTTAGGTGTTTGTTGCAGCACAGAAATCAAACACGAGCCTTGAAGTTTCAGGAAAAAAAAAGCTGTTGAAATAGAGTCAGTTTAAAACTTGGGTTTGCCTTAATTTTTGAGGTACTTCATTATTTTTAAAAATATTGATGATCCTGTGCGTCAGTGTTAGGAGTCCACTGATGCTGTGACTGTGGGAGGTCCCAAGCTGTGGAGTGTCCCTTCCTGAGCAGCATAGGGCGAGGGAGACAAGGCTCTGTTGGGATGATCTGTAGGTGCTGAGACAGCTCTCTGAAAGTCACACCTAAAGCAGTTAATAAATGTTAATTCTCCTCTGTGCTTAAGAGTGGTAAGGTAGTTTGGGATGTTCTTGAGAATAAAGCACCAAGCTAGAACGAAGACAGTTTGAGCTCAGGCTTCTGGAATTAATGGCTTCATCTGACTTCCTGCCTGTGAATGGTGGTAATACTTCCACTTTCTGTATGATCTGCTTAAGCAAACAGTCATGCAAAGATTCTCTTCTATGATTGGCTCTGCTGTCTAAACAGTGTTGCCATTGCTTGCAATTATGTTCGGTCAATTTATGTCAACTATTTTATTGACTGATCAAACAATTCTAGGAATAAATGAGGCTCTCAGCTTTGATGCAAAATCAGTACTCAGTTTCTGAACTCAGTGGTTGCAAAGAATAATAAAAAATGTGAGTCTAATATATCCTGAAAGTTTAAACTCAAAAGACACTTTAAAAGAAAACCACATTTGGTTTCTTACACATTTTTGCAACATAAAGGTTTCAGTTGTGTCTCAGTATAATTTTATGCCATTTTTTGGCTAAGAGTAATTGGATTATTTGCAGCCTTTCCACATGCTTACCTCTGTCCTGCATCTGCTTGGAAACTAAGGTCTAAGACTGTATGTTCACAGCATTAGTAGCCCCTATTTTCTTGGAGTCGCTTGTGCCTTTTTTTCTTTTTCTTTTTTTTTCTTTCTATTTTCCTCTGCCACCTCCAGCCACCCTCATGACAGGGCACCAGAGAATGTTCTCTTCTTCTTCTTTTTTTTTTTTTTTTTTTACAGATGTTGTCAGCAATGGCAAGTGTGCAGAATTCTCTTGGTACTGATTTTCTTCTGGTAACTGCTGCTGATTTTTTCATTTTTGTCTTCAAAATCCAAATTGACCCTGCAGGTATCTCTAAGCTAAATGCTTCTGTAAAGTAGGGTTTTTTTGGTTCAAAGTATGATCATATTTTGCACATATATTGGCTCGTTTGTTGTGCCATCTTTACTTTCCACAGTTTATGGGTCCTATCGTCTGCTTTTTTTCTCCCCTTCTGTAAATCACATCTGAGATTGGCCTATGATGTTTCTAGCTAAATGTACTAGCTGAATTTTTTAATGTTTTTACTGTACTGTTTCCTATGATCTGTATAGTTTTGTTCTACTTCTTTCTTTGTATTTGTTGTTTCTTTTGCCATGATGCTTACCAAAGGACTCCATAAATGTTGATTATACTACACTGATCAGTATAATTACATTGTTTTCTTGCATTTTCTGACTGTATCTGCATGTACTTTCTGGGTTCACACTTTGATTGTAAATTGAGAGGAGGAGGGAAATTGGGAGAAATTATTTTTTACATATATTTTAAACAGCCATTGGACAGGTTTCTGATTTGTGTCTTATAGGTCCTACCATAATAATAAGCTGTTAACAGTGGCTGCTTTGGATCTGTTCTGAGAAGGACTAAACAATACAGTAATAAAACCATCAGTAGTTATTTTGTCTAGAAAAAAGATGCCTATATAGAGATAGCAGTCGCTTCTTTTCCCTAGTGATCACTATATTGAGACTCTCTATGAGGAAATTAATTATATTGAATTTAGTCTGCTTAGGAAATAATGACTTATTTTTTTAATTATTTTGTCCCAGAGGCAAAGTATTGTCTTGTGTGAAGCATCTTTTTAAAAAAGTCTTTTTAATTTGATTTATTATGGATAAATTAGACTTAATAAAATGCAGTCATAAGCCTCCATCTTCTAAGATAGTTTATTTTATTAAGCTAGATAGATACGATTATAAAACCAACAAATTTGGTACGAAGTTTTCCGTTCTGTTTTTTTGGCTTTAGCATTAAAACCTCTCTACAGGAAGCTAGTCCTCCTCATAACAAGTGTAATTTAGGTATAGTCCCCATCTTTCATCAGTTTGAGGGCCATGAGTTCTGCATCTCTCACAAGGTCTGTTTATTCATTCATAAGACAGGGCTCAGTCCCATGAAAAATTCTCATATAGGCTAGCTCTTACAGGCAACTTTTGTGGGGTCCAAGCACCCTCCTGTTGGTCCTGTGTTAGAAAAGCAACTTTTCTGTCCATTGCTGTAGCATCAAACTGTTGTTTTCCCTTATTTTAGGATTTCTATTTTGTGACTCTTTATTTACAGTTCATATTTTATTTATAGTTTGCAGTAACTATTAAATAAGAGCCAAGCTGCAACAATTGGTGTAGCATATTACAATGGCAATCTTTTGTAGCTCTGTAGCATATTTATTTGAAGAGACTCACAAGAATTTTAACTATTTTAGCTCCACAGCACCTATTGTAGGTGAACATTATTATTTCTCATTTACCTGTGAGCAAACAGAATTGTGAATAGAGTTCAAGTAAATAAAAGGAGCCCCAAAGACTTGGGGAATTTCCACAGCATCGGTGAAGGACGGAACTGTTTCCTCGTAATGACTGCAAGTGGTGATCATTGTTATGCTTGCAGTAAAAGGGGGTCCATCAACTCATATAAAGTAGCAATAGAATGAATCATACAGGCAGCCCTTCTGGACCAACACTGGTCTTTTTTGCTAACAACAGAGTGTATCTTTATGAAGATTTAATCTGCAAAGATTAAACTCTGTGTGGGAGAAAAGTTGTTGGAATGTTCGGTGTAATGGGCATGAAATCTTTAAGGTTCTTTTTTCCCCCCAGTTAAAAGTAGCAGCAAATAGCTGGAGCAGTGAAGGCAGTAGACAGGCAACTTGATTGTTAAACTCTGTGCAGATCCTCTCATTAACAGGTAATGTGATCTCTGTTTATAATAGCTTGATCTTCCTCTGATGAGGAGTAAGAGCTTTTATGCTTAAACCACAGTCAAATTTTCACTGCGTAATTTACAGAGGCAATTTAAGGCAGTATGACCTGCCTGTTGGAAGTTATTAAACTTACACCTCTACTGATAAATCAGAGTGAAGTAACCTGAGGTAGCAGCCATGGCTAGCAACAGTTCGGAGCAGGAGACTTTGCTCTGAAGGTGATGAGGAGTGTTAGTGTGATATGTGCCACTCCGTGAACTGAGGCTGTGGAAACAAGTAGCTGCAGCTGAGGTCAGAGTGCAGCCTTGGGTGGGTGCTAAAGCTATTGCAGCCAACAGCCATCTTTCTATAAGATATAAATCTGATGTACATGGTTGATAGTATATTTTCTGCTCCATGAAGTAAACTTCTGAAGTGGCTACTTAATCACATTCTCTGGTATAACAGACAGTGTAATGGTAAGGCTATTGTATATATGCTGCCCTCCTTAGTAATCTTTATTTGCAACTGATTGCAAGATACACGTTATGTATTGCTGAATAGCTTAAAATCACTTGCTTTGGCAAACAGTTCAGAGAAATTCAAATACAGTGAAGTGTGATGAAAGCCTGGTACTGATAGCGTTACGGATAGCTCTTGCTGTGCATGTGGAAAAGTATTGATTTGTGGCAGTAGATTGTACTGGGAGTAAATATTGCTTGACATTCAACTTGCAAAACCCCCTAATCTTTGCTAAATACAAACAGAAGAAGTGAAAAAGAGCAAACTGGAAAATTATCCGATCTTTGATACATACAAACAGGTAAGAGTGAAAAAGAGTTTGTGCATTATAGTTTTAAAATTTTACCCAGTTAGTATAATAAGATAATTATCCAGTGAAATAGTTACCAGTATAGCACACTTGAGAAGAGCTAGCAATACAGCTGAACCTTTGACAATCAGTATTGTAATCCTCTTTAAAAAGGTCAGGATCATTAGAAGGAGTAGATGGAAAGCAGCAGATAACACTTGTCCAAGTGTTTTTATAAAACTTGCTCCCTTGCATCATGATAATAACAATAATGGTATTGGCAGAGTTGTAGATAAAAGAAGTAGGAATTCTATTAAATATTTGTAAATTCTCTCCCATTCCTGGGTGCACAAGTGAGAAGCGAGCAGTCCAGAGAGACTTTCCTCCTGGTTTCCATCCTTCTTCCTGCTGTTGTTAAAAGAGCTTCCTCTTCTGCAGATGGTAGATGATATACTTTTGTCTGAGTGTATTCATTTCGTCTGCCTGCATCTCTTACATGTTCTTTGATTTACTTTAATTTTCCCAGGACCACAGAATTGCAGTTGTATCCCTTTATACCTCACCGTGAGGCCTCTGGTGGTACTTTTTGCCTTTGCTCTGGGCTTTGGTAACATTTTTATTTCCAGCTGTGCTTGCTTGAGCCGAAGGACATCTATTCAACTACTTTAATCTTCCTGATTATTTTGTATTTCTTTCATGTGAGAAGGAATACTTGCCTTCCCTGGTATTCCTGGGAGTTTGGCACCTCTAGTAGCTAACTCCCGTCCTTGATAGCCAGGGCTGGTTCCAGTGTGGAGCCCCTGCGGCACCTGGCGCTGTCGTGGAGCCGTGAGCCTCCCGCTGGCTATTTAACATCGGTAGCAGGGTGCGCGTCCGAGACAGCGCTGCCGGGGATGCGCTTGTGTAGAGGGGAGAGCAGCTGCCGAGAGGCTCGCTCCGCTCATCCCTAGTGCCACGCGACTGCGCTGCGGAGCGCCACGGGCTGACGCAGGGCTGCTCTGGAGCTGCGGCGAGGACGGCAGAGCGCCTCTTCTCCCGGGAGCGGCGGCGCGGGCTTAAGCTGTAAAAGCTTTGTATGCCTCTTAGGACAACATCTGAAAAAGGGGGAGGATGGCATCGCGGGGGCTGGGCGACACCTGCCTGCTATTTTAACGCTTTCCTTTCCGGCACACTCAAGTCAAGCTTGGACAAAGATTTCCCAGTCCTGCGCCTTTCCTCATTGGACAGGTACAGTCAAAACCAGTTCAATGCAGGCTCTGGGATTTTTTCAGCACATCCAGGGAGTATACGTGCTCTAAATGCCTACAATACAGAGGAGTCCAGCCACTGCTAATGGGATGCATTTGCATAGAGGAAGAATTTCTCTTTTAAAATGGGTAATAAGCAAACGATATTTACTGATGAACAGCTAGATGCCTACCAGGTAAGATATCTTTGTTTGCATTAGGGGAAAGAAAGGAGTATTCTTCATATCTTTGTGTGGTGGGGGTTTTTTGTTTATTTTGGGGAGTATTTTTTCCAAATACAAACGACAACTTCATTTGTAGCCTGCATGCATATAATCTACTGTTCCTTCTAGCAATTGTAGCAGTGCTCAAAGGCTGGATTGCTGAATATACCCAGTTTAATTCCCTTCTCTGTATAGCAGCAAAGGAGTCAAATCCTCAATGTTTGGACTAGGAAGCAGGATAAAGACTGTGACTAGCTCAACAAAGGGAGTTTTTAGTAGAATCTTTCTACTGAGTGTTTTGTGAATAAGAAAGGGTAGCAATAACGTCTTTTTCTCCTGCTGATACCTTTGCTAGTAGTAGAGGAGAAAGGAAAAAAAAATCTTGTCTAATTTCACCTTCTCCTAAGGATAAGTCATAGAAATATGCTTAATGTAATTCCAGAACAGGTATCCTTATGTTTTCATCCACTCCTGGATGGCAGTTTCTTACCTTGACAGAAGTATGCATTTTATGTCCAAGGATAGCTTGTTGGTACTTCTTTATTTACTTCAGACTGCATCAACTTAATTTTTATTAGGCTAAAAAAAATAGTAATTCCCAGTTTTCAGTTCTGTTTCAGCACACTGCAAATCCTACTAAAATGGATTGTGGGGAGCTACCTGCACAGTGGGCATCTTGAACAAGTTTCTGAAAATATACCATGAGGCAATATATCGAATAGAAGTGTGATGAAGGAGGCAGCAGCTGACTACTTATTATGAGATGCAGACAGGGCTGGCTGCAATGCTCTGTCCCTTATGGGAAGTGATAAATACAGACAGAATTAACAGCACAGGAAATTAACATTTAGTTGATCTTGTGATAACCAAAGGACAAATCCTGTGCACACAAAAGTGTATAACTTTCTTTATACTGTCAAAATCTTTGACTCAAGCTACGATTTTAACTAGTCATTTATTTTTTTAGTTACTGCTGACGTGGACTTTTCACAGGTTTAGGTATTTAGTTACAGAGAGTCAAGATAGGGATACATGCTAAAATGCTTTAAAAAGTTATCCCGTGCTGAAAAGAAGGCATGAATTAAATACACTTACTGAATTCCTAGCTTTTCCTTGTCATTGAAGGAAATGTGAAAACAGAGCTGCTTTAGTTCACGCTTTGTCACACATCTCACCCTCAGCAGCAGTCTCTCACTGTAATACATTAGTCTAAGTTAGTAGTCTTAGTCTTAGTAGTCTGAGATCCAAATTTGCTTGTCTTACATCTCTGCTGGATAGGCAAGAGGGAGATGAAAGATCTGTAAAACACCAATGTCTGTCTTCTTGCTACCAATAAAAGTGAACACAGAACAGAGCCCAACTGCAGTGAAACAAAACAAAATCCAAATGTAATTAATGTTATCTTCTTGGCATAAACTGGCAAATGCAAGAGCTGAAATGTCATCCCTAATTCACTGATCTTCATGTAGAAATTGCCTTTCTCTAATGGCTTTTGCAGCCCCTGCCTTTCATAATGCTGGGTAATTGATCTCAAAGCCTAGCAGTAGTTGGGCCCAGTGGATTGAATCAGCCTACGGGATTTCTCCATTAAAGGCAGACTTCTAGTTCATTAGTATAGTGCTAGATAATTTTTGACTAGTAATGGCACCTTTTATATATGCCAAGTACAATAAAATCGCAAGTTTCAGAACAATAACTAACACCCAGAATTAGTCAGGAGGAAATATTAGCTTCATTGCTGTGAACAATCGGGTAGGTCCTTATTTTGATGGTGATTTGTCTCTGATCCTTTAGTTACTGCATACATCTTGGATCTTTTAAAGAGAGAAATCCTGACCTTACTGCTACAGAGCAGAGAGCTCTTGCCTCTCCACTGCATTTTGGGGAATATGCAGCTGCTGTGATACAAATGCAGGTGTTTGACTTGGAGTTTGCCATCTTACCTGCCTTTTCCTAGTTTGTGGAATTCCTACAGAACACAAAAGGGCAGAATGGGTGATGGTTCCTTAGTTTTTAAAATGCAGGGTTTTAACTTCTTGAGCCAGCAGTTGGGTTCCTGGGTCCTCTGAACACTGGACTAAAGTAAAACACTTTTTACCAGTGTCCCCTTTGCCACAATCTGTTATGCATGTGTGTGTACCCAAGTGTACAACCAGGCATCTACATAGAAATTGCTTTTAAAATGGATCACAGATTAAGCTTTTTTTTTTTTTCTCCTCCAAATGAGAGCTAGGCAACTTCTTGTGAATTTGTCTGTCTATGGATTTGTACTCCTTACAATAAGACCCAGGGTTATAATCTGCATAGCATCAGTGTGGCAGAAGCCAAAGAATCAATTTAATCCTTTATGTGAAATAGATCTTTGATTTTTTGATTATTTTTTTTTTTTAGTCTTTTTACTTGCCAGAGTTCCCACCTCACTCCCCTTACAGTTAGATTTATTATTTTTTTAATGAATATATTTCTGGCCATTCTATTATCTGGTTGTAACTTCCATAATTTTTGTCTTTAACACAAGTTGCTCTGAGCTTATAGCACCTGAATGCTACTTTAGTAGTGAAACTTCTATTACTTTTTAAAATGCCTTATATTTTAAGCACTTGTTCCATAGGAGACACTATGAGATGGAAAAGTGAGAAGTTAAAGTAAGTATGGCAAAACCATATGTAAGTAGCTTTATTTTTCAGGAGTACAGATTAAGCTGCAGAAAAATCACCTGTTTGAAGAGCTACCATAAGTAAACCTTAGATCATTACTATGATATTCATAAGGTAAAATAACCTCATTTGGTTTTCCTAAAACTTTCTGAAATGCCCACTTATAGTAAACTGCCATACTTGAGTCACTTTTTAGCAGAACCTTTACATTTAAATGACATAATTGTAAATCTGGTCACCTACAATAAGACCTGGATGTTTTTCATAGATGAGTGTTTTAAATACTCTTCACAAAGACTGATGAGGGGTGGCCACTTGAAACTGTTTGTGAAAAAGGTACATATTAAACCACTCAGCTTTTCTTAATTCAATATAGGTAGAAGCAAATGGAAGACTAGAAAGCTGCAAACCTCCTAACACCTGCTCATACCTCTTATTATGATTGTATGTTTTAGTTGACAGCTTTTAAATTTTCATGAAGTTTTTTGGAAATTAGGCTTTTGAAAAGATTGCATTCCTCATGGAGATTCATCTCATTAAAAAAGTTAGCCTTGTAAGAAAATGGATTTTACTGGGGATTTCTGCTTCTTAAGCCCTTAGAGTTTGGGGGGGTTTTGTGGGTTGTTTGGTTGGTTTGTTTGGGATTTATTTACATAAAATGCAATATCTAACCCAAGGTCTGGCTAGGGAAAAGGTAAGTATTAATTAGCAAGAAAGATATAATCTATTGCAACCAAAGAGCACTTCAAAATCAAGCTTTTAGGAGTTGTATACAGATTTTGGATGTCAAGTCTCATAATAAGAAAATGAACAGGAACTGTAGGGTTTTTTGCTCGATGCTGTTGCTGAAGCAACAGAAAATAGAGGTATACAGTAAAGCAACATCAGAGCTGTATGTTGGCCTCAGTGCTCTGCAGTTCTCACTGGTGACTGTAGACCGAGTAGGAAATGCAGAGAAGTTGTGCTTGGGGTGTGGGCAAACTGCTGCACTGTTCAGTCAGTCTCACAGCACTGCTCTGAGGTTACTCAGGGAAGTGGTCTGAATTTGACACGAATTTGGGTCTCATTTTTTGTCTTAATAGACAGAACCTAGAGAACATAAGAAACAAGTGGTTTATATCAGCCATTACTGAGTTTATTGCAAACCATTTATTCTTGTGTTTGTTCATTGATGAGATTAGTCACACTATTTACTGGAGCATCAAAACAAACTATGTTTATCCTGGATGCCCTCTAGGCAATATTGCAATAACAGATGCAATTTGAAACAATTACCTGCTGCACTCACATAAGAATTTGTCTGTTACAAAGCTAACTTTTCCCTTTTTATTGAAGTTCTAGTCAAAGTGGGATTCAACTATGTTTCAGGGGAGTGATGCAAAACCAGAGGAAAGAGGTTATGTTAAGAAATGTCATTTATAAAATTAGACTAGGTCATCAAGCTCTCTTTTGATTTAAAAAGCTGTGGTTGACTTAAAGAGAATCTCTGGTGAAAATGAGCCCTTTGCAAGAATACAAAAAGTACATTCATCACAGATTCACCAGGATCCCTGCCTGTGGCAGAGGAGTTGGAGCTAGATGATCTTTAAGGTCCCTTCCAACCTGAGCCATTCTATGATCTTCTGTAAAGAATATTTTCAGTTTGGTAGAATATTGCTGTTAATGTGCAAATCTAAGTAATGTAATAATAGAACAAAGTTTTTATGAAGTTATCGTTTAGTCAGACTGTGATTTCACATTACCATTTGGTGCTTATATAGCTTGAGCAAAATTTCGTTGACAGTTTGCTTCTTCCTCAGTCCTTGATAATGTCTAACTGCTTTTACTCCTGTGATTTTTCCTCCTGAAACTCTGTGTTTTAGTTGTTCTGTCTATAGTTCTAAAATATATATGATACAAATAAGGATAGGCTGAATGTTAAAATCTCCATTGACATTCTGATGCAACTAGCATTTTTTAAGATAGAAGACTATATATAAATACTACTATTAATGCAGATAACTAACTCTGCATCCTGCTAAAACCCAGAATTTTTTAGTGTTTAAATCTGGATTCACTTGCACAGCTGTGCAACCTAAAGGCTGGTGCTTCAGTGCATTGACTTCCAGTAACTCCTTATTTGCTTGCAGTGATAAAAACACATCAATATCTTGCTGACTCAGTCTTGCATGAGTTCTTTACCAGTCTCTTGTATGGCAGCTAGTATAAAAGTACAGCATTTGTCAGATGTTACCAGAATAGAGTTGTTAATTGATCTTTTGTGAAAATTCATTTGCTTATTTCCAACACTTTTTGACTTAGATTTTTGGTTACTTCATAAGATGACCTTTTTATAATGTTTTGATTCAATGGTCTTACACAGATTGTGTAGTTTTGGCACATTCCAAAAAGGTAATTTGTGATTTTAAAACAAAACCTCTAAAATAATTTGTTTAAAATGTTAATATTTAAAATGGTGCAGCATTCAGTACTTGTATTACAGGCAGCTCAGTAAGATAGTTGTCTGAATCTAATCTGGCTTGACTTGAGGATATTGCCAAAATGGCTGTTACTCATTGATTTATCTGTGGCTTGCTGGCTTTTGTCTGAGACTGGTTTTTTTCTAACTTGGAGTGATTTTGTATTACTAAGTCTGTTTTATTTTATTTCCTTGTTTATAAGTTTCCAGTGGAGCTGTTTCAGGATCAGAATAAACCTGCCCTTATGAAACTAGCCATATAAAAGAAAGGATTATAGACATATTGTCTTAGAGGAGAAATATGTGTTTAATTGGTTTAAGAAATACTATTTCACAGTAGCGTTGCATGCTTGAGCCTTGCTATTATTTCATTCATTTTTCCTTTCTCCAGTTTATCTTCTCTTCTCTAGAGAAGTGTTTTGCTTATCTATGTGAAATTTTGTTTGAAAACTCTGCTTTATGCACAAGGACACTTGGTTCTCAAAGTGGTAAGTGATAATCTTTCATTCAGTGGACTTTGCCATTCATAAACTGTGTGCTGCCCTCTGGGATTGGCAACAGATCCAGCAGAACATGACATGTGGTCTGATCCTGGAGCCAAACCCCACATTATGCTGTGTGTGTACCCTTTAGATAAAGTTCAGTATCAGTATTCTCAGCACAGTTATCTCTGTTTGTGGTTGGGTTTTGTTTGTTTGTTTGTTTTTGTAGAACTAAACCTAAAGCAGAACTGCTGTAGTAGTTTGCAGTGAAGTCTTAACAGACTGCTGGAAAAGGTAGTGGTCCACCATGCTTCAGTCTGTTCCTGTTTTGTCTTAAAGCTGCGTTACCTGACACAGGAAATCAAATAATAAAACTCTAACAGCCTGTATATTCTGTGCTTTTATAAGGTCAATTTAAAGAGCAGAAGCCATTAACCCTACTTTACAAGCAGTATTGAGTGACTTGCAAAAAGTCATGCTACCAGCCAAGAGCAAAGCCACCCATAGAACCTAAGTGCACCAAGTGACTTTTTTTCTCTGCAAAATATTTGAAGTACCAGTTAAACTGCTTAAATGCCAGATTTGAGAACCAAGTTCCATTACACAAGCTAATGATCCAACTGAAATGAATGGGAAATTTTCTATTTGCTTTATTCGCTTTGCTAGACATAAGGAAGTTAAGTGGATAATTGCAGATTTGCTTAAGTGATATGTTACCTCCAAAAAACCAGCAGTGATCTTTTATGTCAAACTTCTAATTAATTTGATTATTAGGGGCAAGAGGAGAGACCAAATGGGACAGTTGATCTTTGGGAAGGAGCATGTGTTTTCTCAGGTGCTGGAGTAGGCACCATTTCAAGGCAGAACCTCTATTCTAAAGAACCTAAAGTTCACAAGGGGCCTCCCATTAGTATTTTTTCAGGTCATTGTTTAGCATTAGAAATAAAAGCAATGATTCTTTGGATAAATTCTTGCTAGAAATCTTGAATTGGTAAGAATTATGAAAACTCTGGTGACATTTATTTGTTTGGTATTTAACTTACACTTTTCTAGCAGGACTCCCAGTGGCTTTAGTGTCAGAAATAACAGGTTGCTTTTTAAGTTCATAATAAATACAGTCCATATAATAGCAATTGTATTCTATCATCTCTCTGATCTGAAGCAAGATGAATGTCATAATAGGCATAAATGACAATATTTCCTAGGACCCACTTCACCTTTCCCTGCCAGGGAGTTAATTTAACTTGCTAGTTTACTATTTATTGCCCATTATTGTGTATTTTCTCTATGAATGAAGTAGCCACAAGAAAATTGGATGATTCACCTCCGTGTTTCTTTGGCCAAAAGTCTTTAATTAAATTGGAGTTAAATTGCTGGAGTTCCAGCAACTCTAAAACGTAATTATGTCATTTAGACCCTCGATCTGTCGTGACTTTAATCCAGCTTAGGGTTGTGCTTTCAGGAAGAAAGGGACAGTCCTGAACTTCTTTCTTGCCATCCAGAGATACTGGTTTGAGCTTCATCTCTTGTAGCAGCACTACCAACACTATATTCGAAGTCACTAAAAGGAAATGATCCAAGCTGGAGATTAATCCATTTTTGCTGGGTTACTTTCCAAACATGTAAGTTCCTGCTTTCAGAGTTCTCTGATGCAGTTCTGCTACTCATTGGTGTGAAGTCCACATAAAGGAAGAGGCAGAAATAAGAAGCTGAGAAGCAAGAGATGGCTGGGCTTCCCTGTCAGAGAGGGCTTGGAGCCATGGCTTTCAAATATGCCATTTGAGACCAGATAGGCTTCTTAATGGTAAAACATTTTCTAAGTAGTGTATATGATCTTCCTGTGGATCAAAACTATAGGCCAGGTCACAATTATTTTGTGGTGCTCTCACTCTGAGTAGCTTTAAGATCTCTGCAGGTGGTCTGTGAAATCGCTGTGAGTTTTTTGGGATGTTTTTTGACTCTGCTCATCCGTGATACACAGTTCCATGTAATTGCAAGGTGTAATTGAAACACTGCAGTCAGTAACAGTGGTCAGGCAGATACTTGCAACTACTTTTGTTATAAAGACTTTAAAGATAAGCGTTTTTTAGATTACATTAGTAAAATGTTTTAAATTCTTTAAAAAAAAGACAGACAGTAGTGTTTGTTTTCAAAGATGTGAGGTGACTCACATTAAAAAAATAAATTATGTAGACCTTTAGAGAAGAAGGTTTATGATCTGACCTCTTAATGTGTCTTCCAGTGGCATTTTTGCATGATTTCTGAAAGGTAAAGGGTAACTTCTCAATCTTTTTTCTCTATTTGCATATCAATTCCCTGTCAGCTTTCTAGTTAAGTAACTGTCTGCTGTTTTCTCAAGCCCATATAATTAACAGGATGATTGCTGCTGAGGGCATTGCAATTATTTGTGAGATTGCACTTGCCTTTCATTAGTAAATGAAGCATCCTTAAGTGACAGTTTGACTGTAAGTGTTGAATGTGCTGGAATTAATGAAGACTTAACCAGCTGGCTCCTATTTCACTTTGTGCAGTTGCAGACAATGTGCCATCAGTGTTAGCAGCTCACAAGGTGCTTCCTGTTGTGCCTTGTAACATTATTCTGCTACACAATACACTGAAGGAAGAGCTGCTTCTCCTGCCACTTTATATGGAGGAGTCTGAGCAAACTCAATAATTGATACCAGGCAGGGCTGATGGCATACCTGAATACCTGAGACAAGCCGCTTGACTGCTTCAGCTATCTGTGATCATTTGCTTTTCCTCTCCTTGGAAGAAGCAGGCATTTAGCCAGAACAATTCTCAGTTTAGGAAATAAATGCTTTTTCACTGGTTGATGGAAGAGTGGGTCTGGGGGAGACAGACTGTTGTATGTACTCCCAAGTATGACTTACCAAGTATGATATTATCTTGTCACTAGCTGATTTAACAATTGATCTATTTAAAATGTTTCCATTAAAGGAAGAAGATGACTAAGAACTGAATTCTTAAGCAAATGCCTTGCCACATCACATGGGCCTGTGAGAGAGGTGGATAATCAAGAAAATTGTTGTGGTTTGGTTAATGTTCCCTGTATGTACACTTAGAGCCACTGGCTCTAAGACAAGAATCACAGAATCATTACGGTTGGAAAGGACCCTCAGGATCATCTAGTCCAACCGATAGCCCTACACCACTCTTATCCCTAAATCATCCCCTGAAGAACCACATCAATCCTCTTCTTAAGAACCTCCAGGGATGGCGACTCCACCACCTCCCTGGGCAGCCTATTCCAATATCTCACCACTCTTTCAGTAAAGAAATTCTTCCTAATATCTAATCTAAACCTACCCTGGCACAACTTAAGCCCATTCCCTCTAGTCCTGTCACTAGTCACAAGGGAGAAGAGGCCAACACCCGCCTCCCTAGAATGGCCTTTCCAGTAGCTGAAGAGAGCGATAAGGTCTCCCCTCAGCCTCCTCTTCTCCAGGCTAAACAGCCCCAGCTCCCTAAGCCTCTCCTCATAAGGCCTGTTCTCCAGACCCCTGATTAGCTTAGTTGCCCTTCTCTGCACCCTCTCCAGTACCTCAATGTCCTTCCTATACTGCGGTGCCCAAAACTGCACACAGTACTCGAGGTGTGGCCTCACCAGAGCTGAGTACTGTGGCAAGATCAAGAAGATGCATGTTCTCTGAATTCATGACCTACCTGAACAATGTTCTAAACTAATCATCCAATATTTCATTGCCACTAGTGTTCCTACTTTTGGTTGCAAGGCAGAATGTTCCCTAAATATGTTTTAGATAAGATAGGGGGGATTAGGGGATATTTCTGTTAATGAGACGGGTCTGATTATTGTGGTTCCTCACAGCACCTGAGAATATAACTTGTTTTGTGACTGATGTAAAAACACATGAAACGCAAACTATTGCACTGCTTATATTATCACAGAATGTTAAGAGTTGGAAGGGACTTTGAAAGATCATCTAGTTCAACCCCCCTGCCAGAGCAGGATTCCCTAGACCGGGTCACACAGAAATGTGTCCAGACGGGTTTTGAATATTTCCAGAGAAGGAGACTCCCCAAGCTCTCTGGGCAGTCTGTGCCAGGGCTCTGGCACCTGAACTGGGAATTGCGGTTCTTTGGTGAAGTATGTGAATTCTAGCAAAATGCAGGTGTTCATATATATGGAGTGACTTAAACCAGTGTAAATGCGGTCCCACCACAGAGCCACTCAGAAGGCAAGCAAATCCTTTTAAGCTCTTCTTTCATGTTCAATCAGCTCTATTTTGCATTCTAGTAAGGTATTTCAAATTCTGTGATAGTGCAAGGAAAGCTGAATAGTTTGCCTGCCGTTTGGACCAGGGGCTGTCCTTTTTTCCATGTTCCTAATGTGGGAATTTGCAGCCTTTGCCAAAGTGACCACAGTGCAAAGTGAATGTTAGCAAAAAAGATAGTAACTAATAAATAAGTACATGACTTCTATTATTAAATCAGTTGTCTGAAATAGAGGAATACTCCATATTAGAAGATAGTTTTCTTCATCTATTTGTTATTTGTAGCTTTCTACATCTATTTATTGAATGTTTTTGGCCTGTAGCTTACTTTTTTTGATTTAATTTTTGTTTCTGGTCTGGTCATTCCACAGTGGAGAAGTATTTCAGCAAGCTAATTTTTTCTCTCTTGAGGTTTCACGTTAGTTAATATAGTTATTTTATAGTGTATATTGCTTTCTGAGTCAAAAACAGATGGTACACAAATGACATCTCTCATGTTTTTCTGCCAAATGTCAGATTTCTTCCTGAAGGTTGAAAGATAAGTCTTTGCAGTTGTTTTCAATATTAAGGTAGTACAATAACATATTTTGTTTTTTACAGGATTGCACATTCTTCACTCGGAAAGAAATCCTTCGGTAAGTAAATTGGATTACATTTTTCCTTCATGATTGGTATGGAAAGGACTAAATATTTTTGACATGGCAGGAATCTGGATTCCTGCTGAATCCAAGTAGGCAAACTTCTTTTTTGTTTTTAAATCTGGAAAGCAGCATTTCCAAACTGTAAATTTGAACCATCCTGTGCAACTGAGAAAATACATGAAGTATACTTTGAAAAATAGGCTGTAGATTTTGAGAAAAGATATTCTAAAGTAACTAAATTGGAACATGTCATCGTGTCATAGACAAGCAGGAATTTACCTAATTGCACAATTCTGCTATGAAATGAAGAGTCAGCAAGTTCTGTTCTCTTTTTCTGGATTGCAGTGGGTAACAAAATACTTGTAGAAAATGAGATTGCAAAGTGCAGCTTTGACAAGCAGATAAAAAATGGCTGAAATGAAGAGATTTCTGTATGGAATTTTCAAAAACTTTCACATGCATTCTTCAGTTTTTCTTGACACATGAGACAGAGAGAACTTATGTTGAAGTTTGATACCAGAGCACAGAAGTGAATGTTTCAGAACACCAAAAGTCACAAAAATGCATGATCAGGATTTGCAAAAATTTTTATATAACAGTATGTGGGGTTGTGTTTTGGTGTATGCCATATCCAAAACCTGAGATTGTGTTGCACACAGGAGCTTTGGTAATGGTAAAAACAGGTCACAGCTTATTTCAGTAAGAGCACTACGTTGTCCTATGGGACTGCTGCAGCATAAAGGAATATCTGAGCAGAAATGGATCTTTATTTTCTCTTTGATTTAGGCAGGTTTCACAGAACTACAAATTCCATAGTCTTGGTCAGAACACTACATGTATGTCTTTCAAAACTGTGTCATTTGAAACTACGTTTGCTGACAGATTATTTGTAATCTTTTTTTCCCTTGCATGGCAAGTGTGACATGGAGTAGAGGAGGTCACTGTAGCTCCTAGCACTTGCTGCTAAAGGAAGCAGCATTGAATTGTGGAGAACAGTCTCCTAGTATTTAAAAACAAGAGGGTGCTTTTCTATCTATCTAAGAAAGTTTATCACAGGGACTATGAGTGGGATAGATACAGGTGAATTGGAAGCTCCTGTCTGCTTTCTTGCTGTCACTAGTATATGTAAGCAAGCAAGAACCTTAGACAAATTTTTTGCCTTTTAAAAGTATGAGGATATTGCCTTTTTCTTGTCTGTTTAAGTTGCAAGATGTGTCTGGTAAGGATCATTTGGACTACTTTTAGATGCAACATGCTAAAACTGATCTTAGTTGTAGCTTTTACTTTTTATGGTAGTGAAAAGCTGGTTTGGGTATTTTTTAGAGGCTTATGGTATATCTGAGAGGTGTTACTGTCATCTGGTGGACCTGGTTATTTGAACAGAACAATTAAGGAGCAGTGCAGTGTTAAATTTGGCAAACGGTGTTTAAGTTAAAACAGACTTGTTATATTTTTAGTAAGTGCTGTTTCTCTAAAAAGCATTAAAATGTAAATAAAAGATTTTGTCTTGATTTTTTTTTTTTCTTCAGGTAACATAAAAGGGTGAGTGATGCCATTGATAATGCCCAAAAATGTTACAGTTTTTTGTGAAATGTGTGGTTTCTTCCAATAAGAAACATTTAATGGACCTCAGCTGAGTACTGTGGAAGCCTAATAATACATTTTTCATTTTGTAACTGAAGTTGTAAGGAAATTTATTTCCTGAGAAGAGAACAAAGCCTGCACTTAAACTCAATTACATTATTTATGTAAAGCTAAAGAAACGTTTTCTGCTTATGGGCTGTGTATGGGAGATAAAGGAGCCGTTTGCTGCATGACTTTGCACTGTATCTGTTTCAAAAAGAGGAAAACCAAAAAAACTTATGAAACATAAGAGTGCAACCTTAGGATATGATTGTGAAAAATAGATCTTCTTGGGGTAAGAAATTAGGTTAATGGGTGGTGAAAAATAGATGTTATGTTTGACAAGTACAGTGTACAAAACTGAATATTAATGTTTGGTGTAAGATGCTTAGGAGAGTAAAATCAAATAATAAAATCATGGGAATAGTTCTGTAAAGGCCTGTAAGTCATGGAAGAAGGAATAGTCATTTGGAATAATTGTGTTTTCTCTTCTGCCTTACTCTCACAGTTTGATGTTTCTGTTTATTTGGAGCCTCTGTACATAATCAGTTTATGATATGGCAGAGAGTAATACAACCAATAGCATTTGTTTACTGTACATCAGCTTTTGAATACAAATTGCTGCCTAAGGAATAGAGTAGAATTGAGCTATTTTTCTCTGTCTGAGGTGAAGTTTTACTAGGTAGGAATAAAGTGGATTATGACTCTCTCATTAATTAGCACATACTGATTTAGCATGTCTCTACCTCTGTTAAGAGGGAAGTAAGTACTGTTGTGCATTTCTTATTGTTGAACTGGAGTGAACGTGCAGCTGCAAAGTTCAGTGAGACGGTCCAGCAAGGAGGAACCTTACTAAAAAAAAAGAATGAAAAAGAAAATAGCTTTTTGGCTGACGTCAGCCACCCCATCCATTTGCATGGGTTAGGCAGGACACAAGGGAAGGGGCACAGTTGTGTAGGTGGGGATGAAGAGATGAATATGGCAGCTCCAATTTAGATTGATTTAAACTGATGTAAACCAGCATGAGATTGCAATTAGGTGAAATTGGCTAAGTGTTTTTATTTGTCCCTACAGGAAAAGTAGCCCATCAAAAAGCCCAAACAACAACAAATGTATTTTCTGCTGGTTTAATGAGCTGAATCGGCTCTCTTGGATCCAATGAGTGCTAAAGCTGGCACAAAACCCAGAGCAAGCAAATGCAACTGGGAACGAGGGAAAGAGAGGAAAGCAAATCTTAACATGTCAGTACTAGGAAGGTGTTAGATTAGATTAGTATAACTTTAGTGTGTAAGGCTTTGGTTCCAGCATCAACTTCAGTCAACATAAATGCAGGCTGCAGTCAGAAGACATGTTCTCTCGATTGAGAATCAGAATTGTTACTGATTTCATTGGTAGGTATGTGTTAGGGCTTAAGGAGAATGTGGAAATGAGACCAGTGTGTGTAACTTCAGGACACAACTTTGGTGTATGGAAGGATGCCAGAACACACTGCTAGCCAATCAGTTTGTAAGTGCATAGAACATAATACATGCTCAGAGGCAGCCACTGTGGATTTGTTAAAAGCAAATCTCTTCCTTTGAGTATCTGCTCTTGTGGATAATGGAAAAGAAACAGCTGCAATATATCTTTGTTTTGGTAGACCCTTTAATATATTTCTGTATCTGTTAGTCCTTTTCTACCTGTATAAGTGCAGTAACCTGGCTAAGGTACTATTGAATGTACTTAGGAAATTTGTAAGAATGGTAGGAAACATCAAGGTGAAGAGGGTTGCTGTCACTACGAAGATTAAGATTAGCTTTTTCAACCTTACTTAATATATTGGAGAAATTATTAGAATCAAAATGAGCAAGAGGAAAGGACACAGTCAAGTAGAACTTAGAAAAATTGCAGGTGCAGAATGCAGTGTAACAGGAAAACGAAGCAGAGGTTAGTTGAGCTAAGCAAAGTGAGCATAATTTTAACAAACCAGCCAACCCACTGATGCTCTTGCAAAAAAGGAAAATGTGTTCTAGGATGTGTTAACCTCAGCACTGTATATAAAATGGGAGAATTCCATTCTAGTCAGCATTGTTGGGACTTCAGAAGGAATAGACTGTCCAGTTTTGGGCATCATCATTTAAAAATATTTGTTGTACTGGAAAACAGCCAGTAGAGAAAAACAAGAATAAGAGGGGGGAAAAAAATGAAGAAAGGTTGGAAAAACACTTTATTCCTAGCAATGAATCTGTTTATATAATGTGCTCTCTTGTCTTTGTAAATGGAACAAATCATTGAGTTGTCTCTTACAAGGCAGTATTTATCCTGCTCAGGTCTGTAATCTGCTCAGGTTTTCTAATAGGCAAGCTTTTACTCCAGTGATGATGCTTGTCTGCCAGCAAGCCCATCTGTTTCTATTTCTCCCTGTAGACTAGTACCATTTGGCAGATCCCCAAGCATTCAAACACAGGTGTTCTTTGATGTCAGTCCTAGGCAAAAAGCACAAAGTCTGTAAATTAAAGTTGTATAGCTTGAGACCTAGCTGGATAACTGCTGGGGGATTTGGCACTAAGTTACCAAGCTGAGCACCATCTGGACAGTCATTAAAGCTTTGAACTTTTTTTTTTTTTTTGGTAGAAGAACATTAGTAATTGTGCAGCATTCTCTTCTCTGCCTTTTCCTTGACATATTTTTTGGTGGGTGAAAGGTGACATGCAGAGAAGCCCTTCTAGTCAATCCAACTATATGCTGAATTTAAAATATCTGAAGCCTGCCTGAGATTTTGGTTGGGAAGATAAGCAGTGGGTTCCTCACAAGGGTCTGGAAAGCCTTCCTTATAAGGGAGCAAATGCAGCAAACTGCTTGAGATGCATTTCTCTGTGGAGCAAGTTGCTATGCAGATGGAGGGACGGGTTAGAGCACAGCTCCTGTTTTTCTAACACATCCAATCTTTCAAAAAGTTTGGGGTTTGTGTGCAGAAAGGGGAAAAAAAAAAAAGCTTTGAGGGAGGAAGGTGTCTGCCAAGAGAGTAAAGTTTGCAGGAACTCTATATACCCTTGGGAATCCTTCTGAATTTTGTGCAAGAAACTACATATAGGAGGAACATATGTCCTGAAGCTGCTATTGATCTTCATGTTAATTATGTTTCTATTCCTGTTGTCAGTAATGGTTCTGTGTCCTTTGTGAATGAAAAAATAAAAGGCTTCTAGACAATTCCTGCATCTCCTGTACTGTAAACCTTTCCTTTTATTATATTTTAATCAGATTGCACATGTTTTGCTAGGAACAGGTGAGGACAAAATTATTCTGTGTTGTATGGAATCTTGAGTACTGTGTCCAGTTCTGGGCTCCCAAGTACAGGAGTGAGATGGAGCTACTGGAGCCTGTCAGAGAGCCACTAAGATGGATAAGGGACTGAAGAATATGCAGAAAGGCTGAGAGCACTGGGGTCAGAAGGGAGCAGAGAAGATGGAGCCCGATAACAGGACAAGGGGCAGTGGGTCTAAACTGAAACACAAGAGGTTCTGTTTGAACATAAGGAAACACTTTTTTTTTTTTTTTTGTGAGGGTGAGGAAGCACGGGAACATCCTGTCCAGAGAGGTTTTGGGTTGTCCATCCTTGGAAATATTCAGAAGCCATCTGGACATGGTCATGGGCAACCTGCTTCATTTTGCATTGCAGAGCGATGAAAGAACACTTAATTTGTTAACTAAAAGCTGTCAGAAATGCTTATCCAGCCACCTTTTCTCTACCTCTTATGCTGCCTTTTTGAAAAGGTGATTTCTGTGTCCAGTTACTGTATTTTGTATTATATGCTCTAAACTTTTGCAGTCATTGGAGGCAGTAATTCACTGAGGAATTTCTGCATCACAGAGATTTATGCCTTAGTTACTCTGTGCAACATTAAACTGTTGTTGCAAAAGCAGTTTGTGAATATATAGCATAAGTCTGAGACCCTAAAAGTACTTTTCTTACCAGTTGCAGGCCTGCTGTGGAGGCCCCTCCTCACTTTCTCATCCCCAGATTAAAGAACCTCCTTCTCTTTGATCTGTGGCAACTTTTTCTCTGTGTGTGGCAGACTTAATGGATAGAGGTGTGCCTGGACCTGTTCCCCAGCTCTCCCATCACATGTCCATCTGCAACAACAAGGACAAGAGATTATGTGCAGCTCTAAAATTTGCATTAGCAGGGAGATACAGCCTGTGTAACATCAGCTGTAAATCATCTCCCACCAGTGTCTGTCATCAGCATGATGCATTGTTTTCTGCAGTTTGTGTTATCCCATCTTGATGTGAATGTTGCTGCTTTTGCTTCCAGCCATCTATGTCTTCAGGGACTCCGAATCATAGAATCATAGAATGTTAGGGGTTGGAAGGGACCTAGAAAGATCATCAAGTCCAACCCCCCTGCCAAAGCAGGACACCTTAGATAAGGTCACACAGGATCAAGTCCAGGTGGGCCTTGAATGTCTCCGGAGTAGGAGACTTCACAATCCCCTGGGCAGCCTGTTCCAGTGTTCTGTCACCCTTACTGTGAAAGGGCTGATTGTTTAGATCTGTCCATTTCCATGGCTATGGATAGATTTGTCAGTGCCCCTGCTGGTCTCTAGAGTGGTGAATTCTCTTTGTGTTATAAGAAGTCATTCTCCAACTGTTCTGTTCAAGTGGCATCTGGACAAGAGCCTATAGCTTTGACTGGGGCGAGTAACTGAAAGTGCAACAGAGTGCTGCTTTGGACCTGCTGCTGACATAGTTTATTCCATCTGTACAGTCAGTCTCCAGTGAGGTCATGCCACAGCTCCTATGAGCTCCTTGTGAGATTGTCCACCAGCACTCACTGCTTTGTTTCATTGTCCCAGTTAAGCCATTTTGCCATTTGCTGTTCTGTGAATATGAAGAGCAATCTAAAATTTACTCTTTGGAATGGTCTTCATTGTAATGTTAAAGTCTTTGAATGCATTCTTGTTATTTAGGAGTAAGTAGAATATATATGGCTGAGTAAAAATGTTTTCCCTTTACGACATAAATGGAGAACTAGAGTTGGTGAGATGTTTATTAGGTTCTGAAGGCCAATTTAAAAACTACTTACTTAATCAGTGAGCCATTACAAGCTTTTATCTTTTGTTTTCAGCACTCCTTTAATGCAGATTTCTTATTACAAAGGCAGCCCAACCAGCTGTATGGTTATGTCACTACATTTAATGGTGGTGTATAATGATGTATATCAAGCCAAGGAAGAGCTGCCCTGTCTCTTAACACACCCACTGGTGACCTTGGCTGCAATCTGAGTTTCAAAGTTCAGTAGCAAATTAAAACAACGGCTGCAGGTTGTAAGCTTGGAAGTCTCTTTTTTCAAGTCTACGAATGTGTAGGTGGAGGCTCTGCTATGAGTTTGAAGACGCCACAGAAGCAACAAAGTATCACTCTTGCTGACTCCAGGATGCTATGCCCTTGAGAAGTGGGGACAGACTCTGACTCATCTATTTTGCCATATAAAATACTTACAAGTGGTACAATGGAAGTTGGCATAACCAAAGCAGGCTGTGGAGGCTATACTGTATTGTGGCTTTTTTTCTGAACGCAGCTTTTTTAGGTTTTCACTAGTTTATGGGCAACTGAGTTGATTAAAAAGCTTCTGTTGCCTATAGGGGAAAGTCTTGTTCTGCCCTCGAAGAATTCAACAGAAAAAGTATCCCCTCATTTACTTGCACAGGCAGTACTGCCATTGCAACTCCATCAGTTACCTCAAAGAGCTGACTGTGAAAACTCTTGTTTTTCCAAAGACATCAGTTCTTTGAACTGCAAAGTGTCAGTGCTTATGCAAGGGAGGGGAGTGGGTGGGCTTGAAATTTTTGCAAGGGCAGATCAGCCATTTGGTTTTAGACTGGATTACAGTGATACAGAATCACAGCCTTAATCATTGGATGCAGTACATTGGGCTCAAACATATACCAAAACCTGTGCAGAGGGGGCATCATCAGGAAATTAAATTTGTCATTAAATTTGTTACTACATACCCTCCCGCTCCTATATGTGGGAGGGAAGATACTAGCAAATACTGCCAACTTTTCCACCCCTCCTTCCATGCAAGTAAGGCATCCTGACAACAGAGAGCACATCCAGGATTTGGAAAATGCTTCTGCATGCTTCCAGAAGGTTTTTTTTGTTGTTGTTGTTTTTTTTCTTAAGCAAATATCACAGCAGGATCTGCAGTCACTAATGCAAAGACAGTGAGGCTGATTACAGGTCCTGGGCTTCTGAATATACATAGTGGTCTGTATACGGTAATGGCAGCCTTTCAGAAACTGTATGTGTTCAGAGAGCACTGCAAGAGCTTACATTGTTCCCCTGACAAGACACAAATGTTTCTGTGACTAGGGCAGATAGCTAAAGCTGTTTCAGGTTATTTTCAGATATGCTTCTTGTTGAGGGGCATGCTAGGTAAAAGGACAGAAAGCCTCTCTAGGTCACAACGGCTCCTGGTGTATTCAAGTCACCTCAAGTGCCTTCTGCTTCAATAAGAACAGGAGAAATATTGGACCCTTTACCACAGAGGTTTATTTTCTGTTTTTTTGTTAGTAATTAGTCTTATAGAGAGAGATATCAGAACAGTCAGTAATCTGTGCAGTGCCAGTTGGTGCAGCATTTGGGAGATGATTACTGAGTCTGATTCACAGTATTGGTCATAGTACTTGGTCTAAGTGTAGCAGTGGTATGACAAATTGATGTAGTGATGTATTGCATAAAGGCAGGAGGATTATGGGTGTAGATAACTTCTGTCTACAGATCTTTGCATTGTATGGAATGATTGATCAGAAACTCATTCAATTTCTGTGCCAAGAAGTAAATATTCACCCACTATAATGTAGGTTACTCAAGTAAACAGAAGTGTTGCTGAAACTCTTGCCCAAGGGTCTGTGTTTCACTGTGACATGTGGCTTTCTCAGAATCCTGTCAGAAGCTGAGGCAGCTCTGTTGTTTGGGGGTTTTTTCAATCTTTTTTCTACAAAATCTGGTAATTTGAGAGACTGACAATCCAGTTTGTCATAAAACAGTTCATGGTGTCCCTGAAGAATTTCCCAGCATTAAGAGCTTTCAATTGGAAAAGTTGTTACTGTTTTTTATGACTGTTTGGTTGATTGTTTGATTATAAATTATAATGGAGGTTATGCTTGATTTTAGAGCCTTAGCTAGAGAAATCTTATGGCCTTTTTTATTGTGATACTAGGTAATCATGCCACGTAATAATGCTGTCACAAATAGAGTTGCAGATAAAAGCATATGAAAGACTATTTTATTGCTGTAATTTAGTTTGCAGGAGTTGGATCACAGCCATTTCCTACAGACCTGTTTGGATGGTTTAGTGTGAAATCTGCTCAGGTGGAATGCTCTTACACCTACATATCTTTGAGCAATTTGGTGAATTAATGGGAGACTTATTGGGAGGAGAACAAGGTATTGAAGCTGCCCTCAAATATGCTTGCACATTTCTGTGTCCATTGTCTGCTTTTCAGCTAATACTAGCAGAGTCCTGCTGAGCCCAAGGCAGCGTGCTGAAAGGCTGGCTAGTTATTAGTGCCTGGCAACTCCCTTCTGTTCGTCTTTGGAGATGAAAAAAAGACTTAACTTTAAATGGATGGACTGGGAACATGTCACCTTAACAGATTTCTGTAAAAATAAGTGTTTTCTGCACTGAGTGTTTCTGAAAGGCAGGTATAGAAACTGCATGGATTAAGACATACAGGTAGGGACATAATATATTACGGTAAAGATGTTTGGCAGGGGAAGTTGTTTTCTTGCTTTGATTGGTTTTCCCTGCTTCCTGTCCCTGGGCATGCATTTCCCTTTATGATTCCAAAAACAGTGTTCTGTCAGCAGATAAAGTTGTTCAACTCAATGCTTCTGGCTGTCAGTCCTTGCAGAAGGAAAGGAATTAGTTCCATTATAATGGGTGGCAAAAAACTAAAGGAATGTGGGTTTATTCCATGTACTTTTAGAAATGTTTTTAGCTAAAACCTAATCTCTTCTGATGAATGCTTTGAATATTTTCTTAGAAATGCTTTCTGAAATCAGTGTATTTACATTGTGTGGAGGTGTAAATGTGCTAGGGTAGTATAATTTTTCTTGAAGGAAATGCGAAAACCTCAGTGTCTGAAGTAGTAGGAAAAGCACAGTAAGAGAGACTACATCAGTCTTGGGTGCTTGTACTTATCATGATGCCATCAGGTGGGCACACTATAGGTGCCTTGTCCACAGTAAAATAGGAGAGATTTTGTTGGCCTTATAGCAGAAGACACGAAATAATTTCTATCTGTGGGACAAGAAAGGCAGTTCTAAGATCTAATACAAAACTTAACAGCTCTGCTAAGTGCCTTGCAATTAACGACACAATACATTCCAGTTGAAAAATCAGATCCTTCTTTCAGCTGCTGGAGAGTTTGGATTAACTTCAGTATCAGTAGGTTGTTTTAATTTCTATGGACAAGATGGTGAATTTTGTCAATAGGAAGTGATGGGTTTACTTTGCAGTGGTACTGCATGTTATAAAAAGACTAAACCTTTGTCCTGAGAAAAAGAATGTCAGTAAGCAGCTGGTAAGAGCTGTGGCTGTGCCTTTTTTTTGAGCTGTCTCCCTCTAAGCCTCTATCATTGAAATAAGGTGATTGGTTCACAGCAAATAGCACCTGGGACACAGTATTTCAATCTGTCAGTGTGCCTTAAGAAATACCCTTGTTATTTCTTGTTGTCTTCAAATAATATTGCTTGTTCTGTAGATACTGTTTCAAAATTCTCTATGTAATTTGGTGTGAGCATCATAAGAAGCTTTAGTATTTCTATCAAAATAGTACTGAGTACCAGGTCTCTGTGAGTCAATGGAGGCAGTGAAGTGCTTCTTTATCTACCTGTACTTTTTGTCATCTTAATCTTCTGTCTCTATTGTAGTACTGTCTTATTCCCAGTACTAAAGTAGCTGTAAATTCACACTATTGGGGCTGTTTCTTTTATTACTATTAACAGGTGTTTATTTAGTCTTGTGATATGCTTGTATTTCAGTAGTAGATACTTCCCACAAAGTTTTTAGACTTCTGTCATGTGTTTATTCCCAGTAGAAATTGACCCAGCTTTTATTTTTTTGCAAATAAGAGGTTTGTTAAGAGATTTTATTGAAAAATAAGAAATTCCATAGTTTGCACTTTAGATTAATGTAATAAGCTTAGGAAACAATGAAACACAGACCACTTTATTCCAATCCCTTCTCTGTTTTCTGGAAGACACTGTCGACAGTTCCTTTAAGATGCCCAGCTCAGTGTCTGTATTCACAGTCCTGTTGGAGGAGATGGAGCAAAGACAGGAAAGTCTAATACTAGAGAAAGCAGAGGAGAAAATCTTGGCAGTTAAAAAAGGCAGGCATTACCAGCTAGAGCATTTTGAAATGTTGCCCACAATGGTCAAGATGGAAGTTTTATTTTCATTAAGGCTAAAACACCACTTTAGTATCTGCTTTTTAAAAAAAATCTTTAGTTGGGTATTTGATTTGAAAGGCTTGCTTTCCTTTGTGCTTTTTAGTTGTTTTGGGTTTTTTTTTCTGATGTGTTTAGGGACATCTTTGTAGCTGCTCTTTACAACAGAGATTTCAGTTGCTGGAGTGGTAAATGGCTGTTGCATCTTGAATTACACAGTATTTGTGAAATGTCAGGGTCGCTGTGGTAAGCAGCTGAAGTGTGCTTAGATCAGTGGATATTTAATTTCCTGTGTGGCACAGTATATTGCTCCACAGTGTAGAAACATTAGTTTCCTAAGATCCAGACAAAAACGTGTTTGTATGTTCCATTTAATGAGCTCCTTGTGACACATCATAATCATGACCAAAGAGATGCCTGTAGATTGTTTTCTCCTAGATCTTGAAATCTATTATCCCCATCAATCTGGAATAGCTCAGTTACTTGCAGGGTGACTGAGGGGTTGCTGAAGCTAAAGCTGGAAAGGTGAAGGGGTTGCTGAGGCATTACTTCTTCTATTACTGGTTTATGTTCTGCTATTTGAAAGATTAATCTCCATTTGTAATTGTTAGTATACTTAGTGAACAGGTAGGATAATTTTGTTAAAATGAAAATAAGTAATAAAATTAAAAATATAGCTTTTAAATATATGTAAGTAGTACATGTGGCCAAATGAGAGAGCAGAAAGACCAGAATACTATATAAGACATGGCAAAATGATCTCTTTCTGCCCTAAGCAGTTTATTAATTAGGTGCAAGACAAAATTTTCACATATGGTAAAAAATACCTTTTATAGTACATGGTATTTTCAAAGTTCTCTGAGATCAGGTCACACATTTGTTATTTATGCTGTTATTTGTTATCTAGTCTTGGATTCTAGATACTTGTCCACCAGAATGAGGAATCCCTAGAATCATTAAAATTAGAAAATCAGCAAAATTAATCTCTCTAATATATGAATTGCTTCTAGACAGGTAATGTTTTACTTACTGTGCAACTTCTGTCTGTAGTTTGAGAGCTCAAAAGTTGAGATCCATTGGTGAGTTTGAAATGAGTACCCATCTTACTTGAAATGTTTCTATTCCTAGTTTGAGTGAGCATCCCAGAGAGAATAAATGTGCTAAGATAGTTTTAAAATATACATCCTGCCTAATTTGATCTTTTCTTTACATATGGCTGTTTTCTCTTGGCTGTTGGGCTATGCTTTTGCACTCATTCACTAGAATATTTGGAGACAGCAAAGAAAGGGTGGGATTTACACTTGTTAGGTTAATTTAACATTCAGCAGTAATGTCATAGAAACATTTGTGCAGCCTTTTGCCAGGTTGTGTGTGAGACCAAGACAGATTTTATAATTTGATGGTAATCCTTTATAATTTGCCTCTAATCCTTTAGAAACATGTGCGTGTTTCATGGCCTTTCACTCTTTCCAGTTCCCTTACAAAACTATAATATAATACTGTTAGCACATTAAGCAAGCCTTAGAGAGTGAAACTGTGTTTCTCCATGTTTGACTTGCATCTCTCAGGAAAAAAAACCCACTTATTTTTTGCCTTCAGAGTATAGTATTTTGATGAAAACGCTGCACTAAGAATTAAACAAAACAAAGTGGAAATAGTCTGTGTGTTGGGGTCAGCCAGTGCTAGAATTGTAAGACCAAATCTGCCATGTTAGACAGGAACAGATTCAGGAAAAGGACTTAAAAAAGTCAGAAGTAAGGTCTCCCAAGCATACTGTTGTCTATAGTGTCATAGTTGCATATTGTTTGGCTTTAAAATTCTTGGAGCTGTAAATACTACTTAGTTACGAACCTCAAGTTACACGTGGATGTCAGTAGCAGTTATGCTGGATACTACATCAAAGCCCTCTTTTTTTTTCCTTAAAAGATGGGAATTTGGTGGGCTCAGACCTGTGCACTAAAATTAATGATTAGAGCTGCAAGACAAATCTGTGTCTGATTACTGTATGAATGGAACTGGTTGTTTAAAAATTGGTTATTGGCTGTTTTTTCTCTGCTTGTTTACAGGTTGCATGGCCGATACCATGAGATGGCACCAAACGTTGTGCCCATGGACTATACAAAGGACCCAGATGTTAAACTACCTATGCAGCTTATAATAAACATGCCTGAGCTAAAGGTATCACTTCTGACTGCTTACAAACTGTATCTTAAGTTATGTAGCTTATCTGCCAGAGGTTTTGCCAAATGAGTTTGATATCCTGAAGCAATGCAGCATGCTGAAGTATTCTCCTTCCTGTTATTGTTCAAGGGCAAAACCAGCTCCAGAATGTGGAAAATATTTAGGTGGTTGTCTTTCTTGTAGAGATTGCTGGGATAGATGTTAAGGGAAATGAGTAGGAAATAAAATTAAATTTAGCAATCTTTCCACTTTGTATATGTCAATCCCTTAGAAGCCAGAGGGATCTCTGCATGAAGAGCAGGTTAGAAAGAAAAGTTCTTATCTCTGTGTGTTGATAAGAAATTTGCCAGAGGTGTGCAAAACATTGCTGATAGAAGTAAAGATTTTCCCTTTTGTCAGTAAATACTGTTTTTCTTAATTACAAGGTTTCATTTTTCATGGAGTCATTACATGATAAGAAGTAGAGAGACAGTCCCTGTAACTACAAATGCGAGAAGCAGTTGCTATAAAGCAATCAGGGTACAAAAAAATTGGGGCAGTATTTATTTTTTATTATTTTATCAGTTCAACAATTGCATATAGTTTTTACAGGACAAATATGGAATTTTAGCATATATTTTTTGAACAGTTCATTGAATTATGTTGGGTTTGGTCTCATGTTTTTTCTTTTTCCTGTATGCAAATTAGTTGACATATTTAAATTACTATCATGTAGAAACACCTATTTATTCACTGTGATAGTTGCATGAAGTATGGCATTGCTCCTTAAAAGCTTGGTAATAAAAACCTTGTAATTGATGGCCTTCTGCTTCATTTTAATGATTCAGAAATTCTTCCTTAAGAAACTGAATATCATTCAGCATTGTAGCATCCTTAGATGCTTGTACTGGCAGTTCTGGTATTCCTTATGAAAAGTCAAGGCTAAGTTCAGAAAAGCAGGCAAAAGACTATAATCACACACATTCTTTTTGGCTTCAGTCATACAGGATTGAACACGCAAGGAGCAGCTCATTCTATGAAAACTTCACAGACTTCCTCTATTTACAAGACAACCTGGTACTTATGCTGAGATATAAACCAGAGATTTTATCCTGGACCATTATTAGATTTTGAGATACCGAAGCACATCTCACTAGCTTAGCAAACTTAGGTGGTAATGGTAATAGGCTTCCTAATAGACTTCCGTAACTTAAGTAGATCATAGTCTATCTTCTTGCACTGCACCAAGCCTGTGAGGCTTTCTGACCCAGCTTCAGAAGATGCCTCCAAGGTAGTGGAACTTGATTTCATGAAAATAGCAGGACAAAATTCAGAGGCAGATTTTATAATGATTACTTCCCAAGTCTCATAAGGCTGTGGAAGAACCCTAGAAATATTGCTGTCAGGAATTCTCACAGTTCATAGGGAAATGCTTTCCATAGCTGGGGAGCTTGTTTCCAGTAAAATATCAGTTAGAGGAGACTAAATTTTCCTCTAACTCTTTCAAAACATTGACACACATTAAAAGACACACATTTTAGTAAATGCCACCTAGGGTCTCAGTTATAAACTGGGGTCAGTCTTGATCTTGGAGCATTTTGCAGTTACCTGTGCAGATGGGGCAGAGGGGGAGAGAGTCTTTCCCCTAGAGTTGATTTCCTGAGCAATCTAGTTAATAACATACACTAAGAAAAACATATCTTTAACCTTTGCAACTTGATCAGACTGCTACATGAATCGTTATGGTGTTTTCTTTCTTCAGTGAATTTTCATCAAGGTGAAGACAAAGCCAACATTTAAATCTTAAAATAGAAATAAATGAAAAAAATGTCTATTGAATTGTAATAAAATTAGTGATAATTTCAATGCACCTGGCTTTTTTCATATACACATTACATTTCTAGTTACTGGCAATGCTGAGCTCAATACCACTGCAGATTCTGACAAATGGATGGAATCAATAATGCACTTTTCTAAATTAGATTTTGCTACTATAAAGAAAGATCTTTACCTCACACACTAATGTTGTGAGCCAGGAATTTTGAGTTTCACAGGAAAAAAATTGCTGGTGGTCACTCTCTTTAATTGGTATATGAATTATTCACTAACTCATGATTCTTAAAAGTTGAAAGTCAGGACAAGAAATAAATAAATAAAGAAGGGGCAGATACTCTAAGTTGATTAGGTCTACCATTATACTGAAGTGAACAGAGCTAGTTTACTCCATCTCTTTCACTGCTGTCTCTGGTCTCTGATTTTGACAATCTTGGTTACACAGGCAGCAGTCTAATAAATTAGGGCATATGGGCACGTGAAATTGCAACAATTAATACTGCAGAACTGTAGCAATGATATGAACTGTTCAGTATGAGACCATGTAGAAAGCAAAAGTGATTTTACTACAAAACAAAACTGATTTCACCCAAATTATCCCTGTCATTTCCACAGAGCTAGATGTGGGAATGTAACCTGATGACAGAGATCACATACAGTCTGCAGAAGTGGGTGGGTGGCAATCTTCTTTGTCATACCCACCTCCCTAAATTGTCAGACTCTTCAAACTGGTGTGTGGCCCTATCTCTGCATACTATAGTGCAGAGCAATCCTTTTGTCAGGAGTCAGTCATAAAAGGACTTCCTTGAGGGGAGCTATTTTTGGTTCATTCACGTTACTATCGTTGCTTTCTTTTTTTGGCTCACACAGTAACTTCATTGATCCCCACAGGCCTTGTCATCAGCTGCAGTGGTGAGTAAGGTAGTTCGTGAATCCACACACTACTGAAACAGAACAACCAGCAGTCACAGGAATCAGTCAGGGGAAAGGAGGGGCACACAGGGAATTGATGGCACATTTCAGAACTGATGCTAGCACCCTATTTTTGGTCAGTTTAAACATGAATGCATGCAAGTTGCTTCAAAATAAAACACTTCCTACAATTTTAACAGGATGGAATTTTAGAAGTTATTTCAATGAGTCCTCAAAGAAACCTTTCCATGTAATGGGCAATAACACCTGAGAAAGCACACTGATACTCTTCCCAAGCCCCCATGCATGCTCTTGCTAATTTTTGCTGGCAGCTCATACCAATTTCCTTATCTTTGTATCCTGTTAGTTGTTTCTAGTTATGATGGGATATTTTACGCCTTTCAGACTACTCTTCTTGCTTCTTTGAAGCCCCTTCCTGTCTCTGTGTCTCAGCCATATGTCCTCCAAGTGTAATAGGTGAGGGCCATTTTCTCTCCATTGAACTCCAAGTCTGTACCTGCTTAATGGTCTCTGGTTATTTGGCTGTTGTGACCATAGTACCGCCTTCACTAAAAAGGTAAGCAGTATCCTTGCCATGGTTTGTGCAGGGGTTTCTTAATCGGTACCACATAGGCACTGGCAAAGAAGTTTGATGACATGAATATTATCATCTACACATCAAAACAATTACTTATTTTGAGGAAGAGTGAGGGGGCAAACAAACAAGTAGAAGCCAAAAACATACAAATAAAAAAACCCCCAAACAAACAATCACCACAGGAAACAACAAAGGAATGCACTTTTTCTGCTCCAGGGACAATGTGTTACTGCATTTACTGTATTTCCTTTCCAAAGCACCAGACTCTCCGGTAGGGATATGGTGATAAAGAATTTATCCACTTTTGTTTTAATTTGTGTCTGATAAGAGTTCATTCCTATTTTTCAGGAGTAACTCCTCAAATTTGAGAAAGGTTTGCTTCTGAACAGGTCCTGATTAAAGCATCCAAAGGGATCCTGGTTTTCAGTAGTGTGCAAAGCAGACTGTTCTGTGCATTTAAAATATCTTCCATATTGTCAGTAGGGACTTATGCTGAAATACATAAAAGAAAATTATCATCGTGTTTCTGTGGATAGAAGATTGACTGTCCAACATCTCCAGCTTAAGTTATCTTGACCTATCTAACTACTTGCAGCCTCTTACTTCTGAAATACAGTCAGCTTGTGACAAAAGTATACAGTGCTTTAATTAATTAAGCTGCAGCTTGTATAAAGCAAAAGGACAATGCAGTGCTTTCCTAAGACCTGTGATGGAAACTAGACAACAGGGGTAAATAACAAATGATTTGGTAAGATTATCTGCAAGCTTAGGAATAAGCTCTAGAATAGTTTATTGGAAAACTAAAAGTTGTGGTTTGTTGTATGGTGTTCTAGGTGTGTATGTTGGCATAGATGACACGTGACATTAAAAAAACTAGAAACAGCTATCTGAGTAGAGAAAGTGATCATTAAAAAAAGTAACGGATGGCACACATAGGAGGATTATCTTACTACAGCAGTATCAATCTGCAGACCAGCAGAGTTTTAGCTGTAACAATTCTTAATCTGTCTCCCCTCTCATTTTTATTCTGCAAGGACAGAAAAAGCTTTTTGTAAGACAAGTGTAAGTTTCTAGTTTTAAAAGGATTCTTTTTTAAACAGTGCTTAAGGGAAAACAATCTAGGAAGGAATAGTATTGCTTTCCCCTTTATTCCCTTCCCCCGTGGCTTTTCCTTTAAATATGATGGAACCCTAATCTGTGGTCTTTATAGAGCAGAGGTAATGAAATTACAGAAAGGATGTGACAAGTATCTGTGAAGGTAAGCTAATACTTTCCATTGTGTAAGCCACAGATATACTGCCTGAAGACACATAATATAAGAAAGTTAAAGGAAATAATATGAGGAAAGATTTTATTTTTCATTTATGTTTTAGAGATCCATTTCGCAAAGAGCTATTTAAGAAGCATGCTTAGGTCCATTTAATTCATTGTTAATTCATTTGTATTTTCAAGATCTCTGACATGCCCAATAGGTAATTCATCTTATGCAACTACAGTAGGCTTATTAAGTCAGAAAGGTCTTGCCTAGCATATCTAATGCAGAAAGTCCTGGGTGTGATATTCACTGCTGATAGGGATACTTGCATCTGTGTTCTCACTGCTTGTTACCCAATGCTGCATCTAAGATGTCGGTTTACAACCGTTACTGTGACACTTGGTTCTGGTGAGGTTTGTTCCAAAGAAAGCCATGTAGTATTTTAAAAATGAGAGATAATTTTCTAACATGTTTTCACAATCCACTCTGCTGTTTGGCATTATCTCTACAGTTACACCAGTTTTCAATGTGCTTTCAGGAAGAAAGTGGGCCTTTTTCATATGTTTCAGCCCAAATGAATCTTACTTTGGCTTACTAAAAGAATGACTGATTTTTTTCCACTGAATGTCTGTATGTGCATTCATACCACAGACAGGCATATTTCCAAGCATTCAAGTAGGTGCTTTAGCCTTACAGCACCCACAGTTGCACATCTGCTATACCTCCTTCGCACATCATGCATGTGATGTGACTGATCATTATGTATCCTTTTACAATGCCTTTCTCTCAGCCACCTGCCTCATTCTGGGGTGTTGTTTTTCATTCTGAGACTCTTGAGAGATGTGTCTTTCCTGCTTTTTTTGAGGCTATTGTCTTTTTATTTTCAGGAATCCTTCTTTTTTACTATTTAATTTCGTTTTCATCTTTATTTGGTCTGGTTTTGTCTTTTTCTGATCAGTGAGCTCAGCCTTATGTATTCAGCTCGGAGTGCAGTGAGGTCATTAATCTCCTACCGTTTGAAATCTGCAGGCATGCTCTCTATTGTGGATTTACTTCAGTCATTGAACCCTGCAGGAGAGTTTGAATTTAGTATTGACTACTTTAATGGGCTGTCATTTGAGTCTATGGCTCTCTGGTCCCTCTTCACCTATCCATTAAACCTAGTATTATTTCTGGCCCTTTTCTTAGCCAGAAAGACTTGAGAGTTCTTGGCATTTAGTAGTGAATTTTGAATCTTGATTGTCTCAGGGAATTAATGCTCCCAATGTCTGTTTCTCCTATCTTGACCATCTTTAGATTGATACACACAGTCACGTGGTTTGTCATTAGATAGATATTTGCATTTTGGCAGACTCCAACTAATCTTAAGGTTGAAAGTAGTCCTAGAGTGCAAAGTGCAAGACCCAAAGGCATCTCATTAGATATTTTTTATATTCTGAGTGCTTTTTTATTATCAAATAGAAACCTCATCATAGAATCAGTGATGCTCTCTGAGGATGTGAATGGCCAGTATAGCCTCTGTGGAAAAAGTAAGTCAAAGTTTCAGCTGGGATGGCCACTGAAATTTGTTCTTAAATTTGCCAGGTGATTTGACTTGACAAATGTATAGAGGTGTGGTATTGCCTTGATCAGTCCACACATTGTACTGAAACATGAAAATGACTCCTTCTCTGTGCTTGCATTCTGGAACTAGACACTGCAAAGGGTAGTTCCATAGTGTGAATATAGGCACTTGTGAGTCCCCTAAAGAAAAAAGAAAGGCTGCTTTCCAGAAACTGGGTGTTCTTTGGAATGTCCATGTGCACAGGCACACTTCACTTTTCTCTTAGGTAAATTAAGCTCTTGCATGTTACACTTGTCTTTTAAAAAGAATCCTTAAAGCTTTTTCATTATTCGAGACTATAACAAAATGTATCTGAAGTGTTATCCCTGTGTGGGTGACATTTTGTTAGGCTTCCAAGTTCCCCCTGTGATTTCAGTTGAACATCTTTATCATCAGCTCTTGTTGTAAGCTGCTGCACACCATTTAACCGTTGTTGAATTTCACTTCAGAAGCAGGTGCATATTAGTAGTAAGTAGCCCAAATCTTGTAAGGTACTTGATGTTCCTTTAAGATGAAGGATAATACATAAATATAAAAAATCAATCAGTTCATGTAATGCTGCTTGTATTTTTTTAGTCTCCACAGGTATGCAGAAAATGTATGTGTTCTATGTATGAATTACCAAGAAAGAATTCAAGTAAACTGAAAAATAGCATTTTCTGGTCATTTACCTTTCAAATACAGCTTTTTTATTAAGTTTTATTTAAGATATTTGGATATATGAATGCTTGTTAGCTAATTAAATTTACCAAAAAAAAGAAATTAAATGGAGATATGTTGAGCTCTTGCTTTCACAATACTGCTTTTTTAAAAGCCAAATAAAATGCTTCATGCATATTCAGAATAATGAACATGATACACCACCACCAAAGCTGTTTACATTTATAGGAGATCAGTATGTTAATTGCTGTCTTGGGTTCAGATAAGATTTGTAGAACAGCTTTGAGATACTCATCACAGCCCAAAATATGTTTCTGTTTTATTCATATTCAACTGATTTGAATTTATTTTCACTGTTTTATAGACATAGCTACAAATTCATCTTGGGTTCTTGCAGAGCTGTGAGAAAGATGATGGTTTGTTACTATAAAAACATTTGGTTTGAACTTCAGAGTAGTAAAAGCAACTTTTCTTACACTTGCTGCTGCATTTATGGGTTTAGAATACTGTGTTATTCACAGTAGACTTGACACCAGCTGGTTTGGTAGGGTGCTTGAGAAGGATACTAGGATCATCTCCTGTGGAGATGAAACTTTATTTAAAACTCTGAAATTTGTAGTCAGTTCAGTTGGAGGCTGGACACCTATATGTATCAGAGTAAAAATCAAAGACTATTCCACAAGATTCTGCTGGGATATGGCTCTACATCCTTAATGAACAGGCATAGTTTGGTTGATTGTTGACTGATGGTTGCACATCAATCAGGTATAGAATGCAGATACTGACTTTTTAAAGTGGTTTCAGAATTAGTATTTGTTCCACTAGCCTTCAGTCATGTGCCACTAGATGGTATAAAGACCATGTTTGCTTCAATGGCTTTCCACCATGGTCTTTCTGTTTCCTTCCTGTCCTATCATCCTGTGTTTGTGTGCTAGCTTCTTAATGTAGGAGCTGTAACCCTCTTGACCATGTCAGACACCCTGTCAGGAACCTGTTATGCACACATCATCTTCACACTTTTAGTACCCTTACCCTAACATTGATAAAGCAGGTGTTCTACATAGGAGAAATGAGTTGAGCACCAGTTTAGAGCGAATGAGTAACAACAGAGCTGAGAGAATCTGGGCAAGAAATCCTACTATGCAGCAGCATGTTCTGCTGACACTTTCTGATAAAGCATGCAAATGTAAACATTTAGATGCATTTTGGAAGAAAAAAAGTTGTCTTCAGAGAGCCAGCCATGGAATTAAATACTCCTTTACAGGGAGTCTGCACATTTGTTGATCTTTCAAATACTAATATATCTCTGTTTCTCACAGGAGAATCCCTTCAGGGAAAGGATTGTGGAATCTTTCTCAGAAGATGGAGAAGGGAGCCTCAGCTTCAATGATTTTGTGGACATGTTCTCTGTGCTCAGTGAAATGGCTCCCAGAGAGCTTAAAGCAATCTATGCCTTTAAGATCTATGGTACTGCTCTGGGATACTTTTGTATGCCTTTTTTGTTTGAAGTAAATGGGTGTGAGAGTTGTTGGTGACCTTTTCTTTGGTTCTTATATTGTTTAGATTTTAACACAGACAACTTCATTTGTAAATCAGACTTGGAACAAACCCTCAATAAGCTGACCCGAGAAGAGCTAACAGCAGAAGAAATCACTCTAGTTTGTGAGAAAGTGATAGAAGAAGCTGACATGGATGGGGATGGGAAACTAGGATTTGCAGATTTCGAAAACATGATTTCCAAAGCACCAGACTTTCTCAGGTATTGTTTTAAGGAAAAAAATAGTCTCTTGCATTTTTGCAGGTGTCTTTCTAGGATATCACTGTGCAGTGTAATACAAGAAACGTCAGACATAAGTATTTCCCCAGAGAGCTGACTAGAAGACGATGTCTTGCACTAACTCAGTTTACTTTTCTAGAGCATGTTCCAGTTCTCTTCCTAACTTAAAGTCTAAGATCTCTATGATTTTTAATTACTACTTCTTTTTATTTCCTGTTTGTTTGTGTGGTTTCTTCAGGAAAATATTTTCATCTATTATATGTTCAAACTCATCTTGTCCTCAACACTATAGCAAGAGACCATGCTGTCTGAATAGGAATGTGTGTAAATACTCTATGTATGTTACAGAGATATATATGGAAACACGTTGGTCTTTTGTGCTGAGAAGGTGAGAGCTAGAGGATGTTACAGTGGTACAGTTTATGCTGGTAGCAGAAAATAAGTTAGAATTACTAATTACTGCTGTCTTTCCAGTGCTAATTGGGGTTTTTGTAACTGATGTTTTTTACTTTTTGTTGCTGGGTTTCTTCCTGGTAATGTGCAGATAAAACCAACTATCTTAAACCAGTTTTTCTTGCATGTCTCATATTTAAAGAGATCTTTTCAAAAGGACAATGACTTTTTATTTTTACACATTACTAAAACATGCTACATAAACTTATAGTTATGGCTGTTACTTAAGTAATACAAAGATAGACCTTCTTTAGGAAATTACAGTGAACCAAACAGCAAAATAAGATATTCCCAGACTGGGAGGTGTTTATGTTTGAATCTTAAGTCCATTGGCAGAGTAGGCTGAAGCTGAAACCTAAGTCTAATTACTCCCCAAATTTCAGTGGTCTTGGTTAACTGTGTCTAATAGTAGATGCTTGATAACCTGAAAAAGTTTTTCATAATCTTTTTTTCATACACATTGTTGTTAAGTTGGTAGAATTGCTGTTTGTTGATAATTTATAATAATACATAAATTCTAACAGCTGGGAAAATAAATAGTCCAACAATTGTCTGAACTGTAAGCAAGTATACAGTAGGATTGTAAGTTGTTTGGGGAATTTTGGAATTAGTAAACAGCTAATTGTTGTGACTAGTTGTCACAGCAACCCCATGCAAGCTGCAGGCTTGGGCAGAGTGGCTGGAAAGCTGCCCAGCAGAAAAGGACCTGCGGGTGCTGGTCGACAGTGGCTGAAGGTGAGCCAGCAGAGTGCCCAGGCGGCCAAGAAAGCCAACAGCATCCTGGCTTGGATCAGCACTAATGTGGCCAGCAGGTCTAGGGTAGTCATTGTCCTCCTGTACTTGACACTGGTGAGGTCACACCTCAAATACTGGGTTCAGTTCTGCGCCCCTTACTCCAAGAAGGACATTGAGGTGCTGGAGCACATCCAAAAAAGGGCAATGAAGCTGGTGAAGGGTTGAGAGCACAAGTCTTCTGAGGACCAGCTGAGGGAACTGGAGCTGTTTAGTCTGGAGAAAAGGAGGCTGAGGGGAGACCTTCTTGCTCTCTACAACTGCCCAAAAGGAGACTGGAGTGAGGAGGGTGTGGGTCTCTTGTCCCACGTAACAAGCGATATGACAGGAGGAGATATTCTAAAGTTGTGCCAGGGTTGGCTATTTGGGTTGGATATTAGGAAAACATTTTTACAGAAAGGGTTTTCAAGCCCCAGACCAGGCTGCCCAGCAAAAATGGTGGAGTCACTATCCCTGAAGGGATTTTAAAGATGTGTAGATGTGGTGCTGAGGGACATGGTTTAGTGATGACCTACCACTGTTGGTTTAATGGTTGGACTTGATGATCTTAAAGGTCTCTTCCAGCCCAAATCACAGAATATTAGCAGTTGGAAGGGACCTCTGGAGATCATCTAGTCCGACCCTCCTGTCAGAGTAGGTTCAGCTAGAGCAAGTTACACAGGATGGTGTCCAGGCAGGTTTTGAATGTCTCCAGAGGTGGAGACTCCACCATCTCCCTAGGCAGCTTGTTGCAGTCCTCCACTACTCTCAAAGTAAAGAAGTTCGTCCTTATGTTTAGATGGAACTTCCTATATTCCAGTTTGTGCCCATTACCTCTTGTCCTGTCACTGGATGCCACTGAAAAAAAGACTGGCCCCATCCTCCTGACACCCACCCATTAAGTATTTATAAGCATTAATAAGATCCCCCCTTAGCCTTCTCTTTCTCTAGGCTAAACAGACCCAGCTCTCTCAGCCTTTCCTCATAAGAGAGATGTTCTAGCCCCCTAATCATTTTTGTATCCTTATTCTGTACCCTCTTCAGTTCCCTGTCCTTCTTGAACAGGGGAGACCAGAAATGGACACAGTACTCCAGAAATGATTCAATGATTCTAAATTCCAGTTTCTGCAGACTTCTGTATCCTAGTAAGTTGGCCGATACCTAAGAAGGAGTTCAGATTCGATGTTTTTACTGCAGTTAAGGCACGAACACTCATCTCTGTAGGTTTTCGGATATCTGGGACGATGCAGAATTATTTTGCCTCTTTCTATGAAGTGGAACACTTAGAGAATCTTTTTTACAGAGCTGTCTATTTGTAGGAAATTGGCAGAAACTTAATCAGCTTTCAGTCACATGTTGTTGAACTCTGCCAAAGGATTCAGAAGTTAATGGGGAGGATTAACAAAGCTCACAGTCAGACTGATTAAATAAACTGTATTTTCATAGGAAGTAAGGCTAAATATTAGGATAGAATTAGGATAGATTAAAATTTGGACTGATAATCTTAATGCTAATTGTATTAAAGAACTTTTAAGTGTCCTGCAGAACACAGAACAGTTTATTTCTTTCATAAATGAAATTTTTGAGCAAAGAAGTAACAAAATGATTCTACTAAAGCATGAGGGCAGGATTCCTGTGAACCCTAAAAAAACATCAGCTTTTGGAGAGGGTATGTGACAAAGGTAGTGTCTTTTATAAATTAGAAACATTCAGGTATTCCTTGACTAATCAAGTGTATCTCTGGAAACTCATTTAAAACAAGATTAGGGTGAGGCTCTGTAGGTACTCTAATATTTTGTTTATGTATATTTCTGGCTGAGAAAATGTTTTCTTTATACTGTTATCCATATAGAAGCTACTGGGGTCAGGTAGTTTCCTTTAGTTAATCAAAAGGCTGTACTCTGTTTACAGATTTGGTAGAGAACAGAGATGAAATGTGAAGAACTGAAGGCAGATCTGAAGACTCAGCACAAGCTGTAGCTACAGAAGTTTCCTGTGCTGTGACTGACTTTACTGCTATGTTGTAGAGGCTTACAAAATGCTGACTGAGAATTGCAAGCTGAGGATCCTGTGAAATCCAATAATTTCCTGAGCAAATAGCAGAGAGGAATGTTTGCCACTGTAGCCATTGGAATGATGGTCATAATTATTTTTCTTTTCCAAGTTTGTAATATTTTGGGAAGCTGAGGAAATGAGTGGAAAGACTGGGTGGAAAGTGCTGGGTGCTCAACAGGGCCAGAGGATGAGTAAAAAGAGGGATGAAGTGAAAAGTGCAGAGCTTGTTATAGATTAGGTAAAGAGAAAATACAGAGGAGGGATCACTGGTGATACTGATAATCTCAAAGGACCAGGCTAGCAAGTGCTGGAAGGCTGATGAATCAGTTGCTCACTTTAAACATACACTTCAATCTGTGTTTGCAACATGATGAACACATGTCAGCAATATGTTTCCTTGATGTTCAAGACAGCAATGTGTATATTGTAATGGTTTGACCCAGGCTTTTCCTGGTAACCAGTTTGTAACCAGGGAAGTCATCATTTACCCAGTATGCCACACGATTTTACGTAACTGGGGGTATAAATACAGAGGGGGAGAGGCCCTCGCTCTCTTTTGTCTTCTGGTGGATCCGAGGACACAGGTTCTCTGCTATCGGTCTCACCCCTGCGGAGGAGTCAAGCCTTGCAGGCCTTGTAGGCCTTGAGAGGCAGCAGTTGCTGGTGTCGGTCAGTGCGACTCTGCTGTCTTAAGGAGAGTAGTAAGATTCTGGTTTTATTAGTTCTATCCTGGGTTTCGAGTGTACATACCTGTTTTAGTTTCCCTTTTCCCTTTTTTCCCCTTTTCCCCCTTTTTCCCTTCCCTTTTCCATTTCCCTTGGGGATTCCCTCTACTGTGTGCATAGTATTTTAATTGTATATAACTGCTATACACGTAAATACAAATACTTTTGCTATAATTCAGGTTGTTGTGGGCTCTTTAGTTTCTCTAGTAGTTTTTTTTCCTTAAACTCTGACAGGGGAAGGGGGGGAAGGATTTCACTGTGAGTTTGGGCATTTGGCAGGAAGCCAGGTCCAAACCATCACAATATTCAGGGTAGATCTTTTTCCATCCCTGCCTTCAAGGGAAATACTAACTTCCATCTCCTTTCAGGACCAGGAGATTAGCAGTGTGGCAGGATTCAGCTCTGAAGTCCTCAGGCTTAAGATGTCCTGAGTGACATGATCTAAAGAAGGGTTTCCTTCCACTTTCTAGCTGAGACACTGCTTTAGAGACTGACTGTTAACTGAGCAACATGTTTTTTAACCCTTGAAGCTATATTGCAAAATGAGCGTGGAACTGAAAAAGTCTCAGAGCTGAGCAGAGAATGTGTAGTTTCTCTTTTTTTCTGTTTCAGCCAGAGTTCACAGCTGCAGGAAAAGAAGGTGACAAGGTCATGAGACCAAACTAATCTGTATGGAACACTTGATACTTCCCCCTTATTGTAATTTACTGTGCATTTTGCCTGTAAAGGTATTTTATGTTTTGAGAACATTTTTAATGTTTTTTTTGCTGTATGCACTGTGTCATAGCTAAGGTATTTGTTAATACTAAACATCCTGATCTCAGCTATTTACTCTCATTTTTTAAATACTATGTAAATGTTGCATTCTAAAGGGAGACAGTGATTTTACTTCTGGAATGGAATCCATTGAATTTTAATACCACAACAGGTAAACCAAAGTCTGACTAGGAACTGAAACTAAACCAGTGCTCTCTAATAATAGCCAGTGCATGCTAGCCTGTGACATAAAGTGTGACATGGGACAAGAGTGTGCAATTCCTGTAGCTGATCTCACCACAAAAAACCTGATTCCTGTTCATTGAGTTCAATTATACCAAAACAGTCTTGGACACATTACCTATTCATTTAATGAAACAATGCTTTCTTATATCTTATATCTGAATTTATCTCCAGCTCACTTCATGCGCTCTTGTTTTCCTCTGATCTGTGTCTTCAGCTGTAATGATCCTCTTAAGTGATGACCATAGTCTGTGTGCAGCCAAACTGAAGACAGGGCTGTGCAGTTTTACCGTGTAATATAATCACAGAATCACAGAATGTTAGCAGTTGGAAGGGATCTCAAAAGATGATCTAGTCCAACCCCCCTGCCACAGCAGGATTCCCTAGACCAGATCACACAGAAGCACGGCCAGACCGGTTTTGACTACCTCCAGAGAAGGAGACTCCCCAACCTCTCTGGGCAGTCTGTGCCAGTGCTCTGGCACCTCACCTGGGAAAAAATTTCTACGTGTGTTCACACAGAATCTCCTATGCTTCAGCTTACAGCCGTTGCCTCTTGTCCTGTCACTGGGCNCAGAATACCATTGGTCCTCCTCTTGGCCACAAGAGCACACTGCCTCCTTCTGCCAGGACCCCCAGATCCCTTTCCCCTTCACTGCTCTCTGACAGGTCAGTCCCCAACCTATACTGATCATTGGAGTTGGTCTTTCCCAGGTGCAAGACTTGACACTTGCCCTTGTTGATACTGGTACTTGGTATATGATCCTTTTGAAAATGTTGACTAACTTACCAGATCCCAGATGATTTTTATCTGTAGTAAAGGAATTCTTCTTATTTGCCTCTTCGCCCCATCAAAAGCCACTTCTTCACACAGTAAGAGTAGGAAACTTAGGATGCAAGGCTGCAAGGCAATTCAGTTTTATCCCTGCATCTGACATTGTTTGAGCAGGTGATCTCTGCAAAGCCATAGATATTTTGTTCTCTCTGCTCTGTTACATGGGAGTAGTTCTTACCTGACTTCTGACAAACATTGAGAACTGCTATTATAAGAACTATCCAACTCCAAAATATCATAATCATTAAAATTAGGTAAGATATTGCTCCTCAGTAATTTCATATTTACCCTGTTTGTGGAAAACTCTTGAAGGCCAGATTACATTCTGTTTTTGAAGAACTTTTTTCACACAGCTCAATATGTTGGATTTTTTTAAGCTGTCATACTATCATGCATACAGCAGGCATTAATTTTGGCACCATGGTCCAGGCCTTGACCTGGTATGAGCTACAGTTCATCCACTATATGTTAACCAATTGACCTTATCACGCTAACCTTTACTTAATGACCCTGTGTGGGTTAATCTCCTACAGGCAGCCTTTGCAAGCTTTGTGCTGCTGTTGAAGCAGATGAAGACACAGTAAAGTCTGTGGCTTAATTTGGACTGTTGTGTTTGAGGAAGTTTTTTTGAAAACTAGAAGAAAACACTGCTAATTGTTGACCAGGGAAGAAGCTATATTCGTTTTCAGTTGATATCCTGGAAGCTTGAGTAAGCTGTAAATGATAATGACAGCTGCTAGTTCAGAAAATGTGATCCCAGTAGGTTTATTTCACTCGAAATTGCTATCATTAAGAAGCTGCTTATAGTTTAATGGGAGTGTTGGCAGTCTGAACTGGCACTAGCTAAGTGTCCTGTTCTGCAAGACTGGTTATGTTTTCCACAGGAAATTGTTTTATAAATCATCCTGGAATTTTAAGCTTATTTGAACACCTTAGGGCGAAAGATACTATAACAATTTGAAATGGAGTTTGAGAAGAATCATAGAACGGCTCAGGTTGGAAGGGACCTTAAAGATCATCTAGTTCCAACCCCCCTGCCATGGGCCGCCACACGTACTAGACCAGGTTGCCCAGGGCCACATCCAGCCTGGCCTTAAACACTACCGGGGATGGGGCCTCCACAGCCTCTCTGGGCAACCTGTTCCTGTGCCTCACCACCCTTTGGGTAAAGAACCTCCTTCTAATCTCTAGCCTAGATTTCCCCTCCTTCAGCTTGTAGCCATTCCCCTGTGTCCTGTTGCAATCCGACCCGATGAAAAGTCTCTCTCCTTCTGCCCTATAATCCCCTTTTAGGTAGTGAAAGGTCGCTATAAGGTCACCTCTAAGCCTTCTCTTCTCCAGGCTGAACAACCCCAATTCCTTCAGCCTGTCCTCACAGGGGAGATGCTCCAGTCCTTTGATCATTTTTGTGGCCCTCCTCTGGACCTGCTCTAAGAGGTCCACATCCTTTCCATGCTGAGGAGCCCAGAACTCTACACAGTACTCCAGGTGGGGCCTCACAAGGCCAGAATAGAGAGGCAGAATCACCTCCCTAGACCTGCCAGTCATGCCTCTCCTGATGCATCCCAGGACACGGTTAGCCTTCTGGGCTGCGAGTACACATTGAATATGGCATTAGTAACACCTGGGAGTTGCCAGAACTAAACAGAGAAGCAACAGATTAAACAAAAAAAAAAAAGTAATGGGAAAAGCAGTATTTCTGAAACCTTTGTGGGCCTTTACCCATATAACAGTTGATGCCCTGACTCCAGTCCTACCTAAAGCTGAAGTAACAGAAGCTCTTTTATAGGAAATGTGCATCTCATAAAACCTCTTCCAACATGCAGATTATCGAGTTCTTAAAGACTAAAATTAGAGCTAGTGACAAACTGGCAAGACATGCTTACCAAGGAAAGAACAGTGGAAGGGAATAAATTTTTTCAGTATTTTTCATGGAATGTTTCAGCTGCTTCTTTGTAAAGAGCTTAATCTCCAAAAGCCAAATGACACTATAATAGAAATGCAAAAATTTCCAATAGATTTCCAGTGAAGTGGATATGGATAGATTTTTTTTTTTTAAGGTATCTTGCCTAAAGTGTTTGCACATACAATGCTGTGGATTTTTTAGTTCCTAGATAATGCCTATGTGGGACGTAAATTTTCAAGAGTTTGGATTAATACTGTGCTCTAGACTTTTCTTGAGTTGTGAACAAAAAGTTTATATTTTTCTAAAACCTTAGTGATGGTAAGCTCTTTACATCACTGCACATTTTCTTTCACAGTGCTTAGGCTATTATGCCAGACTGCTTTACCTTATATCATAGAATCGTCAGAGTTGGAAGGGACCTTAAAGATCATCTAGTTCCAAGCCCCCTGCCTGGCAGGGGCACCATCCGCTAGATCACGTTACCCAGGGCCCCATCAAGCCTTGCCTTAAAAGCTTCCAGGGTTGAGGCTTCCACACCTCTCTGGGCAACCTGTTCCACTGTCTAACCACCCTTATAGTGAAGAACTTCTTCCTAATATCCAACCTAAATCTCCTCTCCTCTAGCTTCCACCCATTTCCCCTGGTTCTATCACTATCTGACCTCCTAAAAAGTCCCTCCCCAGCTTTCTTGTAGGCCCCCTTCAGACACTGGAAGGCCACATATCCTTCATGGTCACCCAGACTGAATAAATTCCTAGATACAAATTTGTAGGGACCACTGTAAATAGCAAATTTTACATTCTCCTTGATCTTCCTTCAGTGAATTCCTGATTCAAATCAGGTAGCTGTGTTTAAGTTAGAGAATTCTTTTTGTAAAACAATATCCAAAAACTGCACGTCCAGAACTCCTCAGCCTCTCGAATACTCCAAACCTTTAAAGTTTTCTTTTGGTGTAAGCATCAAAATTATAGTATTTGCACACAAAAATACATAATAATCCCTTCTGATTTCAATCAAGAAAGAAACAAACGTAGGGTTTATACTGTTGTGGCATTCAACAGAGATCAGTACTTGGAGAAAGCTTTCGGATAACTCTCTTTAAATTGTCTTGAATTGTCCTGCTGAGACGCTCAAGACTTCTGAAAACTGATGGCAGTAGTAAGGCCTGCTGCTTGCAAAAGTGCCACAGAGAAACAGTTAGTTTGCTGTATATCAAATAAATAGGTCAGTTTACACTTGATTTAATCCAGTGCTGAGCTCGGCCCCTGAGATAACCTTTTCAGAATGTTTAAATCTGCCTGAGAAGGTGAGAGAAGAGATTCAGGTTTGTGACATGACACCTTCCCTTTTGGATTTTACGGAAAATGTGCACAATGACAGATATATTTATATCGCTTCATCTTTCTCTTTGTTTTGCAGTACTTTCCACATAAGAATCTGAAGATGTTTCTGAGAGCAGTGTTGTCGGAAATGACTTGCCAGTCCTGCCTTTCTGAATCTCAGGCACTTTAGGGGCTTTTGACCTCTAATTATGGCTTCTTAAAGCTCAACAGAAAGTACTGAAATAATTCTGGTCCACAGAGAGACAGAAGCATCATGTGATCTTCAGGATATTTGGAACAGTTGCATTTTTATCTTCAATGATGGCCAAACACTCTGGCAAAGATGGTTGGTTGTTGGGTTTTGGTTTTTCTTTTTTTTTTTTTTTCTCCTAAACAGACAGAATCAGAATATTATTAAAGGTATTTCCACATAGTTTTTATACTTATGAATATTTAATATTGCTCATAAAATTGCAAAAAAAACCCCCAAATTGACAGAAAGATTAGCTTTGGTGACTTTTCCAAGAGCATTTGGAAGAAAGCATAGGCCTTAAATAATGAGATGCCTCTATCACTGTGTTTGTACAGCTGGGGATCTTGCATGGAAGTTATCTTAGTGAAAGAACTGCAGTCAAGATCAAACTCCCAGTGTTGAAGACAACCACATCCCAGGTTTGCCTTTCTGTCACTGAAATGGCAGTTGCTGGGTTTGGTGCTTACCTTCAACCAATATTTTATGGATTGTTATGTCCTTATGCAACTTGAAATATTTGCCTTTTGTATATGATAACTGCATACGTGATTCATTTCTTCCTAAGGTAAATGTAATAACTGTGTCCTTATTCTCAAAGGCAGTCCTGCATTTGATTCTTTCTACGAGCTGACTATGTTAAATGGGAGAATATGATCATCTGTAACTCATGAAGAAGTTAAAGAAGCACAGAACTATTATTAAGGACGCGAAAAGACATTTTCTTTCTAAACCAGCTATGCAATCTTTCTCGTAAAATGCATGAATGCAGCTTTGTATTTCTCTTCCCTCACCAGATGGAAATTAGCTAGATTTTTTTTTTCTTTAATTCCAGTATTGTTTAGGTACTGGAACCTGAAGACAATCATATGTGTATTACTGTTCTAACAGTCAGTAGAAGGGCTCTGTCACTTACCTGGCTTCTGTATCAAAGTTATCACAATTAAACCTTTTGATGCGTTCTGTCATGCTTTGAGAGTTTTTGGGCTAAGCAACTTATTAATTTTCTGTCTGGTCATTATTCCAATTACTGTAAAGTTTAAATCTTTCAAAGGATGAAATGTGTTATTCTTACTGGAAAAGTTGTTGAAGTAGAGAAATTAATCGTTTTACCATTTCTTTAGGGATGCTGCTGCTTATCTACCTCAGAACTTCTTACGCATGGTGAGCTTGCAGTGTAGCTTGCTGTTCAGATTTACACAGTATGCATCAAGAAATATTTATCTGGCAGTATGGTTGTACATTAAAGGTGTAGATGGGAATTTTTGAGATGTTAGTAATAACATTTATTTTTACAGTATTTTTTAGAGTGATCATATTCGGTCATCTTTTATAGCATTTTAATACTTCCTTCTACTGATTTCATGAGATATCTTTCAGATAAAGAAATTAGAGCCTGAATTCACTTTGATTTATTTGCCTAAGTTAATATTAGAATAAACGAATTCTGACACTTGGTTCTGATGGAGTAAGAAGAGGTTCAAGCCTCAATCTAATTCATTTCGAGCAGATGAAGTTAGAAGTGTTGGTTGATTCAAACAATTTATAAAACATGGATATTCAAAGAGATAATGTTAAAATTACTTCCTATCCATTGAAATGTCAATCTAATAGGTTTTTCAGTTTCTTTCAAGACACGCATTTAATCTTGAAAGCCTCATGAGATGCGTTTTTCTGTCATGATTAGTATGTGTTATAAAATACCAGGTTACAAGATTCTGGATCAGATTATTCAGAAAGAAAGAATATGGTGCTGATGACATAGGTCAGTTCCTTTTGGTATCAGTGTTCTTTTTCTATGTTTTAAAATTTCTATTATTTCTAAAATTCTTTCTTTCCTGACACTGTGTGTCATTCCGTGATTAGATCATCCTCCACAATTAAAGAAAGACCTCAGTTGCCTTGGAATGTGCTTAGTGTGTTGTTTCCCTGTGTCCCTCCTGACCTGAAGCAGTTGAAGAGAGTCAGATATTTAACCCTGGAGTCATCCATGTGAGATGAGAAACAAAGAGAAAAAGAAATCAGGAGGACTCTGTGAAGGAGCATTCCTGTCCGCAGTTGAAGGAGTATTCTTACAGAATACTGCAGATAGAACTGTATGTAGTTGTCCTAACACCCTCTATTTCTTTGGCTTATCTTCATCTGTAGAAAAAAACCTGAGCAACATAGTATCTGGAGTTTGAGAGAGACACATAGCCTAAATGTTTCTGGAGCAAAATAATCCTACCTACTAGTATGTAAGTTGTTATACCACCTGTTAGCGAAGGTAAGGGTCAGATTTCTAAAGAAGCTTTGTATTTGCAGTTTCTTAGTTGTCTGTAGTTGGATGTCTATATGGCTGAAACTTTTGTTACAGCAAGAGTGTTGAGTGAATAGAAGTGCAGCAAGATACATTGCAGATTTAAATGTTATGAGGTAAAAGAGAGCTGTATTTCTGCAATAGCATTATTGGCAGAATCTTAAGAATTCACTACCAGGTGTTTATCAGGTGTATTTATTCAGAAAGAACTACTGGGCAATTTAGAAAGAAACTAAAACAGACAAAAGAGATTTTGATCTAAAACAATTTTGGATTTGCCCTAAAAGCAAGAGGACATTAAAAAAGGTCTTAAATATGAATTGACATTACTGTATTTGTCTTCAAAAATGGACAAAAGAAAACTGTTACCTAAGCCTCTATTAAAATAGTTCAGTGTGTGTGTGTTTTCAGCAGTTTTGTCCCTAAAGTGTATGTAAAAGGAGCTGGTGGAAGTGAATAAAACGTCAAAAACCAAGTCAAAAACCAAGTTACTCATTAAGACACTTTAGTTTATCTGCGTTTTAAGAGAATAGGGTAAGCCAAGATTTATAACAGCCTGTAAGCCAAAATCTGATCTTCATGATTTCCATTAATCTTTAGTAACTCTGATGACTTCAGTGGAATTAACTCATATGTCTGTAATTCGATCTGTGTTAAGGAAAGCAGTTGTTTCTTTGCTGCAGTTCTTTGTGCTCTCTCATGCCCATTTAATGTAATCCTAAAATACTGAATGTTCTTTTGTTAGTCGATAACCACAAGCTCCTTGTTTTCAACAGACTCAGTGTGGAATCTCCTGCAATTTCTCGCTATCACATAGAAACAATCTCCTTTCTTTTTCCCCCAGGGCTATTTGTTTCCTTGTATGTGTTAGAGGCGTGTCTGAGGCAACATCACAAGGTGGCACCATAACATCATATCAGGTCATGACTTCATTTAGTTATTTAAATTTTCCTGAAATATAGGATACTTTATAGGATCTATGATGCCACAAACACAAAGAGGAAAACTGTGGTTAGTTACTGATTTTAAAACTGTAGATGATTACACAGAAAGTCTCATATTTCACAGAATAGCCAGAGTTGGCAGGGACCCATTAGGATCATCTAGTCCAACTCATGTTTAGGCACAGGACAACTCCATAGTCGCACCATGTGCCTAAGTGTCCTGTCCAAATGCTTCTTAAATTCTGTGAGAGTAGGGGCCATGACAGCCTCCCTGGGGTGCCTGTTCCAATGCCCCACCACCCTCTGGGTAAAGAAGCTCCCACGAATATTCAACCTAAACCTCCCTGGCACAGCTCCATGCCATTCCCCCATGTCCTGTCGCCAGCCACCAGAGAGAAGAGGCCAGCACCCACCCCTCCCTCCCTGGTGAGGAAGTTATAGACAGCTATAAGGTCTCCCCTAAGTCTCCTCTTCTCCAGGCTGAACAGACCAAGTGCTTTCAGCCTTTCCACATAACACTTCCCCTCCATTCCCTTCACCATCCTTGTGGCCCTCCTCTGGACACTCTCCACCAACCTCATGTCCTTCTTGTACTGTGGCACCCAAAACTGCACACAGTACTGCAGGTGAGGCCGCACCAGAGCTGAGTAGAGCGGGATAAGCACTTCCCTCGATTGGCTAGCAATGGAGTGCTTGATGCACCCCAGAATCCTATTGGCCCTCGTAGCTGCCAGTGGACATTGCTGACTCATATTCAACCTATCATCATCATTTAATCACGTTAATGAAGTTAAATATTACAAAGGGCAAACCTAAAGATTTCTGAAACAGGTACGTGATAACTTAGTGATTTTATAGAATAATTTGAGTACCTGAGAATTTTTTTCTTGATACAGTAGCTGGATCATGACCCAGTATAATGACAATACTCCTTTACAGTATTTTCAACTCTGTCTTAAATGCAGATATGGTCATTTTCTGTACAGTTACTCATTTCCTTTGGTGTGATGTTGGTCTCAGTAATACCTGATGTTGATCAGAATCCTTGGTTAATTTTTTCCCTTTCATGAGTTGATAGGCTTTTCATTCCATCTCTTCAGCATTGCTGTCTTTCAAGTGTCATTGGATATTCTGTTCATTTTTTTCATTATGCAATTGCAGTGCCTCATAATTTTTTGTTTGTAAAAATCATTATTTCATATTGTCTGTTGAATGTTCTATGGACATATAGTGGCCGCAGCTGTTGAAGGTAATAGCAAACTGCTGATTTATAGCAAGTTTTCTGTATTTCATATCTTAATGGCTTATGAGTTATGCTAGGTTACTTGCCTTGGAACAGTGAAAAACACTAAGTTGAATGGTCTCTGGTATTTATAGCTTTCTCTTGGTACGAGAAAAGGCAAGAATGAATTTATGAGAAAACACAAGAATGAGTTAATTCAGCTTTTATTATTTTACATCTGTATTATTTGATGCATTGAAGTTTATCTATCATAATGATTTCTGTTAATAAGTTATGTGTTTTCCTACTGTGAAACTTGCCTCTTTCAGATGACCCAAGTATTTGATCTTCAGTGGGACTTATACATATGCCTAATGTTCTACACATGACAAATGTACTGCTCTGAGTAGAAGTATTTCTTTGAATAAAGATGCAACTGAGGTAAGGCACCATATGGAATATTATCTCTCTTCTTACAGAGGTGGAATCTTTGCCAGTGTTCACTGGTTTTTATTAAAAATTAAACAAGTAGGGATTTTGTTCCAGAAACTATAAAAACTCATAATCAATAGACCTGAATAGGTTCAGATTATATTCTGAAATAACAGAATATGAAGTAAGGTAAAGACACTATTTTTGTTGTGGAGTGGGAAATATTATACTTGTCAGCTCAGGATCCACAATAAATCAATTTGAGCTGAAATAACAGAAGGATTAAAAAGAGTTTATGATGTTATTGCCCAATACACCTTGGCTGGGACAGACAGTAGAATGAAATTTGATGAGGAAGACATTAAAGATAATAAAATTATAATTGTTCATGTCCTTAGAAAGATCTGTGTCTGAGACAGAAGAAAAGAACATAGTGAACAGATGTTCTGCTCTTTTCTCTGTATCATTTTGCAGTTATGGTTGTCTGGTAGAGATGTTAATGACACTGAGTGACTATCGGATTCTCTTGGTGAGGAAAAGGAAGAGACTGTTCTTGGTGGAATTAAAAGAGCGTCAGCATTACAGATGAAAGTGGCTGTATTTAACTGGAAGTTCTGCCATTGTCTGTAACAGACCTTTTCCAGTCTGAACTCCACCTGCTGCCCTTTTCCTTTGACTATTTGCAAGACCAGTGGCAAGCCAGGTGTGTCAGCCTTGTGTGCTTTGCTGTTATAATGTAGATTACTTGTTCGCTTTGTTCTTTCTCAGCTGAGATTTCCTCAGATCCAAATATTTTTTGTACATAAATCTATGTCTCGTTGCACCTATTTTGCACATTACTCTGGTATGTGTGCTGTTGAGTGCCTGCTCAGATGCCCTGCAATACAAATGTTTATTTGTACTCTCTTCTCCAGTTTTCTATGTGCCAGAAAATGCAGGGCGAAGTGTTTCAACATGCTGAAGAGGGTTATGGGCACCAGCCCAGCCTCCTCCTTTCTTTTTTACTGTCACTTTTCTCCAGTGCAATCAGTTGATGTGGCAGTCTGCCAGGAGCAAGGCAACTCGTTGCTGTATGCTTCATCACAGCTTGGGCAATTCAGCAGGGGTAAAGCTTGCTTTCTGTTCTGTGTGCTAACCAACTGTATGAAATGGGAGCTGATCCCTGAAGGAGTGATATTTGAAGGCTTTGGTCTGGTGTCTCATGTAAAGCTATGTGAGAAAGCAGGTACAGGGCATCTCTGGTCACTTGAATATAGTTCTCAGAGCAGTCTGAGAAAGTACTCATCTGCCCAGTTTCTGCTGTGGAAGTCAGATCCAGGTTTTTAATAGGCCTTTCATCCCCATTGGTAATGAACTAGTCCTCACATCACCCAGGAAGCAGTACTGATAGTGAACTTAACAATGATCATTAGTAATCTGGTTTTGGCAATCTAATATTCAAGGTTACTTCAGTGGCACTTACAAATAAATTGATATTCACCAGATTTTTTTTCCCCCTTCCATCAAGAGGAAATTGTCTTCTGTTTAGAAATCTGTTGAACTTTGTTTTAGTGGCCTAGTAGACCCTGAGAGGAAAAAGAATATTGAGGGGTTTACCAAAATGGTCTTTTTGGATTTCAGAATATGGTTATGCAACTTTTTTTGTGCAGATATAAGATTCTGCATCCAAAAAACATAGATTCAGAGAAAATTCCCTCTAGCAGTAATTTGAAACTGAAAGACTGCATTTGCTCTGCCTAAACAAATAGGTTAATTAATGTCTGTATTTGCAGGAACAAATTCCAGGAAATCCAGTGTGGCTTTTTGTATGTTTTAAAGTTTTAGTATCTTTTATAGTGATTTTAGTGACTGTTGTTCTAAAGATATCATGAAATATGATAAGGAAAGATAGATACATTCCCTGATGTAATTTCACACATGCTAACAATGACAATAGCACTAGAATTTAGTTTCAGTAGTTACTTTTACCACACAACTCTAAACCTTTGCTTTCTCCAGAATTTGCAGGCAATTGTTCCTCATGGAATGACTTAATCTCATGTGACTCATTCTCAATAATTTTCCTTTTCCAGTTACCTCTTCTAGCTGAAAAAGCAGAGGGAATGATTGGCATCCTGAGAATTTTGTGTATTTTGAGGTCTTTTCATTTCAGTAAATTCATGAAATTAAATACTAGGTTATTAATGCAGTCAGTCCAGCCTCATTTGCTTAGAGGAGTTTCTTTTTCTCACTGTGATAGTTCTGTAGTAGCCAGATATCCTTGAGGGACTGATCTCAACAACAGGAAGGCTCCTACCCACTTCAGTAGAAAAGCATCAGATCAGGTCCTTAAATATATTTTTGCTTTGTTCAAAAGTCTAAGCATATGCATGTGTATGCATGAACAAATCAAAGACTGCAAATAATAAATGTTTCTGTTTCTGAAGAAATACTAATAAGCAGGCACTGGTAGGGATGGAAAGCAGATTTACTGCAAGTATTTTTATTGTCTCATTCCTTATGAGAATATGTAAAATGAAAGAAAATATTCTAGCTTCATATGGCAAATAAGTTGGGGGAATGTTTGATGACAGTGGCCAGGAGAACAAAAGGAAACTGTGTCACAAACTGTGTGATCAGCAAGCATTCTCCGAGTTGGTGAGATTTTTAATGGATTTGAAAATCTGTTACAAGTTCATGAATCAGGCCATATCTGGGTAATGCCAAAGCTGAATCTTCTGTGACTCAAATTCCACCCCTGCAGACAGGGATTTTTGTGTTTATCTGGAGTCTAAATGGTACTCAGCAACTTCTAATCAAGTTCCCTTTGACACAAGGCACTTTGGTGTGGGGGAAGGTCAAAGCAAATCTTGTGAGCCACAAGCTTTTAGATGTAAAAGAAGTGAGAAGGGAAGAATTTCTGGGCAGCTTGTGAAACTAAGCTTCACTCTTGCCATGTTCTTCACAGCCACTGTACTAGGTGTTTAAAATTTAATGCAAGTATCTTATTTATTACCAGTTCAGCCTTAATTGTGTTCCCTTCTGGACAAAAAAAATATATTTTTTATTAAATTCTCCTGTAATTCTTTGTGTAAATACAAATTAAAGCATATTATTTTAATGTGTTGTGACATGAACTTTTGAAATCATTGTCTTTCTCAAAACCTCTGGACTGCAGGCCACAGTTCTTCTGACCTGCATTTATATCTTCAGCCAATGCACAGAGAGGAACCATGGAGCACAGAGAGAGGAACCTTTTCCTTCATACAATTAACGATGCCAGTAGTGTGCCTAAGGCCAGTGAACAACAGGCATAAGGCATAAGGGGCACTTTGGGATAACAATGGTTAAGTACCTTTCTGAAACGCTGGTTAACAGCCTTCATTGGTTAACAGCCTCCATCCACTCGCTGGGTCAGAAATGAAGTGGATTAATTTCTCAATAAAGGTACAAGTTTTTATATATCCTCATCCTCTTCTTTAAGTGTGCAGTTAGCTAAATCATGTCAGGTTAAATTGCTGTGTTTTGAGAGGTTCTTTTCCCCCTTTACTCTACCCTGGTGAGGCTGCGTCTGGAATATTGTGTCCACTTCTGGGCCTCTCAGTTTAAGAAGGACAGGGAACTGCTGGAATGAGTCCAGCACAGAGCCACAATGATGATGAAGGGGCTGGAACATCTTCCTGATGAGGAAAGGCTGAGGGAGCTGGGTCTCTTTAGCTTGGAGAAGAGGAGACTAAGGGGTGACCTCATCTATGCTTTTAAATATGTGAAGGGTGTGTGTCAGGAGGATGGGGTCAGGCTCTTCTTGGTGAGGCCCAGTGACAGGACAAGAGGTAATGGTTGTAAGCTGAAGCGTAGGAGGTTCCATGTGAATACAAGAAAATTTTTTTTCACAGTGAAGGTAAGAGAGCACTGGAACAGACATATTTTTTTTTGATAAAACAAATTCCAATAAAGCCAGAATATTTATTTGAAGCAGTATCTTCATATTTTTCTGCTCCTGGGAGGAAACTCAAGATTTGTTATATCCTTTTGAAAACGTCAGTGTATCATTTGAATGTTCACTCAGGAATATCCCTTGTGTATTATATGCTAGGCAGGTGACTATTGCAGTGCAGTAGGTTTGGCTTCTGGTCTCTCAGGTTTGCCAAGAAGTATGGGGCTTATTCTAATTACACAGTCTATTATGTTGAGAAGATCCTAAAAAAAAAAAATCTTGACTTAGTAGATGAAACTGAGGGGGTTATGAATCTTGTGATGAAACCCAGGAAGCTTGATTCAGTGACCTGGGTTTGAAATCTATTAAACCTTTCACCTTTCCCTATCCTATTTACCTTAAGATGTAAAGCAGGTAGAAATTTTGAATTGATAGCTAATCTACTGCTATTGACTCTCATATTTTACAAATACATGTGATTCTTCATGGCCTTTGATTCTAATTAATCTCTTTTTTAAGTCCTGCTAAAAAAGGGGAAAATGAAGAAGTGTTTGCAGAAGGGAAGAGAGTCAAGGACACTTTTGTGGTCATCTACTGATTTATTCTGCCAACAAGTAGGACCCTCAATCACCTCTGTGACTGCTGAGGCAGCCGATTTCTAAACTCTTTTTTAGCTTTGAAAGCCATTATAGGGACAGGAGGAAAAGACAATTGTGGTGATAAGTTTTAATCAAGATTCATAGGTGATTTCTTTTTTGTGAATGGATTTGCTTTCTATCTAATACCATCCTTTTTAGTATTTCTGCTAAGTGACACTGTGGTAGTGTTGCTGGCTGCATGTTTCTTTTTCTTCCTGAATTACTGAAATTTGGATTCTTTTTTTATTTTAGTTTAATTTCTTTTGTTGGCTCACAGTAGAAGTTTTGGGTTTTGTTGCAGTCAGCTTTGATTCTAATTGTGATGTATAGCAGAGATTTATGATTTGACTGTTTGGCATCTTTCTATGAGCGTAAAAAGTTGATAAACAGCGATTTGTTTAAAAGCAGAACAAAGTTGTAAAGTGTTAGTAACCCCTGAGAATGGGATTTTGGGCTGATGCTTCTTTGAATGCACACAGTGGAAGCCAACTGAACTGAATGGAAATAACTAGAAGCTCTTTTGGAATACTCCCACTTAATGCAGTTCATTCTTACTGCTAATGAAACCAAGGAGAATATGAATCAAACAAAGCTACCTGTCAGAAGAAGAAAGTTATATCTTGCTTGAGCTGTGGCTGAGAGTGTTTCATATAGGAGAAGGCAGAAAAGTGATGACTCCATTCATACTGTGCACTACATCATCTACCAGATCTCTGCATTGTATCACAAGTCAAAGTTCCAGCTCTTGTCCTGCAGAATATTTTTAGAGGAAAAATCTAATCCTAGGCAGTTACACACTTAGAAGGACCCAGGTTTGGCAGTTTGACTGTGTATTTAAAGCTCCCATAATGTCTCAGGTTCTCAGATGTCAACCTCTGGAATTATACTGGATAACAACTTTATCAACTGTAGCCAAGGCTAATATTGAGATGATGATATACAGCTTTTCATAGTCAAACTGATTTTTTTTTGTCATGTGTTTTGCAGTCTGAAACCACAAACCCAGGAATTTGAACTTTGTTTTTTTTTTTATGAAACACTTTAATACATGTATTTCCTTGGCACAGGGTTATTCTGTTCCACCTTCCACTAAGATACTGTGGCAGTGTCTGTAGGTTACAAGGCTCTGGTTCTGTGTCATGCTGTATTATTCAGTCTGTCCTTTAATTTTATTCTTAACGATGTGTCTTGTCGCATGATCTGAATACACTTCGTGCTAGAGCTCCCCACAATTACTGCCCCACATCCTGCCCCTTTGCTCTTTCCTCAGGTAAATTTATCACTTTACCTCTTAATCCTTCAGGAATTGTGTCTCATTTGGAGCTGAAGAGTCTGAATCAACGCTTAGTGTGCTGGCAGTAAATAAGCCATCTTAGATGTCCTCATTCCTCCTTACTCTCAGTCCTTTCATCAGTCTTCTCCCAACAAGCTTCTGTTAGCCTTCTCATCTTTGCACTGTGTTTGCAGAATGCATTATATTAAGTACTCCTTTTCAATTAGAGGTTCTGAAGACAAAAATTTCAAGAGAGAGAGTCTAAATTATTTGTTTCCATAAATCTGATGTTGTCATATGCTTCCCCGAATTCTGTCACTTCCCAGGAGAAATTAGTTCTAAATGAAAACTCATGAAAGAACATTTGGGAGAGCTGCTTCTCTGTGTAGATCTCACATTGAGGAAATGAGTGAGGTACTGAGGAAATAACTGGGTTATGTCAGTACACAGTGGTCTTGTGACTGAGTAGCTATCTGATAAATGCTTCAGTTTAACTTAATGAAGCCTTCAGAATAAAAGTGATTGCTATAGCCATTAACTGCCTTGAGTAAGGTATATATTCAATAACATTTGTGAGGGGTTCATAAGTAGTACCTCAAAGGGCATTAAGAATGCACTATTATTATCAGATTAGTCATGGCTAGGCTTCGCGAACGAAGATTTGGGAAGGGCTCTACCCACGTTTGTTGCACACGCGTTGGTGGCTATCAGATTAACCATGTATGCAATTTACATCTGCTACTGTTGGTATTAATAAAAGCTGATGCTGCAGGAGGCAGTTAGGTTTTCAGGTGAGGAGAATGGAAAACATTTGCCTTCAATAAAGTGAAGTGGTTTTGGAGCAGTTCTGAACACATGCCATGAAAACATAGCTTGGTTTTTATGGAGTAACATTCCCCACTTTTCAGCCATATATGCTTTGTATCTTTTCCTAGACTTGCACAAAATTCCCTTTGGTAGCAATGTAATAGGGTCAGAACATATGTTTATTACCGCTAGGCAACCCAGTGGTTTAATGTAATTCCAAATTTGGCATCTATTGCTATCAAGATTTGGTACAGGAGAGCAGCTGTCTGGGTATGATGGGATGATTTCCCCCTCACATTTCTTAGACAATATTACTGTTTTATATCTGTCTTAGAAGGGACTTGGGGTTAGTTTGGCTCCAGATTTAAATGTTGTTACTTATTTCTGAGTCTGTATTTCCACAGTTTTCCATGTGCTTTCTGTCTGTATCCAAAGACAAAGCCAGAAGTTCCAAATCAGAAAACCACAGGAAAAGCTGCTCTGGTAATGTTTGTCTTGAGAAAAAACAAATAGCAAGAGAGATTTCCTGCAAAATCATTTTCTTGTGATGAATGTGACCTGAATTCTAGACCAAATAGTCTAGCTAAATTTGCCTGTTTTTAGATAAGGTTATATCAGTTGTTTCTTATTTAAAACACATGTAAATGTCTTTCTGTGTAGGTAACCCACTTCATATAACCCAATAGAGCTACTATATTTCTACACCTTAAGATTGGCCTTCTGAACTAAATAAGACCAAGTAATGGTGAAACATTACATTACAACTGTCTCCACTAAACACAGTAGATAAATGCCAGCACAAATGTCCATGTATTTGTGTAGCAGTGATGGATTTTTTTTTCTCCTGTCACCTCTTTTCCTCTTTTTAGTTTTATTTGAGGTATCTTGTCTTGTGTACTACAAACTTTGCTAATCTGATGACCCAAATACGTAGTCTGAGGACTTCCCTTATGCATTTTGCAATTCTGTTATGAAGTAGTACCCTGGCCAGAGTATTCCAATTGACATAAAGCAAGGCAAGGAATCCCGGAAGTTCAAGGATAACTTGCCTTCCTGTTGACTAGTTCAGCTCTTGGGTTGGGCTGTCTAATCACTAAGAAATCCCCTTCCTCCATTCTGGTAGTGCAATGGTAAACTTCTGACCACAGGAACATTTACAAACTATGGACTCCAAAATTAATTGTACTAACCTCTTTTGCTTTCCATTTTGACTCTTTGCAGGATGACTCTTCAACATCTCCTCCTTTCCTGTTCTAAGAAAATCTGACTGATTATGAAAAGTGATTTTGAGGCAATGAATGTTTGGGGTTCATCTTTAAACTCTGTAGACCAGCATTGCTTAAGCTTCTGTACAAGCAATAAATCTTAAGCAGCCCTTCACTAAGTTGTTTCTCAGTCTGTGAGGTAGTGATATAAAACTTCTGTGATCATTGTATCCCACTGGGCCTTTCCTTATTCTTGTTAGATGTAATGCTTTCATGTAATAGAAAACAATTGCATAAAAAAGGGATTATGTGAAGATTTTTCTTTATTCTATGACCTCCTCTGATCTTTCTTTTTACTGGATGCTTCTGTAAATCCCCATTATATGTACATATTCCTAGATTCTGCACTGGGAATCAAGTATACACATGGAAATAAGTTCCACTGTAAGCAATTGAAATTACTGTGGTTTATTAATCATATCATTATCTGTGTTTGTATCTCTTACCTATTAATCTTTTAATCTCTATAACAGTACTCTCAGGTCTGCTCATCCTCTTCAGCATTCCAGTCAGGCTATATAGCAGTTCTCTAGCCCGTCTGGATCTACATGAATGCTGACAAGCTAACGATTATGTGCAGATTGCCCAGTCCATTGCTGCAGTTAAGTAGTTCCTGCTTTTCTATTCATAAGGGCTCTGATTTGACTCTCTCTCCTCTACAGGACTAGCAACTTGTCTGGGTATCTTTACAAGTCAGATCACAGATGTGTAATTAGAAATCAATGCTGCCATTCACTGAATTGTATCATTGTTGCTTATTCACAGGGAAGAGTTCTGATAAGATGCAGTGCAACAAAAAATAGAAAGAATGCATTTAATATTGCCCTATATTAAACTGTTTTTACATGAGCCACTTAGCTGAAGCATTAGATTTTTCCTGTTGAAGCAGAAATTACAAGTAAGCTTCCCTGCTTAATTCTACTTGTGTCTTTTTTTCCATTTTGAGAGGGGAACACAAATGCTGAATGTGAAGCAGGAAAGGAGCACCATCTAGTGCCTGAAGAATAATACCAGAGAATGGAAGTGTGAAACGTTGCCCATCAGTTAAAACACAGGGACCATGTAATTCATTGGCTAACTTGTTTGCATGTAAGGAAAGAATTTCTTCTGGGAATTTAATATGTTCTTCATGGATATTTTGGTGACTGAGAGGCAGGGGAATGTAGAAGAACATGTCAGACTGCATCAGAAACAGGATTTGGGAGAAATTTTTTTGCTTCTTTGTTGGTAAAAGAAAAAAAAAGCAGCTTAGGGAAGGTTTTAGTTTCTGACCTCCAAAGAATTGAAATAATAGTAGGCCAAACCCATTCATTCTCTGAAATAACGTAGAGCAATACCAATGCAAGTACTATACCTAATAAGACTATTGCAGAGTGACAATATTTATCTTGGTAATGACAGTCACATATAACAACATTCTTCAAGAACCTGCAAAACATTTGTTAAAATGGCATAAAAGTAACATTTTAGCCTATATTTCAGCATGCAGGTTTGGAGTGACACTTTGTGGAATAGGGTTTGGGGGGACAGTTATCTTTAGTTCCATTATTCTGGAAAACAAAAAATGGTAGATGTTTAGTATGAGCTCTGAAAAATTCTGAGTTTGAACTCTGAATCCCTATAGCTCAGAAGACATCAGACAAGAGACAAGTCATTTTTGCTTCCTGTTTTGTGAAAGGAAGCGGTGTACATTCTCAGCCATTCTCATTTTGAAGCTGTGATCTCATAGCAAAGTATAGATGTCCTGCTTGTAATTTATTGGTGATTCCTGTACTTCTGGAAACACGACAGCATGAGCCTGGCATATACACCAGCTGTACTCTGTCTACATAGAAACATCTCATGGTTGGAAAGGACCTTCAAGATCATCAAGTCCAACCAATAGCCCTTCACTACTGGTATCCCTAAACCATCCCCCTAAGTGCCACATTTACCCTTTTTTGGAAAACTTTCATGGATGGTGACTCTACTACTTCTCTGGGCAGCCTATTCCAATACCTCACCACTCTTTCGGTAAAGAAAATTTTCCTAATATCCAATCTAAACCTTCCCTGGCACAACTTGAACTCCATATCTAATGATAGGTTCTCTCTTTCTTGCCTTTTTTTTAAAATAAAATGTGAACTTACTAAAGAACTGTGAATTCATTATAAGATAAAACTGTAATGAGTTAGACTAGTTTATCATTTTTGAGAGTAAATACAATTCTGGTTTTTTGTGTGCAGTAGATGGCTTTGTTCAAAAGTGCTACTACTAATATATTCATTAATTCTGAGGAGACAAAAACACGTCAGAAAAAAAGGGAATTTCAAATATTTTCATGTTTGACAAGCTTTGTGTTCCTTTTGAGAGCATAACCACTCTTTGAGTATAACCACTTAGTATGTAAAATTTACTTGACTGTTGTACTGTGGTTAGGAATTGCATGCACATGGAAAGTTTCATTGGCCCTTACCTCTGGGCAGAAGGGAGATCTCATCTGTGAAATGCTATTTGTATTTGTTTTCTAGGCAATTGTTAGCAACAGAACGTCACCTGTATCACACATGGACATGAAAACATGAAAGGAAGATGCAGGTAAAGGGAAATGCATTGTTTTAGTTTATATTCACCAAACCAACATCTGGGTCTGTTAGTGTTAAAAAGGGGCATACATGAAATAAGGAACTTATTTCCCAAGAAGGGGAACTTTCTGTTTACATTAATCAGCAGTAAAATTAGGGAATTCTCCTGCATTGAGTGTTGTAAGGAAGCTGAACAGATCAGAAGAGTTTTGAGGATTTAGGAGTTGATTCTGTGATTTGCTGCAGGATGTAATGACTGATAGCCAGGAGGAGTCGTGGGTGCTCAGCATGCAAAGAACAAGGCCAGGCTTCACCAAACTGATGAGATAATGTAACAGGTCAGGGATAAGTACTGGGGCACTTAAACTTTTGTGGGAACATAAAATTGGTGGCTAGAAAGACTGACCTTTATAGCTAGAAGTGTGAGACCGACAGTATGAAATAACAGTGCAGAATACTCTGTTGGAAGTGTATGAGAAAACAGGCGTCTGTCGAGTGTGTGAGACTGATGGCTTGAGAGAGTGAAACAACAATGCAGAATACCCTGTTGGAAGCGTGTGAGAAAACAGATCAGAAAACTATCTGTTGAATGTATGGGACAGATTGCTTGAGAGAATGAAACAGTGCGGAATACCTTCTTGGAAGCGTGTGAGAATGCGAGTGTCTTGTTGAGTGTGTGTGTCTGTATGTGCTGAACAAACAAGCTTGAAGGTCAGGAGAAAGTAAATAGAAGAAAAATCCCATATAATTAAGGAAATTGGAGGCAATAAATAGTGGGGCCTGCCACGACTGGGTAGCAGTCTGCTCTAAGTAGTGCTTCTCCTTCATGGACCAAATACAGGTCTGTCATTCTTCAGCACGTCGCCCCGATCCTGGCTGGGCCGGCATCAGCAGAGAAACCCGCAAACTGCCTAAATGACCGAGTTAAGGAACTGGCAGCTTCTAAAGGGAAATGGTGTTTTCCCTGTGTAAGTCATGTTTTGGCAAATGACACTTGCCAAGAAAGAGTATGATGCTACCAGAAGACCAAGAATAATTTGTCCTTTGGGAAGAAGATACTGAGCAGTGTATATGGAAGAAACGTTACTGACCTGTTATTTGAGCAGGATCAGCCCTTCTTCATTTTGGCATTTACTAACAAAGCCTCAGCTTCTGACACAGCCGAATCATTCTAGTCTGATAAAAAAAGGAGAAAAAAAATTCTAGCCCTAGTTTACAACATTTAATCTTTCAGTGGATCACACTTCATGCCATGTGAGTTGTCTGGGGAGATAACTTCCATGCCTCAGTTTCTATAACACATTACTCAAGCTTTTCTGCTAGCAGAACACTGGCTGTTTCCTCACTTGACACATTTCTTATCAGTAGGCGATATCTGGAGGGAAGGACTCAGTCCTGTAGTCCCTTTGTTGACATCAATGTGGACCCCATGGACAGCCACACTGAATATTCAGGTGCTTTATATCCTTTACATACTTTAGTGTGGAATTAAAATATTGTCTGGCAGACGAGACAGTTATTTTTTATTGAGAAATTAATCAAGGCATTTGAAAATTAGGAAAATAAGAAGTTCTGGGGAATTTCTGGATAATTTGAACTTCCAAACTGTCAGAATTCAGTCAGAGGAACCTAGATCATAAATAGCATAGTTGCAATAAAACCAGCATTGCTTCAACAGTTGCAACAACTATTTTGACAGCAAACCTTTTGTGCTGTATTTAAGGTGACAATGTCACTAAACATGGAGTTATCTCCTCCCATTTTTGGATGATTATGCCACATCAGACTATTTTCTGTATTTGTATCCAAAGTGTTAGTTAGGCATGTTTGATGGAAATAGGCACATATTGTGCTCCAAACACAGGGAGAAATTATGAAATTATTTCTACCTTCCTATGACAGCTGATCTCTTCACAGTGAAGTTTTCTGTTACAGAATTTCTCTGATACTAATGCCAAAAGTTCCCTAGAGTCCTAACTGTGCTAGTTGTTTCAGTGACATGCACAAATACAAACAGTTTTGCCTATAGCCATTCACACACTTAAATCCTGTAAGCTACAACTTTTTACCCATTGTTGCCTTCATGTTTCATAGCTTTTCTCCTAAATAATACAATTAAGGAGTGATTTTAAATGCCCATCAGCAGATAAAGCACAGAGAGGTTGTGAAGGCATTATGTGGCCCACGCTGTCCTTCGGTTAGGGCTGTGCTGTCAGGCAAGGCGCTGGGGTAAAGGCAAGGATTGGAATGGGACACTACAAAAAAGTAGCAGTTCCCAACAGGGGATGGGGTTTAGTCTGATCCTGGCCTAGACCAATTTGGAAAATAGTTTTTAATCTGATCATCACAGTCATGGAGCTTGGGAGCCGGTACATTAAGGACTAGTTGTGGTGCTATGAATACCGTGCTAGGTGCCTTTCCACGTCAGCAGCGGCCGAAGTCGTGCCGCTTTCCTCGGGAAGGGCCGTGCCAAGGCCGACGCCCCGCTCCGGGCTCAGTTCTGAGGGGCTGCGGGGCTGTGCTCGGCACACCGTCCGCGGCGAGGCTGCCCCGTCTTTCGCCTTTCGCCGCGAGTGGCGGCGGGCCGCGCCACGCTATGCTACGGCGGCCGCACTACAAGTCCCGTGAGGCGGCGCGGCGCGGGCCAAGGGATCCCTGCGCGGCGGGCGAGGCTGTGTTCGCGGAGCGGCGAGCCGAAGCGATGCCGGCGGCTGGCTCCGGGGAGGAGGAGAGCCCGGCGGCGCCTGGCGGCGGCGCCCCGGTGGGCGAGCAGGCCGGCCCCGGCACCCCAAAGCTCTGCGGATACTTGCAGAAGCTGTCAGGCAAGGGTCCCCTGCGCGGCTTCCGCAGCCGCTGGTTCGTCTTTGACCCCCGACGCTGCTACCTCTACTACTTCAAGGGGCCGCAGGAGGCGCTGCCCCTCGGGCACCTCGACATCGCCTCCGCCTGCTTTAGCTACCACCAGCCCGAGGCTGGCGGCGCCGCTGCCGCGGGGGACGAGGCCGCCGCCTTCGAGGTGCACAGCCCCGACGGCGCCGTCGCCGTGCTCAAGGTAGGCCCGTGGGCCCCATGGTCTCCTCAGCGGCGGGCTGGGGCAGAGGCAGGCGGCGGGGGCAGCACTGTGCCCTCCCGGCGGAGCAGGGCTGCCCTTCGCTGTGCCTCGGATGTTGGTGCTAAAGGAGAAGAAAATGGCATTTCGAAAACTCAGTAATGCCAGGCTGTCCCGAATGTTAAGTTCGTTGTTTTTTCTTTCGTGATTTTGTTTAGAAACAAAACTCCCTGAAAGGGAATAAAGTGCTTCTGGTGAGCATGACCCTGTTGGTGCAGGATGGGCTAGCGGTCTTGGTTGAGTGGGCTCTCTGGAAACCTCTGGGTAGAAAAAAAAAGATTTCCACGGATTCTGGTGGGTTATGGCTTTGGAATTTGAGAGGGAGAGGTTGGGTTTCGCTTTTGGAGTGTTTATTTTGAAAAGATGATGCGTGGCAGAAGTCTTCTAGACTGCTTTGGGAGGAAGGAAGGGGAGGAGGGAGAATTGCTTCCTGATAGTAGCAGAGGCTGCTTATCACAGAGTTTTTGCAAGTACTCAAACTTTCTTTGGACTGGAGGTTAGAATTGTTTTACATATCTTTCTTGTCATGCCTAGGAAAAAATCCTAATGAAACCATTTCCACTCAATAAGGAAGAAGTAAGTTCTCACGTGTATCCATTATTTTTGATTGCTATAAAGGCGTAGATTTCCAAAAAGGAGTGTGTTTTCACGTGAACTGCTTTTTTTTTAAAATCTCTAAAATCCTTAATACTAGAGTATAATCCATAAAGTTATTAAAGTAAACCAGCATACAATTCCCTATTGAATATTGGAAAAGATCTCTCTTATATGCTTACTTAACAATAGAAATTTCAGCAATGATAATAAATGCTGAGATTGTAGAAAGCTTTTCAGTATTCTGTGCTGATAAATGCTTGTCAAAATAAGGAATCATTAACATACTTTACAAAAGAATAAGCAAGTTATTTAACTGTAAAACTAATATGGAAATAATTACAGCTATATTTGGTGAATGAAAACCAGTGTAATTAGCAGTTTTGCATGAAGTCACATGTAAAAACTACCTTTATGTTTGTATAGCCGTAACCAAAGTTTTTAGTTGCTTTCCATGAATTTGCTATTATAGTCTGTGTCTTTATGTTACAGAAGTTAAGACTGCAGACTTGGTGTGTAAGCTTTAATTTTTGATAGTTTTTGGTTTGTTAGTTTCTAAGTAGTATTTCTAAGTAGTATGATTTTTATTGGGAAATCTTCAGGAAAATACATAATGCACCCTTTGTTTTGAGGATGCTTTTTGAATAGGAGGCCTTTGTTGAGGAACATGTAATTTATGATTAGGATTATAGTGGGAAATACTATGTGCCACCTGTGTAATAAGTAACTAGTCTGTCAAACAGTATTCTAGCAGCACCCTCGGGTGTCTTCTGCAGTCATGAAGGTACAGATCACAGGCAACACTGATGCACAAGCATAAAGAACAGGGAGTTCCTTTTTCATGGTTTTTCTTGGTATCTCTTCATCTGTGATGTTACTGCTCTTCCTGTACATTTTGTATTCTTTTTTTTTCCTGAACACTCCAGGAAAGTACCTGCATGTATTGGTGCTCTCTTCATGTTTCCCTTACATAGATTGAGAAAAGGTGCCAGTAGAAATAGTGTCAAGGTCATTTTTGTAATTATCAGGAAAAAAAAATTTGTATCTTCTGCCTCTTGTATTGTTTTGATGCTTTCCCTAAGGCAACCAAGTGGTTGTCCATAAAAGTGCTATTATAGGTGTTTATATAATGAATAAGGAGTTAATTAAAATCTTGAGGGATATTGCAGGACCAACTAACCTTTTTGTGGCTGTGTGATTCACCAAAGGATAAGGCTTTTTGCAGCTGGAGTTAATTTTCTTCTATCCAACACAATAGTTATTTAAGGCCTTTAAAAACAACTTTTAGCTGAGTTAAGTAGACAAAGAATTAAGAATGAATTTAAGGTTTTAAATTAAAAAACCCCTAACAACCCAACCACTCAAAAATCCCCCACTGATCCAGCCCCTGTTGAAAACAAGTGAGATTTAATCTATTGAGAAAATGTTACACACTGAGCACGAGGAAGTCACGTCAAATGTAGCCTTCACCCTCTAACTCACATGCATTGTTTTCCTCAATTTGCTGCTGGTTTAGAATTTCCAGATCTTGTGGTCTGGTCTTTCCCATTCAGTATTAAAAGCTGAGAAGAGCAAGAGGAAATAAGCAACTGGAATTCCAGGCTGAAACGATGGCTCTGTTGAGGAATGCATGACTTCTTCATAACGCTTCAGTTTTTTGTTAATGTAATAATTTCACCATTGGTGTTGTTCAGTCTCTGTCATTTAATGGGAGCTGAGGACTGTGTGATATACTTGGGGTTTGTTTCTCAGTTTGATAACGATTTCAGGAAAAATGTACTGTGGCCGTTACGGCAAATAACGTTCATAATTTAGAAATGTAACTAACACTTGCATGATTGTAACTTCTCTATAAATATCCAACAGTGAAAAGTACATTAGAAAAAAGCTTAAGTGTGTGTAAAAAGCTTTTCTTTCAAAATATGTAACAGGTACCGTCACTTTAGGTAAAGAAGCAAAGAAAATTTTGTATTTCATGTATTATGGATAGATTAGGTTTCACAATATTTTCATAGAATGGACCTGATCCTGCAAATATTTGCTGTAAGACAGAATGCTGGTAATACAGTCTAAGAAGTACTTACCTCTGTTTGCACAGTGAGGTCTGTCATTAATGGATAAAAGAATTAACAATTTGAATGTATTTATAAATGTACAAAGGAGTCGTTTCTCATTTATTTTGAGAAGCATTGTCTTGTTTGGATAAGGGTACAATTCACTTGCTTTTGAAACAAAGAAGTGCTGGCCAGTGCTGATGGACTGTGTGTCTAGTGACTTAGGTGTGGATAATTTCTTTGTGAGCAGTGGTGAGTTAGGAGAGGAGGGGAACAGAGGTTTTGCAGACTTTTTAAAGAAAAAACCGCTTTTCTGAATTATTAGTCAAGTAGTACTCATTCTAGATACTGCAGATAATGGATCTGAGATCCTTGAAAGTATTGGACACAAAACTTACCGAGTTCAGAATTATTTAGGAGCTTTTACTCTTGTCAATAACCTTTAGGGACCTGGCAGTGATTAATAATGATGTGCCCAAGCCTAAATAGTATTGCCTTAGGAAGGACCTTACGCTTTTAGGGCCTAACTCAGGTTAGAAGGTAGCTTAGCAGGGAAGATGATTTCTGAGCTGATAATTATTTTTTTCCCCTCTAACTTTCCTGTTTAGCTTTAATTAAAAACTGATCTGCCTTCCAAAACCAGCCATCTGGCTCCAAAACTGCTGTTCGAGGATAGCAAATCTAAACAAATGCAAACTTTCTGGTGATGTTGCCTTGTATGAAAAAGCTCGAGGGAGAGGTTGTGTTCAGAAATATCTTGTAATGTATCTTTCTTCCCCAGTGAGAAATATGAACCTGCAGTGTCCTCTTCTATCGCCCTAATGGTTTATTTCAGTACTTGATTTGGTTTCTGAATGTTTACTTGATTTATGTATCTTGTGTCTTCTCGTGTGTGTGGTGTAGCAGCAGCTCCACAAAAACTGTGTCTGTTTTCTGATTAACTTCCCTGCATGGTGCTCTGGAGCTGTTTGCCACAGGATGTTGTGGATGTTAATGTTCATACAGGTACGAAAAGCCAAATTGTGAAATAAAAATCTATCTTTATGATTGCTAAACACTAAGATGATGGTAACTGAATCTTCAGTTTGACTAGACCAAAAGTGTTCTCATGTCAAAAATGAAGACAAATCTGTGCCATGTCTGTGCTTTGTGCACCACTTACTGTACTTCCTTTGTAAGGAAATCTGTGGTGTTTGTTGGTTCTTTTTCAGCTATGTCCTACACAGGTACCCTCTTCAGTTGTGATCAACACGACAGGGACCTATTTGAAACTAATCTGTCTCTAAAGAGTAAGCAAGCATAGTCATTTGCCCAAGTAATGAGGGTTTTTAACTGATAATGCCACCAAGCACTGGGAGAAGGTAGGAGAAAGACTGGCAAAAATGTAAGCATTGCGTGCTTACAAGCTGAAGGACTTAGTTGAGTGTCTCTTCACAAGCGTTGAACTTTTTGATCCTGAGCATACTGTGTTACTAGTGTTGGGTGCTTGTTCTAGGCTGACGGCTGAGGATCTGTTGGAATAAAAATGACTTTTCCAAGTGAGCAGTGTCAGTTACCATCACTTCGTCTGTTGATATTTGTAGACTGTCATTTGACATGCTTTGAAATGGCTCTTACAGCTGTGATTCTTAATGAAGCTTAAGGATGTTTGAATTCTTGTTCACTTACTACCTATTCATGTTAATGATTGTAGGCTTGTAGATTAAACATTCATGTTGGAGTTTTTTTGTTTTAAATATAATGTTTCTGTAGAAGTTAGTTAGCTCATGGGATCATCAAGTAATACAGTATGTAGTCATTAAAGTAGGAGGCATTACAATGTACTATGAATTTGTTGGTTTCAGCTGGTAATAAAGGAAGTCAAAGAAAGAAGACCAGAATCTTCCCGAGTGTGTATGGGCCTTTTTTTTAAGAATAGATTTGTAGTTATATATTTAAACAACACTTTTTGTGTGTAAGATGCTGCTTCTGCTTTTTTTCTAATGGTTTAGTGTAAAACTGGAGAAAAAAAATGCATATGACTGCTTCTAGTGGAAAATGGATTTGGCATGAAAGTTAGGGATGTGCATGTGTGCACAAGGAGCACCTGTTGTACTGGTGGTTATTTTTTTTTTAAATCATTGTGGTTTTGGGTGGTGATACCTTGATGATCTGATAATTATATGGATCATTTTTTTCACTGCACTTGGAATGACTGTATTCATACACCAGAGACATTCAGTGGTCTCATGGGGACTCTGGTTCATTGTGTTGTAGGCTGCAACTCGTCAGGATATGACATATTGGCTTCAGGAACTTCAGCAGAAGAGGTGGGAATATTGTAACAACCTTGATGCAGCAAAAAGGGACAGCCGAACTTCTCCTACACCAAGTGACTTCTCCAAAGGTCTCGTTGCCAAAGACAACCCTGGTAGGTTGAACATGTGACTAAAACTGGAATGTATGTTTCTGTTTGGTGTCAGTTAAGCAGTTGAAGGCATAGCACTGGGATACAGAACAGTCTTAACAAGACGTGATGAAAAACTTCCTATTAAGTAACTCTGTGTAAATGTTGCGTATGTTGATGATGCTGAAATTATTTAACATAAATGTGATTTTTTGGTGTGATTTCATATTTCTTATGAAACCTGTTGATTTCTTTGAAACCAGATTCTTAGGAACAATGCAAAATGGAATAGTCCTATGACTAGGTTTCATTAAATGGCAAAGTACAGTTTGGGCTAGGTAAGTTATCTTAAAAGCAACGTGTGTTAAGTACCCTGAGATGTAAACTCCAGTTTTTAATGATAACAGTTATATTGTGCATTCTGAATGTCTGTTCTTTGTTCCTGGAAAAGTATGGTGTGATGGATCTGACTGTGATAAAAACATCTTGACTTATAAAACTGGAAGGCAGTTTGCATTGATACTATATAAGTGAATTTCAATCTCTGTAATACCTTTAGCCAAGCAAAATATGATTTAAAAGTAGTGTCATTTTTGACTGTATTCCTCAGGCTCTTCTGTGTTGTTTTTATTAGCAAATCATAGAAATTCCTTGCTGATTTCTGTTGTCCATAAAAGGACTGAGTAAAATTCTGTTCTATGGCTGGTTAGACATGTTAGTAAAGCTCTCTTGGGTTTAAACAGTCTTGAGGTCAGATATGGTCAGATGCCATCCAGAGGGACCTTGACAGGCTGGAGATGTGGGCCCATGCCAGCCTCATGAAGTACAGTAAGACTAAGTGCAAGGTCCTGCATCTGGGTTGGGGCAATCCCAAGCACCAATATAGGGTGGGCAGGGACTGTCTTGAGAGCAGCCCTGAGGAAAGGGACTTAGGCGTGCTCGTGGATAAGAAGCTCAACATGAGCCACCAGTGTGCGCTTGCAGCCCAGAAGGCCAACCATATCCTGGACCGCATCAAGAGAAGCGTGGCCAGCAGGTGGAGGGAGGTGATTCACCCCCTCTACTCTGCTCTCGTGAGACCCCACCTGGAATGTTGCATCCAGTTTTGGAGCCCCTATTACAAGAGGGATATGGGGGTGCTGGAGTGAGTCCAGAGAAGGGCCACGAGAATGATCAGAGGACTAGAGCACTTCTACAAGGACAGACTGAGAGAGTTGGGGTTATTCAGTCTGGAGAAGAAAAGGCTCCAAGGAGACCTTCTTTTGGCCTTCCAGTATCTGAAGGGGGCCTACAAGAAAGCTGGTGAGGAACTTCTTAGGATGTCAGATGGTGATAGGAGAGTAGATATAAACTAGAGGAGGGTAGATTTAGATTGGATATTAGGAGGAAGTTCTTCACTGTGAGGGTGGTGAGACTGTGGAACAGGCTGCCCAGAGAGGTTGTGGAAGCCTCATCCCTGGAAGTTTTTAAGGCCTGGCCAGATGGGGCTCTGGGCAACCTGATGTAGTGGAAGGTGTCCCTGTCAGGCAGGGGTGTTGGAACTAGATGATCTTTAAGGTCTCTTCCAACTCTTGACAATTCTGTGATTCTGTATTTCATCAAGAGATTTTACATTTTGTTGATTTCAGTTTACTCATACTGTAAAACCATAATCATTAAGCTGTCTTCCTCCCCCTGTTCTCTCCCCTCCCACAGTTCAGAGTATGCTGCAGTATTGTCTTCTAACCCAGTTTACTGCCTTCATTTGAGAGCAGTCTGCTTGTGGCTGCTTGCTCAACCACATCTGGCGTGAGAACATGTGTTTTTGTAGGGGCTCAGCTTGATGCTTCAGCTACACCAATCTAACAAGAAGTCACTGCTTAAAGAAACGTCCAGCTCTCTTCCCCCTATCACTGCTGCTAGTCTCAGCCATCCTTAATGATAGTGCAGGGAGTGCAATTAGCAGGAAAGGCCTTTTCTCCATGTTAGTTTTTGGCCAGAGTAGCTTCCTGAAGTGGTTTACTGTAGGGACAGACGAGTGGCAGAACTAGGTAGCCCAAGAGAATTGTTGGGAATGCATAGTGAGATGGTTTGAGGCCACCTTTCTGGCAGTGGACAGAATGGTTAGCAGCTTGTCAAACCATGTGCTGCAAGAACATGTATTTTGGTGTGCAAAGATCTCACAGCTTACAGATGCTGGATACGGTAACAGGCTCTTGCTCTTTCAAACCTTTGCTTTTCTACCTTCATCTTCTCATTCTCTTCCATGTAGTCTCTCTTCTTGTGTATTGTGGTGTTTGTCAGCTTGTGCTGAGCTGGTTGAGTTCAAAAGTCTAGCCAAAAAAGAAGGGTGGTGGGTGGTTCTATTTTGTTTTGTGTTGGTTTTTTTTTTTCCCTGCTAGATTGAGTGGAATATATTTACTGTGCAGTCAAGTGACTTCCAGAGCTGATGGAAGGGAGGGAACAAGGCCTAGTGGCTAAATATGGGAAGACAGAGTAGAGGAGTAGGCAGGACTACTTTTATTGGCTGCAGACTGTTGGATCAGATCAACTATAATGTGTAACTTGGCCCCAGATCTTTGTTCTTTCTTGTTTCTGCTACTTTGCTTGGAGGTTACGTAGTGCGAAGTGAAGCTGCTGCTGTTTCTGCAGTCTATATAGGTCCTGTTCCCTCGCTCCTGTTTTTCACTGGATCTAGCAATTGTAATCCAGTCACTTTAGATCACTGATTTGGTAATTGCTTTTCTTGTAAATTGTTTTGAGTTTTCTGGATCAGCAAACTGAACCAATCTGTGGTGTAGTTTTGTGGCTTTGTTTTATTCTTTTTTGTTGTTGTTGTTTGGTGGGTGGGTTTTTGGTTTTTTTTATTTTTTTTTTAATTTTACTTTTTTATTAAATCAAATGCAAGGAATGTAAAAGTAAAATACATGGACTAAGCAGACTCATCCCCTTCAGAGACAGCCTGCAGTTCAACTGTGTTATGTATAATTTGGAACTGCATCTAGAGTATCTGTTTTGAGGACAAATCACAATCATGGCTTTATCATCAACTGAAATGTTAAAATAGGGATCTCTTCTGGGGGAAGTTCAAAGAGCTTATATGAGTGATGATTGTTTCTTCTTTTTGAACAAGTATTCCAAAAGTTTCCTGTAGAGTTGGGGGACTTTTTAAGGCTCTGTGTCCTTGTTGATGACTAAGATATGCATCTTGTGGGTGTGTGTTTGGTGGTGAGTGATTGTTTTTTTTCTTAAAAAATAGTGAACGTGCATTTGGTGATGTACTTCATACTGGAGCATAGTAATTGGTTTGGTTTGCTAGTGCTTGAGTACAGATGCTATCACTGAGATTTTAAATGGGGAACTAGTCTGTCTTCAGTCCAGAAATAAAATTGATCACTGTAGTCTTGGCTATTTTGTCCTGTTGTCTTCTGACCCTCTGACCTTCTCACACACACACACACACACACACACACACACACGCTCGCTCCCCCCCTTCCCCTCCCCCTAATTTAGGCATCTGGACTAACTAGAACATAGGTGGAGCTAAGGCACTGCTTTATGGATCAGGCTTGACAAGTTCTTAAGAATATTCAAGGCAGTGAAAAGTGCTCTAAAATACTTTCAAAGTGGGATGTGGAAAAGGTAATGTTACAAAAATGATTCTTTAGGATTTGTCATGGAGCTGCCTTACCATGGCTGTCAGAGGAAATGTGTTTATTAGAAGGTCAGCTCTTGAGCAACTAATTTACTTGGGCCATACTGTAGAGAGATTTTGTAGTCTTGTCAAATCATACAGGTAGAAGATGAAACAAGGTGTAAGCATGAAAGCAGAATGTTAGTATGCCAGCCTGATTTTAGGTACCCATAAGTTTTTGATGTGGGGTTTTTTGGGGGGGGTAGTGGTAGTAGTTTGGCTTTGTGTTGGGGTTTTTTTTGTGTGTGTGTATTTTTGTTTATTTTTAGTTGAAACCTGTTGTATTATTTTTCCCCTTTATTAGTGAATATGATCAAAAGTTAGTTTTATCTTGCTTGTCTTAGCTGAATTTTATTTAGCTTAAACAGCTAAGCTCCAAAAGAATTAGGAGTTTAGTTTGGTCAATAAGGCACTGAGGAAGTTTCTGTCAGCACTGTTCATAAGATCAGTCAAGGCTGTGTAATTTGTACCTATATGAGAAAGATGACAGAATATACTTCTGTTTCAGATACCACTTTTCAAGGGTTTGAGGGATTTGTAGTGTCAATGATCTCTTATGTTTGATATTCTTTAACAGAAAATACACCTTCTTCTAATCTTTGTTACAAGCTAAATAAAGTAACCATCTGCTGAGTAATTGAAAGGTACAGCTCACTTAAAGATGGTCGTGCCAAGTAATGGTCAGAACAAAGACTAAACAGTTCACCAGTGTTAAAACATGGCTTTGTCATTTCCTAGGGATTTTCCGTTCCTGCAGGGAATCATTTAAGTCAGAAACTTGCCTGGTGTGTTACTTCCTAATAGAACTGCTGAATCAAGTCAGAGTGTTGTCAACCTGTTCTAATCCACTTTACTACTTTGTGAATAATATGGAAAAGAGTTTGGAAATGAAATTTGAGCTTGTTTTTAACTCTTCTGTTCAGAGGGTTTGTAGAGGGCCATAAAACACTTTATGCTTCTCTATAATACTTTTGCTATTCATAATATATTCTATACTCTGCATTTCCTATTCACTCTGCCTGCTGGAGGAGAGGTGAGAGAGAAAGCAAGCTATCCAGGATAATGGAAACACTGAGGTAATGTGTATCCTACAGATTCTACAGTGTGTGTTGGACACTGTGGTGTGTTGGAGACCTGACTAGCTCTGTTGAATCACCTTGGATCCTCTGGATGTTACTACCTCTGGCTTGGGGCTAGCGCCAATTCTTGGCTGGTTCCTTTGGAACCATTCAGAGCCTGCATGCGTTTGTGGCATGTGTGCAGTGCTGAGCCTGAGCTCTGTGTCTGTGTGGCTCTTGTGTCTGATCTGCAGATTTGCTGAAGTGCACGAGAGAGTTTGGCTGGATGAATTTAGGTATAGCTGCATTCAGCTTAGCTGGAGCTAGTAAATCCTTGCTGGCCCAGTAGGATCAGATATGTCTGCAGTGCCCATGCTAATGTTCTTGGCCCTGGGAATGGCCAGGCTGCACAGAGCTGGCTCAAGTCCATAAAGCTAGCTGACTCGCAGCAGCAGTGTCACTTTTAGGATGAAGCACACCCTGAAAACTGTGTCATAATTTTCTTGTCTTCAGAGTTCTCATAGACCTGAGTTTGTTTTACAGCAGGGGTTTGTGGATTAATACAATTAATTCACCTTCATTTTTATGGCTTCATAGTTGCTTGAGCTAGATGAATTGGTATTGGCTACTTGAGATTGTAGGTCACCATGAAATAATGCTTCATGAGCATCATACGAGTCCTGTTGACAGAAGTGTGTGGCTGCAGTGAGAGCTCACTGTTTTTCAAGTTTATTGTATAGAACATTGCATAAATTTATGTTGCAATTTAAAATAAAATCTTACTACATTACTAGCAATTAAATACATTAATATGCTACATTATTAGTAGTAGATTACTTTAAATAGTCACTGTTCTTTTAATTACTGAAAGTTTTGCTTATTTTTATTTTTCTCTCTTTCTGTCTTTTTTAATGTAGATTTGAGTATCCTAAGTCAAAATGCTTCAGCAGAGAGAGCTAGAAATATTCTAGCTGTGGCAACTTCCCCTACAGACCTGGTGGGAGAACAAGCAGCTTCCCAACCTGCACCAGTCCAACCAAGTGCCATCAATTTCTCACTTAAGCAATGGAGTACCGAAATCAAGTAAGTCGGGAATGTGGGAGTGTTGTCATGATGTTAATAGTTGGTAGCAGAGACTATTTCCTGCTGAAAGATGTATGTGGTAGGCAGAGCTTTTTAGATGAACTGGGAGTGATGGGGCGGCTTAGTGCATTGGTCTATATCTCTTCAAGTAAATTGGTTTTTTATTCTGCTTACTTGTTTGAAAGGCATAGCTGAACATTGTTGTGTAGCATTACTGGTAGCAGAAAGGGAGACTGAAGCCCTGTAAAGCACTTCTAGTGATGCCTTTGGTCTCTGAACACAAGCAGGGAGCTGGCAGTTGTAGTCTCAGCGTGTACTGCTTTTTATCTGTTTTTCTGTGTAATAGAGTGGCTCATTGCTAGCATTATAGTAGTCATAGTATTTAGTGCTTATAAGTATTGTTAGTAATGAAAATCAAAACAATACAAATCATTCTTCTTAGTTTTTCTCTTAAAAAATAAAAGCACGTGGCACAGATTTGAAATTGGTCTAGTTTGAATTCCTGAACAAAAATGTGGCAGACCCCTTCTGAACAACAGCAAACCCACATCTTATCCCCTCACTCTTAATGAGATTACTCTTTTGCATTAATTACTGTAAGGAGAGCAGTCCTACTGGCTTTCTTCTCTCCTGTTATGGTTTCTCAGCTTGTTTCTAAATGTTTTTACGCTTTGCTGTGCCCGCATAGATCTGCTTCTGCTCAAAGGATGTTACAGTGCTGTCAGAGCCGCTCACAAAGCAGAGCTGTAGCTTTGGTTAACTAGACCACATCCCCCTTGAGCTGCAAGTAAAACGTTGTTCATTTTCATCAGTGTTGCTGAGTTAAACAGATTGCTTTTAAAGCTTTCTTGTTAAGAATGGACATCTGAGAGGCTACAAAGTGGTGTGTTTTGGGGTTGTTTTTTTTTTTAATGTATTTGTTTGGGGTTTTTTCTTTGTTTTTTTGTGGCTGGGTTTTTTATTAAGACTATTGTATAGACCATTTCAGTTCTAGAAGAGTTGGCTTATGGCTGGACTAAGAAATGTGTAAATCCTTCACCTGTTTAAACTGGTAGTCTTTTATAGTTTCTTTGGTTTTTGTAGCTATGACAGAGCTTAAATTTAGTCATAATAGAAAATACCATGAAACAGTTTCTGTTAGGTGAATTCCTGTATACTTGAAATGAGTGTTTCTGCTTTTTTAAAAACTTTTTTCTTAATTTCTTTCCCACCCTCCCTGAATTGGAGATGATATGCTTTAGGGAAGTCTAGCTAGGAGGGCATTGTCAGGATAAGCTACTCAGTGTTGCCTGGTTGGTGTGTGTTACTATTTCTTTGTGAGCAGAAAAGTGGAGTTGTTCATTGGGAAGCTCTTTTGGTTGGAGGAAAATGTTTCTGGTGGCAGTGGCCTGGCAGATACTGTAGCACGAAATTCAAGAGTTGGCTTTTGTATAGCTGTGATCCTAGTGGCTTGAAGTCCTTGGAGATCCCTGGGAGTAAACATGTAAGAACATTTCACACTGAAGCTCTTTCAGCCTGAATGGCACCCTCCTCCATTTCCTCTCTTTCTGGAGATACTCAGCTGCAGTGTTTCATCTGTTCATATGAAATTGTTCCTGGGAAAATGCAATTTTATTATCTACTAACCCCTGATCAGCCTAGTTGCCCTTCTCTTCACTGTCTCTGGCGCCTCGATGTCCTTCCTATACTGCGGTGCCCAAAACTGCACACAGTACTTGAGGTGTGGCCTCACCAGTGCTGAGTACAGTGGCAAGATCACCTCTCTGCTCCTGCTGCTCGCACTATTCCTGATACAAGCCAGGATGCCATTGGCCTTCTTGGCCACCTGGGCACACTGCTGGCTCATGTTCAGCCGGCTGTCAGTCAGCACCCCCAGGTCCTTCTCTGCTGGGGAGCTCTCCAGCCACTCCTCCCCAAGCCTGTAGTGCTGCCGGGGGAGAGTATGCAGTATGTCTCGCCATTTATTCTGTCATTGAGGTAAGAGTCTGATAACCTTGTCAGAAGCTGCATGGCAATATGGTAAAACCTCAGAAAAATTTATTCATATTAGCATAGGCCTTGTAGTGACATGGTGACCCTGTAGTCTTAAAAGCTACAGGTCTGCATTGCTCCCTTCCCAGCTAGCAGGTCGTAAGCACTTAAGTTCCTGTATCTAATAAGATAAATTTTCTCCAAGACTTGAGTCTGTAGCAGTTTTCACAGGAAAGGTGAGTTTTCTTCAGCATAGGTTTGGTTAGAGATGTGTGGATTTTCTTTCTAATGGCTGTCCTCAGCTGCTCCAGAGAGGGGTTGGGAATGTATAAACTTTATTTGGATTTATTTTGTTAAATATTAAAGATGATTGTTATTACATGCTTCCACTCCCCATGTTTTGTTCATTCAATCCTGCAGTGAATGATGCCCAATTAATAAGCAAACCTGTTCAGTAATGGTGCAAGGGTCCTTCAAGTGACAGCCTTTCTTGTTACATAGCTTTGGTTTATGCTCAAATCATTTTGAATAGAACTCCTGGGAAAAAGCGTTAAGTGGTCATTTAATTTGTGTATTTAAACATGCAGTCTCTTTTGTCACTTCTTGACTGACAGGTGATCTTTTGCTGGACTGAACAGTGTTCTTTGAGTGTGTATCACAGGAAGGTTTAGCTAGTTGTATTGCATCTCTGTGTGAAACCAGGACAAGATTGTTAATATTTTCATAACAGTGAAAACTAATTATTAATCTTGGAAAATTAAAATTACATAGTAGTGTGACTGTAGAAGCTGGTGGCAAAAAAGGCCCACTAAAATGTTAGAAACTCTGTTTTAGTAAACGTATGCAACAGTACTGTTGTGGTTGGTGGTTTTCCTTTTTTTCTCTAGCAGTTCTGTGCAATTCAGGACGGGGTGGGATCTAATCGCCTTTAGAATACGTGTGCACTGTCTTACTGGGTTGTAACTAGTTTCAACTCCAGTTTTAGAGGATGGATCAAGGTGTTTCTAAAGCTTCAGAGAGTTTTCTCTACATTGCTGGGAGCGTGTATTTACGAATCTGTTCCGTGTCTTAAATCAAACACTTTTCCTTCCTCCTAAACACATTTATGATGTATTTGACAGAGAGGCTATTGCTATAACAACTGCATTTGCATTCTAGGTGGTAGTGGTGAAATAACTGGAAAAAGAGAGCTATGTGTCTTGGAGTTAAGCTATGTGTATATTTATAGTAACTAAAGTTGAAACATGCTTTTCTGCTTTTTAAAATCTCAATTTCTAATTGGTGCATAGAGACATTTAGGCCTAAATTCTTTTGTATTTGTGCTGTCAGCTACTTGGAAGTCTTATTTATGCAGAGCATAGGCTTGGAAACATAGTGAGTGATAGTAACCTCAAGTTACACAATTGTAAAACTGAAACTCCTTTCAAGCTTTAAAAGGTGGTGTTCAGACAGGCTTTAAATACTGAAGTTAAACAAGAGCAGAAGAGGCGGTTGTGAGTTGCAGGGTAAGAGATCAGCCACTATTCAGAGAATACCTGTGGAGATGCCAGATGACAATTTTCAGTACTCTAGGAAATATGTCAGTCGTCACCCTGTTTGATCTATTTGATTTGAATGGCAGGTCTGAACAATGAAAAGAGGCTTCTTTCTGGAAGAAGATGAATTGTGTAGTATAATTTGGTCTTTGTCAAGTTTGCAAATTGATTGTTGAAATAGTTTTATTAGTAACCTTTAGGATTTTTTTAAACTGTGCTTTATCAGTTCACCACACTATAGGAATTTTGCATGGCATAATGATTAGCCTAGAGTTCATGCTGATCAGTTACTAAATCTCTTGTGAATCTGAAATACTGGGTTGGATCATCAAATGATCTCTAAGGTGTAATATGGATTACTTTCTGCTTAAGATTTGAAGAGTAAGAAGAGAGAATGTGACTGATGGAGTGAAAGCATCTTCGTATCTTGCACAGACTTGTTAAGTGCTGAGATGCTAAGTATTTCCAACTTTATGCCTAAAATGTTAAACTGATTCATATGGATTGATGTTGAAATCTCCTTCCATAATTGAACAAAGACATTACAGTACTGAGCTACATTAATACTCGTGGACATAATGTCGACTTAAGCATTTCTGATCGCATGATGGTTGTGGGGGAAGCTGGGTAGGGTAATTTGATCCTGCTCCTGAAATGTATTGTTCTTCCATAGAATTATCTGGCTGGATTTAGAGATTGCCTCTGAAATGTTCTTGCAGATAATTGGCAGCGTTCTACCTTAGGACAGAGAAACTGCTAAGGAGTCTGTCATCAGCGATTCAGCTACAGCAGGTCTCTTGGATGATCCTGTTTGATTTTAATCCAGAATGAGACTATAACATGCCTGCATGCTGTTCTGTTTAGTGCTTGGCAGTTATCCTAAAATTCTAAGCTACAGTAACTGATCGGTAAAGAGATACTGCTTCTAAATCTTAATCTTGTTTTGGTTTGTGTTTTCCCTGCTGCCAAAACAAGGATAAAACAGAGGGTGACACAAAATACAAGAGTGGTCTCATAGATATTAATATACTGTTAAAGTGAAATAATTCTTCTGTTGTTGAAACATAGTGCTGTTGATAGCAGGTGCTATTTAGTAGGGTATGCTTTGTTTGTTTTCAGCTTTTATTTGATATTGGTTTTGTCTGTGTTTTAGCTTATTTTTAGTTTGCACCGTTTCAGCTGCAGTGATTGTCTTGAAAACCCCTTTATAAAAAGAATGCAAAGTGGGAAAACTTTATCACTCTTCCTGCTGTCATCTTCACAGAAATTCAATGTCCTCTTTAAGAAAAGGAAATAACGAAAATCGCAAGAGTGTATTTTATACCACTGAAGAGTGGGAATTGCTGGATCCAACCCCAAAGGACTTGGAGGACTCAATGGCCCTGGAAGAAAAGAGGAAACAGCTGGCAGAAGGAAGTAAAGGTAGAAGAGGGAGGAAGGAAGGGGAGTGTGTGCCTTACCTTCTTTGGTATAGTGTACTGTTTTATGTCTGTCTCCAGGAAGTAAGTGGAAGCTTGTCTTTTCTTCACAAACCACATCCAGAGCTTTGTAAATCCTTCTTTCAAATAAATAATTCCTTATGATGTGTTTGGACTCCCCTGCCATTCAGATACAACAGAACAAGGAGAAAGCCTTGTAATCTGCTGTTTCAGGTTTCTTGAGCATGGTAGCATCTCTAGTTTTGTCACTTGAGTTGCAAAGTTACAGGATGAAGGGAAATACTGAGGCTTTTAACTCAGTTGAGTGCTGCCTATTGAAGCAGAATTGCGTTTAGACTGCAAAGTATGTGTAACCGTGTTATATTTGCTTGCTTCTGAAATGGGGAAAAGTAAGGATGCATATACAGTGATAGCTCATCAGTGCATTGTAACTGCTTCTGACATTTGACCAGTGTCTGGAATAACCTTGTGAAGACATCTTTAGAGCTCCTTTAAGGGCAATTTAGCTGATAGCCAAGTGATTTTTCTCTCTTGGGAAACATCCTTCTCTCTAAGAATACTCCTGTGGTTATGTAAATGGAGGTGAAACCTACACTGAGCGCCTCTTAAAAGAACACTATGCTGTGGTATCAGTGATGTTTTTCCTGTGATCATTTCTGAGCTGTTAATTATTTGAAGCAAAGTTTACTTTGCCATATTTAGGAGTATCTTTTATTTTCTGTAATGTGTTGTAAAGTTCTCTGTGTGTCTTGTTTCACAAGTATTAATTTGAGTTAAATCTTTTCTCTGGAAGGGTAGAAGACTTTGAGCTATATAGTTTTTCCAGCAAAGGAAAGTGGCTTGGAAAATGAGGCCTGTTTAACACCGTTGTATTGGGCTCTTTAAATGGTGCTTGAAGTCTAATTTTAATGAGCATATTTTTAAAAGGAAATCTGAATGCTTTGAAATGCCTTTTTACTAAATTAACTGAACTAGAAGAAATTGTTTTATGCAGGACTGACTAGTTCAGCTTTTCCATTTGAATTTGGCCGCATTCCACACAAAACAAGGCGCCCCTTAAAAGACATGATTGGATCAAGCAAAAACCGGAACAGCAGTGACTCTTCTTCAACTGAGTGGTATTCTGGTAATGGCAACAAACTAGTCTCTGAACTGCAACTGAAGTATCAAAGCCAGCAAGAAGAGTTGGAAAAGCTAAAGAAAGATCTTTTGAGTCAAAAGGTAATTAAACCTTCAGGCAAAGTGGACAAAAGCAAATGGATTTGGCAGGTGGTTGTGAGTTTACTCTTTACGGCTGTCTAACTACATTAAGAGCTGTTTGGTTGTTAAGTGACCTTTGTTTACAAACTCTTGAAACAAGAAGGACCAAGTTTTACATCTGTTGAAGATCCCTGAGCAAAACTTTCATTAACTTGATTTAGGCTAGATGGGGCTCTGGGCAACCTGATCTAGTGGATGGTGTCCCTGCCGGGCAGGGGGGTTGGAACTAGGTGATCTTTAAGGTCTCTTCCAACTCTGACAATTCTGTGATTTTATGATTTATATGTCTTTTTCTCTGAAGCTAACTTTCTCAGTGTCAGCCAGAATCCTGGCAGTTAAATCACAGTTTCTTTCCCCATTAGTATCCGTAATTACTGAGGAACTTCTCCTTTCAAGTCCTTTTTTTTTGTTGTTGTTATTGTTGGTTTTGACTCTTATAATTCTGGAGGGGAGGGTCAGGGAATGGGGCTGACTTCTGTCTCTCTTGTGCGCTCTTCTTTTTGAAACTAATGTATCATCACAAAGGATTTTGTAAATGATAGGCCTAACTGTATAACTGTGTTCATGTAATGTTCTGCCCTCGTATAATGTTCATGCTTGTATGCCCTCCTAACTCAGATAAAATAATTTATTTAGAAGAATTTACGCTAATATTAAGAAGGATGCTGCTACTTTTGCTGGTTTTATTTTCCCTTGTGTGAGATCATCAAATGGAAACCAAAGAAGGAATGTGTGAGCCCCATATTTACACCCATTTTAGTTGTTATCTCTCTTAAGCCAGCTTCTGTGAGAAATCTCACTGATCTAGTGTGACATTTTATTTACAGCTGCTTCTACTTTAATAATAATTTTTAAAAAATGGTGTCTTAGGCAGCTAGAGATATTCTCACTCTTGATCCTGGGCTAAATTCAGAGTGGTGATTAATGGCAGTGTGAGGAATAAACTTTCTGTTTTGTTACAAACAAGGGGATCAAACAGGGGTCGCCAGTGTGGGGGGGGCATGCAAAGGGGTTTCCTTCTACTGACCTATAGGTGTACCGTGGAGTTGTAAGATGCTTGGACATGTCTGGACAAGTATCAGGGAACATGCGGCCGGGAATGAAGGGATTGCAAAATATATGTAAATAAAGCAAACCCCCTGCCATGTGGTCAGCCATGGAGGCTGCCATTTTGGTCAGGGCCCTGTCTCTCAATGCAAAATAGCCAACCAGTGGAGAGGAAATGCCCCTTCTGATAAGAGGACTGGATGGTACTTGGGAACCCTTTAAAAAGAGGGAAATTTGATTTCACGGTGTGCTTTTGGGATCATTAGGCAACTAGGGCACCCAACACGTGTTGTAAGTAATCTTCCTACTTGTTATCTTTCTGTCTTTTATGGATTTTGTTATCCTTCTAAATTATTAATAAAAGGAGAAAATTTTCTCTGAAATAAATTTTATAACAGCAGCAACGTACAAGTAGGAGATTTTCCTGACAACCTGGGAGACCAGATAGATTTTTGTGTTGTAGCTCTTGGAGAGTTAGTGGAATTGAACACCTACTCAGCTGCTGCTTACAGGCAAAACTTTCTACGATGCATGTCTCAGTTGTCTTGGATTCTCTGCTAACTTACTGGCTATTGACATGTACCTTATTAGCCTGGGTTTTGTTACTCTTCATAAGTAGAATGGTCAGTTGTCACTGAACTATGACCATGAAATCATCCAGCTGTTCAGTAATTGTTAAAAGTTCAGTCCAGTAGTGTTAAGATAATATCTGAAAAATGTCAAAGTACTGTAAAGGAAAGAACCGAAAAAGCAGTTCTAACCAGATCTGTTAAGAGCTTTTTTCAGTTCTTGAAGGTCATAGTAGGATCTCATTCCATCAAGGAATCAAGAAGGGTTTTACTTCCAGTGTAACTGCCTTAAAAATGATCTTTGTTTATGTATGTACCTATTATTCCCCAACAAGTGACGTAAATCTTTCATGGAAGTGAATAAATGTTGTAGTTGTCCAGGGTCTGTGCAATCCTGTGAGCACAGGATACTTCTCTTATTTTAGTGTGAAGGAATTGGAGATGGAAATGGTAGACTTGTTATGTAGATGTGTTTTCAGAAAGAGTTCTGGTTCAGAGCCTTTGCTGTGTTTTGTGCAAAGACCACAGAAACTTCTTTTCTCTTTGTGGCAAGTCAGTATATTACTTGGCTGATTCTGTGGCAAGAGCCCTCCAAAGACTTTCTTTTCAGCAAAGCAGTATTTTTTTTTGTTTTCCTTCTTCTGTTTTCTCTGCCTCTGTCAGGGAACAGAGCAATCAGTTGTCTTTCCCTTTTCCATTCTGCAGTGTTCACCTATTAATTTTTTGGGCTTAAACCCTCTTCCTGTTTATCTTCTTAACAGCATAGCTGCTTAGAAGTAAATCTTTTGTATCGTCCAAGTAACTGCTGAGCCACAGCTGTCAGCTACTCTTCCCAAATCTATTGCAGCCTTTCTAGGCAGGATCCTTAGCTCAGTGAAAGATACTGAAGCCATCCATGTAGGTCAGTCATTGTAAGGTATTAGCCTGCTGGAAATCAGGTTACATGTTTTCTTTTTCCCTTGAAACACCACCATGATGTCTTTTATAAGCTGATGATTCAGATGCAAGACCCATTCAAAAGCTTTCTTTTGCTCGATGCTAGATTTCTAAGTTATAAAACTTAGAAACTTAAAACTTAATTTTACCATCTTTTTTTTTCTTTTCAAATTCTCAGGAACTTGTGAGGCTTCTGCAGCAAACAGTTCGTTCCTCCCAATATGATAAATATTTTGCAAGCCGTCTTTGCGAGGGGATTCCCAAAGACAAACTAGAGCTGTTGCACGAAAAAGATGACCAGATTTTGGGTCTCAACAACCAACTTGAGAAGTTAAATCTGGAAAAAGATAGTCTCCAGCAGGAGGTAAAGAACCTGAAATGTAAAGTTGGAGAACTCAATGAGAGGCTGGGTATGTTGATGGAAACCATTCAAGCTAAAGATGAAGTGATCATGAAGCTCTCTCGTCAACTCAGTGAATGTGAAGACAATACATACTCTCAAAGTGGAGCAGTAAATTCTTCTGTGGCCACCTGTACTAACAAGGAACTACAGGAACTGGACAGACTAAAAGTAAGAGAACTGTCTCTGTCTTGAAGGATAGGGGAATCTCTACCCCCTGTAAAAACTACTTTCTAGTCTGATACACTATTTGAGGAGATCACTACAGCCGTTCTCCAAGATACTCATCAACTGAGGCTTTCTCTGTTTGGAATCTAGGCTTTCAACTGTTACATAGCAGTCTAAGCAGGACTTCTATACTTTCACCTGGTCGGTACATCTATTGTGCAGTGACCTGTACTTTGAGTAATTTAATCATTGGTGTGGAGGAGGAATGATGTAAGACATAATCAGAGGAACAGGAAAGAAGAGGAAGATACAAGCATGGGGGAAAACGAACAGAAAGCTCCTTTTTTTTTAAATAAAAAAATATTAACTATCAAAAGTGAGGAAACAAGGAGTAGGTGGAATGGCACAGGGGGGCTCCAAGGAGGCAAAAAGGAGGAGTATAAGAACTTGTTTTACTGTTGCTGCTCCAGATGTTATCAATGCTTTTTTTCTTCTTCTTTTTCTCTAGTTCTTGATGGAGTTACTGAGGTCACCCAGTTTGCTCTAAATACGCTTTCTTGCGTTTGGATAAATGTTTTCCAAACTGATTAACATTCCAAGGGATTTGGAATACAAGTCAGTCACTTAAAAATATGTATAAACATTCATAACGTTTAATTTTTGATTTCTATATCTGAGCCTGGGAAGTTTTAGAACGTGAAACTAGAAATCAATAGCCTTGGCAGAAAGCAGACCAAAGCTTATAGATGCTGTGGAGTGTGGGAGTATTGTTACTGTTGGGAGGGTACCAACATTCCCTCATCCCACAACCTCAGGTTTCACAGGTAGTATTTGTAGCCTGGAGCTGAATGGATTATGCAGGGAAGCTTATTGCTAAGGACTACTGTCGTATGGAGGCAGACATCAAATGTATACTTTGATGAGGACTGGTGAGGATAACCAAAACATAAGAGGAGTTTACTCTCCTTTCTTGTATTGCATGTTAGGTGCTTCTAGCTGCTGTGCAGCACCATGACCTTTCTGTTGCGTTGAGCACACATGCTCTGTTCTCCTTCCTGCTGGTGCAGCCTCATAGGGCTGGGTCTGCCCCGTGACAGCAAGCAGCAACCAGCTGTCTTCTGCTGGGAGTGTAGCACTGTAAGGGATGCAAGTGAAGCACAGCACTGCCATATGTGTTAGGTTTTTTTCAATGGTAAGTCCTATTAGTAGCTGCTTGTGCTATATTCTAAGGTATACTTTTTCTGGTGGGCATTTGCTGTTGGTAGGATATTTTTATTAAAAATTCAGTTTGCTTTTTTATCAACAGGACAATCTTCAGGGTTATAAGACCCAGAATAAGTTTTTAAACAAGGAGATTTTGGAACTTTCTGCTCTACGAAGAAATGCAGAAGCAAGAGAGAGAGAATGGCAGGCAAAGGTCAGACTAACACAGCATGTTCTTATTTTGGCAATGTCTGAAGCAGTTTTCAAAAATCCATTTTTAAATCTCCACAGGGAATGTAACTGTGGAACAGAAATGTAACAGTTAAATGTATTAAATGTGATAGCTTAAAAACCAAAACACCCAAACAACCCCCCTCCCCAACCTCAGTCCTTACAGACTAATTCTTCTGAGTGAATTCTTGAAAGAAGTAGTTGACTTTAGTCATGTTAACCACTGGAACTTTTTCATAACTTACGAAGACAGGCATGTATATTTCTGAAAATATTGTTTCCTTGAAATTAAGGCTGTAATAGTTCTCCTGAAGTATGCAAAAGAGAAGATGTGTAGGGATTTAATATATTGTTGAGTGGAACTTTCTTCTTCTGAACATGAAGGATGACTATGGTGTGATGAATACAACTTTGGAAGTGTGTTTCTGTACAGAGAAACTTGAGTGTAAAGAAGTTGCAGGTAAAAAAGGATTAGCATTGCCTGGGGCTAGGAAAAATGTACACGTTCATAGCAAAGGGAGGATACCTGTAGCTATGGTTTGGTAGGGTTTGCTTTTGTTTCTTTAGAAATGAAGTACGCAGCAACCAGGTGTGTTCAACAACAACAACACAGCAACAGAGGTGTGTGTTCACAATTCCTACATGGTATTACCTAACCCCTATCTTTAAAATCCCATTTAAGTTCTTTTTGTTCAAACACGTACAGAATAAAGCTGTGTCTTTCAGAGCACAAAACGGTTCAGTTGTACTTCATACAGTGTAAAAATGCATGTGGTTGAAAATCTCTGGTTTGCTCTTCTGCCTTTAAAGTCTTTCATTAAAAAGCCACAAGTATCTAAGTGCTTTATATATAGAATTTTATTGTGGTGTAATAAAGTGCATATATAATTATTATTTTCCACATGTAAGGGTTGCTTTACCATTTTTTGTAGCACTAGAAAATATAAAGCAAAGCTGGCCTTGACTTAAAAGTTTTTAAGCAATGTAACCTAATAGAATAAGATTTTAAAAGAACTGTAGTACAAACTAAGGTTCTGAAGACTTACAGTGTTATATATTGTTTTCTGCAGTATACTAGCTTGGAAGCCAAACTTTGCCAGATTGAAAGTAAATACTTGATCTTACTTCAAGAAATGAAAACTCCTGTTTGTTCTGAGGAACAGAGTCCTGCTCGTGAGGTCATCACACAGTTGCTGGAAGATGCTTTGAAAGCAGAAACTAGTGAACAACCAGAACAAGCGTTTTTCAAACCACACCTGGTCAGGTAATCTGATCCTATTAAAATAAATGCATGTGTAACTTGGTCAGTGGGTCTGGTTGCAACACTTGAAAACAGATAGTGTGGTTTATTTGCAGGATTTGGGTTTTTTAATGTATTTTCCTTCATGTATAACAGTATCATAATGAAATCCCTTTATCTGTAAAAATAGATTTATTGTTTTATTTGAGATGCAGTATAAAATTTGCACTCAAATGTTGCCATATAGCTTCTGCAAGTGTCGTGCTATCAAGATGTATTCTTTGAACTTGACCTTGCTCTTAAATAAATTGCTTAATCTATGTTTTAATATGTATTGGAATGTGGGCACGGTGTCTTTTGTATATGGAATTATAAAAATAATAATTAATTAAAGGATATACTTTAGAAAAATGTTTAAATAATAATTGTTAAAACTTGAAAACTGTGGAGAGTGGCTTGAGGGATATTTGAAGTAATTTTAGCATGGGAGCTAACAAGTTTTAGGGCTACTGAACTAATTTTTAAAACACTTTTTTTTTTTTTCCCCTCTTTTTTCCCCCCCTGCATTTCAGTGAGTATGATATATATGGTTTTCAGACAGTCCCAGAGGATGATGAGGAGGAGAAACTAGTAGCAAAATCACGAGCTTTAGACTTAAGGTCACTTTCTCTCAGTGAAAATCGGGAGATCTCCACAGGAGTGAAATGGGAAAACTATCTTGCAAGCACTATGAATAGAGAGATGATGCGCTGTGTAGAGCTAAAGAATCTTATTCGATCTGGAATTCCACATGAACATCGTTCCAAGATGTGGAAATGGTGTGTCAATCTCCATGTTAAAAAATTCAAGGACAGCACTGTTCCTGGCTACTTCCAAACCTTGCTTCAAAATGCTCTAGAAAAACAAAATCCTGCATCTAAACAAATTGAGTTGGATCTCTTGAGAACTTTGCCAAATAACAAACATTATTCCTCCCCAACATCCGAAGGGATCCAGAAGCTACGAAATGTGTTGCTGGCATTTTCATGGAGAAATCCTGATATAGGATATTGCCAAGGGCTCAACAGGTGAGATTTTGCAAATTGTGACTTATAACTATGTAATGCAATGCTTAATGAGCCTTTCACATCACAGCCATATAACATAGTTTTGCACAGCTATTTGCCTTATGGGTTGTATATTCATAATTTATATTGTTTTAGTAAGAAAAGCACTACTGCATTAAAAAAACCCCAAAACACAACAAAAAAACCCAGAAGGCCCTGGATCATGAAAGTTGTAAAATCAGCTTGGCAAAAGAACTGTAATTGCAATTGACTCGCATAGGAAATGGGCTACTGAAATGTAGTTTTATGTTGTCTTCGTGTCAGTTGTAGGGGATGTTCTTGAGTTTATGTAAAATAATTTGTTTGCAGTTTTTTTTCTTTTTTTATGCAAGAAGTAGTAAATGCTTGAAAGCTTTTTTGTACTGTTAAGGCCACAAATCTCAGCATTTCCCTCAGGATGTCTTCGGTCAAAACGGCAGTAATCAGTGTAAGGATTCCTACCAATGCTGAGAAAACAATCTGAATTCTTTGCTATTGGCATTTGCCAGAACAGTTTTGGTACTTTGAGATTATAGTAAAGGAAGGTGTTGCCTGGAGCAGGTGTGTGTCTTACCACCACCCTCATCTCCATGATATAATACTACAGATTTCAGTTTGTGCGCTAATTTATGTTCTAGAACAGGGTATAAGACTTTTGAACTGGTGTAGCTTTATCATTTGAAACACCACTGAAGAAGTAGTAGAACAGAGACAGTGAATAAAGTAGCAGAGGTAGTGAGGTAGTGTTGGTAGCAGTAGTAGAGGTAGTAAATAATGTAGTAACAAAGATTTTTCTGAGTATTCGTCACTAGTAGTTACGCTCTGTAGGTAAATCATACATTTTTAGTACTGTTCCTGGCATGTCATAAGCTGTGTCTGAAGAACACGGCTGTCTCAGTCTTGGAGCAGCATCTGGTGATTAGAAGGTGTTAGGAATGGTTTTGCTAATTTTGAAATTTATGTGCAGCGTTATTTTCTTCTGCAGCACTTTTTATTTTACTGTAAATAATTCTACATTTGGATATACTTGCAGAAGTTAAAAGCAAATTAGATCTTTATTCCATTCTTTAGTCCTCCTAGACCTTTAAAGTTTGATCACCTTATTAAGCTGTGTAACATCAGAAGCAGTTTCTGTTGTTACAGCTCCTCTTGCATGCAGAGAAATGTATTGGAGGTAGCCTTTCACATTCAAACAACTATTAGCAACGTGAAGTTAACCTGTTTGTTTTCCTTTCATAATGCTCATTGGAAACAGGAAAACCAGAAATGCTGCTGCTTAGTCTATTTCTTTTGTATTTCTTTCCTATGTTAAGAAATTCTTAGAACAAGTTTAGTCTTTGAAAAAGTCTGGGGCTTTTTATTTTCCTTGAAAAACAATGGTGGATAAAGACAAAAGTGTTACTTACATTTATCTTAATGGGTATAAAATACACTTGCTAGAAAGGCTTTTTCTAAACTTACAACAAATTCATGTGAAATGCAAGAACTGTCTATTCTTTCTTCTCAAAAGAAGACAGAAGTCTCAAAAGACAAAAGTCTGGGCATTGGAGTAGTATATGGAAGTATATGAAGTAGTATATTGGAAGCTTTCAATTATTTTGCCGTAGCTCATTGAAAAATGGCTTCTAAAAATCACTTTGCTTTTTTCCTTATCTGTTTTGTTGACTGAATAAAAATACTTGTAGCCGAGAAGACATCTCGTTTCCCATCTAAACTTCTTTAACAGTTTTGCCGTTTAGTGCTTTCCTGTTAATAGACTTTTCTCTGCTGAATGGAAACAAAAGCTTTTTATGATTATTCATAATCTGCTTTGTGACGCTGTAATTTTTCTCCAAATAAACACTGTTTTCAGATTGGTGGCGATTGCACTTCTGTACTTGGAACAGGAAGATGCTTTTTGGTGTCTGGTAACAATTGTGGAAGTTTTCATGCCTCGTGATTATTATACTAAGACACTGCTAGGATCTCAGGTAGGTGCTCTGCCAAACTAAAGCCTGGTCCTGTAAACTGCAACCACTCAAAAGCTTTCCTCTAAAACTGTCTGATAGGCCTTTTTTGGGGGGTGTGTTGACAGAGGTTCCAGGCACCATGTTTAGACAAGGCCTCTAACACTGAAGTAACTGTTCAGTGACTTGCTTGGATCTCCAGTCCTTAACCCTTCTTCCGATTAGTAGCTTGACAATGTTGACTGAGCTGATATATCATTTCTTTCCTCAAAAAGGGGTAAGAGATGGAGGATGGTTATGGGCTCTCTGGGACGGTAGGGGTGAAAATACATTAAGCAGTATTGTGAGCAGAATATGCTGTAGCACTCATCTGCTTCCAGATGATGCTTTTTTATGTGCTGCCTCCTCCCTGCAAGTCTTTCCCCAGCTTGTTTTCTGTTCTGGTGCTCCTGCACCCCAGTGCAGTACTAGTAACCTGTAGTAGGAACAGAACATCTGTGTGCAAGGAGCCCTGTGAGGGTGGGAGTGGATGGAGGAGCATAAGGTCTCCTGGTTAGCTCTTGAAAAACTTGCACTTACAGATTGACAACAGTCCTACTTTGAATGACATGTGTTGGGAAATTAGGAGTAATAATGTCATGTTTGTCATCCCTTTAGGTTGATCAGCGAGTATTCAAGGATCTAATGAGTGAGAAGCTTCCACGACTGCATGCTCATTTTGAACAATACAAAGTGGATTATACTCTTATAACTTTCAACTGGTTTCTTGTCATATTTGTGGACAGCGTGGTTAGCGACATCCTTTTTAAAATCTGGGACTCCTTCCTATATGAGGGACCAAAGGTGAAATGAATGAGCTAAGTTGTTTTGGGTTTTGTTGTGTTGGTTTGGTTTTTTTTTCTTTCTCCAGTTGTTAGCTGGTGACAAAAAACTGCAGTGTTGTCGAGTGCATTCAAACAGGTCCAACAGTCTTTGTTCTACAACTGAATTAGGGACTCAAAACTTCAAAGAATTTGTATGCTATAAACCCAGTGTTGTATTCTGGATAGAACTGCAGGACACTTTGTCTTCATTATGGGCCACAGTAGAAGTTCTTAGAAGCTTTTGGAAATGAGGGATGGGGCAAGGAATGACAGTGGAGAGAGATCAAGGAGGCTGTGATTAGATAGCTCAGATGCAGAATGTAGGAAAAGTAATACTTTGTGTTTATAATAGATAATAATGAGAATCACTGCATTCTGTTCCTGCAAAGAACCAATGTCTGTATTTTTATCAGGTTATATTCCGATTTGCCCTGGCACTGTTCAAATACAAAGAAGAGGAAATGTTAAAGCTTCAGGATTCCATGTCCATTTTCAAGTACCTTCGGTATTTCACACGCACTGTACTCGATGCTAGGTGGGTAACTCAGACTTTTGTGTAACTGAGATGTGTCGTGGGGCATGGAAGAACTCTGTTGTGTGTTTTGGTTGGGTCTTATCTAGATCTTCATTTACATGTAAAGCAATTAGAGATGAAGCTAACTACTAAGATTTCTTGTGAGTAGTTTTATCTAGCAGAGACAAAAGCACAAGTGGTGAATGTATGATTGTAAGTTTTTAGGTATACTACAGAGATTACTTTGGCAGACTGGTCTTGTTTAGCAGCTGTATTGTGGTAACAACATTTACGAATTTCAGCCATAGGTGAACTCTTCCTCCTGCACTGTGGATGCAACTTCTGTTGTAAAATGTTCTATGATAAATAAAAACACATTGTGGCTCAAGTATGAAAAATGTGAGCCCACTAGGTTTAGATCTCTTATGCATCATTAATGGATAGGCTAATGCCACATCACGCCAGCTGATTTCAAGATATACTTTGAAGCAGAGAATGTATACAAAATATTCTTCTGTTGTTCACTTCTTGCATAGCAAGTACAGTTTGTAAATTAGGATCTAATGTTTTTAGGTTCCTACTTTCAAGACTGTAGAGCAGTGGATTAATCTTAAAGTCATAGCAGATTTGATTTAGTGTCTGAAAATGTTTTGCACAGATTGAAACTCGCTGATTTTAAATGTAGTACAAAATTGTATACAGGAATCTGAGGGGTGTGATTTTATTGTAAGAAATTTTATATGAATTTAGGCTTATACTTTGGCTCCTACTGCAAGGCTGTTTATTATTTTTACTTCCTGTGTTTCGATTCTGACTAGAGTGAAGTTAAAACTGACTAGCCTTACTCTGTCCTTAACAAAGATTGCTGAGACTGACAGAGGGAGAATGATCTGCAACTGATGCAAATGGTAAAAGTCTTGACAGCAGATGTCACTTCCTCTGCTGAAACCTCTCCAAAAACACTTGATGGGGAGTTGCATGGTGCTTTGTGTTTTAGTATTCCCATCTTTGATTTGAAGAATGCTGGGCAGGTGTTGTTCTCAGCTGTCTGTGACCAAAATAAAGACTGACTCTGATTCCAAATCTGGAAGTGACAGAGATGTACTTGATTTTGAGAAGGTGGTGCACACACTTTTAACGGAAAACAACAAATAAAACAAAGTTGATGATATTTTAGAAGCAATAAGTGGGCTGTTTTGTAGCTTATAAGCAAATGTGTGATATGTAGTACCAGAAAGTACCCCAGCAGTATCACCAGAAACTAAAGATTGCAAAGGAAAAGGTGGAGGGGGGAAAAAAAAAGGAGAGGAAAAAAAAAAAAAATCTTTTTGTTCTTAAATAATTTCACCAAAATTTTGATATTTAATTGCAGCTGCAGATTTGGTTTTCCTTTACTTTTCCAGTTCCATGTAACAGAAATGGTGTCTCTTCTGTTTAAGCTTTCTGGTGTCAAAATGACCTATTTTAAAGATTTCTAAGATTGCTGGAAGAGATCTCATTTTGGTGGTAGCAAAGTGAGCTAATCGGGTGTCTTTGACAGCTGATGAGTTCAGGTGAGGAAAGAATTGAGTGCATCAAAGATATTTACTATACAAATATACTCTGCCGTTCTGTAAATATTTTTTCCTTGTGTTTTAGAGGTTGGAGATGAAGGTAGTGGTGTAGCGCCACCTATGGGACATGAATTTGCCTGCTAGAACTGCTAAGGCATGATTCAAACCCCTTCGTTTCTTATTCTACCGTTATTGTGCAAATTTTGCAGCATGATGTCTTTCCTGATAGAGACAGAAAGTCATCTTGTTGTAGAGGAAAAAATCAGAAAGATTATTTCTCTAGAGTTTGTGGACATCCTGAATGGGTTAGAAATTCTGCACAAAATAATTTTCTCAGTTTAAGCTCTCTGCTGGCAAAAAGTCTCTACAGACGTGCATGCCGACCCCTGCTCGCATTGGGAGCCTCTGGGTGCAGGGAGGTGCTCACTTCGCCATGTGGTTAGCTCTGTGCAAGGGATGTTGACTGAAGAGACAATGGACAGGTACAAGGGATGTGGGAAGTCTCATATGTCAAGGAGAGACATGGATGTGTTGGAGTGGGTCCGGAGCATGACACAAAAATGATCCAAGGGCTGGAACCCCTCTGCTGTGAGAACAGGCTGAGAGAGTTAGGGTTGTTCACCCTGGAGAAGAGAAGGCTCCAGGGAGACCTTGCAGCCCTTCAGTACTTTCGAGGGGCCTATAAGAAAGATGTGGAGAGACTTTTCAGCAGAGCCTGTTGTGATAGGACAGTGTGGGTGACCGTTTTAAACTAAAAGAGGGAGATTTAGACTAGGTAAAAGGAAGAAAATTTTTACACTGAGGCTGGTGAGATCCCGGCTCTCGTTGCCCAGGGAGGTAGGTGGTAGATGCCCCACCCCTAGAACCATTTCGGGCCAGGTTGTCTGGGGCTCTGAGCAACCTGATCTAGTTAAAGATGTCCCCGCTGACTGCAGGGCATTTGGACTAGATGATTGTTAATGGTCCCTTCCCACCCAAACCATTCTGTTATTCCATAATTATACTCAAGGTTACAGGATGTCATAGTTAGGTTTTTCTGCAGATTAAAGTTGTGTTCCATGGCATGTCGTGCACAGGTAGAAGAAGCTCTTGGAATATTTTCTGTTTATAAATAGCAGGAAATAGTTCTTGGTCACTCAAAAATACAAACCTAGGGAGAGCTTAGCCTTAAAGTAACTGTCCAAATAATTTTTTCTTAATATTTGGGTTCATCTGATAATTAAAGTATTATTAGTTATATTCCAGTTTTCATTTTGGCCTTAGTAAATGTTATGTTTTTAGTTATAGATCAAAATAATGATACCATTAACTCTCTTTGGACTGATTAGGCAGATCAGCTACTAGTTTTGCTTGGCTGAATGATAGTGATGATGCAGCATGACTCGGGGGGGGGGGGATGGATACTCTTGTGGTGCTTTGCTGTGTGCTCTGACAAGCTCAAAGATCAGCTCCAGCCAGTAGAATCCCAGAGCTTTCTCACTGAAGATTGTCTTATGCATGTTTTGTATTATCCTTGTCTATATTTGTGTTATCCCAGGCTTTATCTGGTATCTTGGATAACTTGAGATGACTCTCCTGGGACTGAATGAGCTTTAGTGAGTTATGTGGAGGAGGTTATCCAGTCTGTGATGGGATAACTGGGTGTACCAAGTATTCAGTCTAGCCAATGAAGCTCTGATTAGCCAACCGTATGTCTTCTGTTTGGTGTTGGCAAGGCTGTGATTACTGTCGCATTATATTGAGTTTGCAGGTGTTTCTGTGAACTGTCGAGCATTTGATAACATTTTGTCACATGAAACAACTTTAAAACTGAGTGCTTTGTAGAATTTCCTTGCAATATCAGTAACGTCTGAGACATGTCAGGTATGCGAAGGAGGCAAGCAATGTCAGCCATGTACCAAGTGTTGGTATGGACGAAGTGCAAAACTGGTTTTGAAAAACATCAAATGTGAATAATTGTCTTCTAATGTTGTGTAATCTTACAGGAAGCTGACTAGTATTGCTTTTGGAGACCTGAATCCTTTTCCATTACGTCAGATCAGGAACCGGAGGGCCTATCATCTGGAGAAAGTGCGTCTTGAACTAACTGAGCTAGAAGCCATTCGGGAGGATTTCCTGCGTGAGCGAGAGACATGCGTAGAAAAAAGAGACCTCATTAGTGATGATGAGGAGGATAGTTGAAACTACTCAACATAAACTTTTCTTTGGGATCGTGACCAAAGTGAGTTAACCTCCAAAACACTTTATTAATCCTGTCAAACAGAATGTAAACTAGTTGCTTTTGGAAATGTGCAGGACAGATTTCCAAACTCCAGCACTTTCGGAAATACTGCTTTGTATGGAGGCCAAACACTCTGTTTACATTTATGTCCATGGAATTGTATGTGGAGCACTTAATATCAGTCTCAGTTTAGTCAAACAGCTGAATTACCAGTTGTTTTCCTGCTATGCACTGTCAGTGCCTGTAAGTGAAATGGTAGTAAGAAAAGTTCACACTTTGTTTACTACATTCATTGCCATTCTGCATTGTTTTACATAATCATGTTTTTCTGTAGTGCAGGTTCAATGTGGGAGGGAATATTTTTTTGGTTTCAATACATGGCTTTCACCATGTTGTCCTGAAATTATCTGGCTGTTCATGAGGTCAAAAACTAAAAAAGTATGGAATGAAGCACAGGAAGAACTTTTGCGTTACTTTGTCTTCTCCTGACGTGACATGAAGTAGATCATCAAACAGAACACTTGAATATATGTACTTAAAGTAAAGGTAAAGTAAGTATCTGTCTGTAACTGGGTAGTCAGTATGTACTGAAACAGTGATATCAAACATCATTTATGCTATTCTGGGCAGCTGTGTTGATAAAGATTCTTGTTAATGCAAAGGGGGTAATAAGTCAAATTCTGTTTAGTTGATTTTATTACTATTCACTTTTTTTGATTACAGCATCTCAAAAAAGGCACTACCAAACCCTAGGTATTATGGAAGAAGAAGGGAGCTTGTCACAGGAGTACCATGTTTTAGTAGTTAATTAGTTGTCTATCTGTTGAAGGCTTTTTTTGTGTAATGCTTCTTCCTATTTAGGGCTTAAAATAAGATGAAATCTTGATCTTGAGGAGGAAACATAGCATTCTTTTTGTGTGAATGTAGAACTGTTGTACAATAGAGATAAGATTCCTAAAACAAATTTCGATCTATTGATCAAAGGAGCTTAAAGTTACAGACAAATTGTGCATACTGAAGTACTATGCAAAAAAAGCATGCACACAAATTCAAAATACATGCTCATCCTACAAGACAGCTGTAACGAAACATTTGGAGTGTTTAGTTGAGGTGTTTCTGACTGCAGAAGGATGGCTGGAGGCCATTCTTTCTCATTTGATGACTTTCTCATTTGATGAGGAAGGCTTCTTTCTGCTGGCTATTCTCTAGACTTTTGCAATGTTCTTTGCCGAGCTGCTGGATCTTCAGAATGTTGGGTTGATTTAAATGTTATGTCTGGATGTGACCTGATAAAACTAGTACTCAAATACTAGGCAGCAAATCGCTCAGCTCTGGGGAAGTGGTTAATTGGCAAAATACAAACCTGATGGTCAGGAACAGTCAAACACATCAAGCTTCTACTTTGGGTGTTTTGGTTTTCTGAGAACAAATAGGACTTCTTTGTCAGGTATACTCATGTAGTTGTTTTCTAAAACTGAAGTGTGTGCAGGTAGAGATCCTGCTTCTGTTTCACAGCACTTTTTTTTTTGTTTAGAATGTATTTGTAGCCTTCTCTAAATAAGCATATTATCAGTCAGTTTATCTGGAAGGGAAATATTTAATCAGTGGTGAATGTTGTAATTTACAGGGCTACTTCTGATGTAATGTGGATGCTGCTTCTTATATGATGCATTTTTTTTAATTAGCCAACGAATCCTTGCCAATGAGGGACACATAGTATGATGAGCTTGATTTGTAGATTGTCTCCTAAAATATCCTCTACCTTATCTATTACAAGCAGTAGTTTGTTTTTTTTTTTATTCCCTAGTTACTCTTGGTTGTGTACTTGAGTTTATTAGGCAGGTTTTTCATATTATTGCATGTACTGTATTCTTTTTGTACTTACAGTCAGTGTTTGAACATGAAAATGGGACCAGGTTTTCTGATTTTCTCATTAGGTGATCTTGGTTTCAAAAGAGCTGGGCTCTAAATCAGTCTGTAGTGTTTGGGTTTTTTTCAGTTTGTTTTCAAGTGTTTTCCAAGCTGAAGATCTTCCCTCCAGTGGCAACAGTTGAAATATTAAGGTGAAGAATTTAGAAGCATGTATCTACCGTTTTCCTACAACTCTGTTATTCCTGGGTTTTGAGTCTTCATGATGAACTAGTCTTAGGGCTTCAGGAGAACTTTTCAGACTGATCTCATTGAAGTCTTTAGGCTGTGAAGATAGAACTAACTTAAGGGCAACTGTTCCAGAAGGTCTCAAGCTGACAAAACATGGCATGCAGTATTACAGGACCATTTTGGTTTTATAGCTGATGGGGTGGGGGTGTGTGTATGTCTCTGTGTTACATGTTATTGCCCAAATGTACAGTGAAACTATGTAGCGCTGTTTCTTATGCTACTATGTGAGTCTAATATGTGGATGTTAGGAAGCTTATGGAAATCTTATCTCTGGGTATTTTGCTAGCTTGCAAATATGAAATGGGTTGATGCTGTATACTCAAGTTCCCAGCGAGCTGTTGGTTTTATTAAGCAGCATTACTGATGCCTTAAGTAAAAGGTCAAAAAATTGTGGAGGCATCTGACCACTGTAAGTCTACATAGAGCAAAAATGAGGTCATGTAGCAGGAAGCCATGTCAGGGTAAGCTTGCCTTGCTGTTAACAAATGTCTCTGGGTGACTGTTAGTTTTCTAGTGGTCCTTGGTTTGTGAATTTGGAATACTACTAACTAGTTAGGAACATGCAAGATACACAAGCAGTATTCAAACCTGATGAAACCAAGCAAAAATACAGTGTGACTTGGTGGCCTGCAAAAGCTGAACTGCGTAGTTACCAAGTGTTTGTATTTAGGAGTAAATTTCTGAAAAAGGGCATAAGGGTTTCACATTCCTGCCAGCTACTTGGTGGGAAGCTGGTCCATTAATGCAAATAGAGTGCTAAGACTATTTTTTAACTTCAGTGTCATGCACATATGTGCAAAGAATTCCTTACATACAGTTCTCAGTATATGTGATGTAAACCAAACCGCTAAGTTGCATCTTGCAACATACTGCTCCATCTTTATACATGTGTGCATAGCGTTCCAGTGAAACTTCTGGTTACTTGTTTAAAATGTTCTGTTCTCTTCAGTGAATAGGCAAAAATTGGTGCACTACATCTCTAACTATTAAAACTGCACAGTATTTCAGCTTTATCTGTACATGTGTACAGGTAGTCTTATCATCCAGTGTTATCAAATTGGTGGTATTATTTTACCAGCTATGTAATCAATAAAAAAGGATTTTTTGTTGCCCTTTAGGTGTCTTCTGAGAGTGATTTTTCCCTTTCCCCTCAGTCTTTGTAAATGTGGCAAGAAATTTCAGCAGAAAGGGAAAGATTTTTTTCTTCCTTAAGACATCAGGAATGATGGAATGGTCTTAAATTGGACAGAGTTGTATGATCAGTCATGCTTAACTGAAAAATGGGAAACGAATCGAGTTCATGAAATTGTGTAGCCATTTAAGTGATTGTTCCCTTAAGTCCCATGTTAGAAATCAGCAGTGCGGTACAAGAAGTTTGAAGCACAAAACCTAAGTGATGTTATTCTCATAAAGATTGATGTAAAGAAAAAATAAATTGTTTATTACTTTACAGCTTGCTCTGATTCTTTGTTTGTTTTTCCATAACAGATGGAAATAACTGCAGGTGCCATCAGAACAAAACAGTAGTAAAGCTGGTGTTTGTCTGAAAATGTGATTTGAGAGTCTCTAGAGAGGAACATATGTGCAAGTTTGGCTTGGAAGCATGAAGATGTGAAATATAGACATACATGTAGGTGATGATAACTTGTCATTGATGTTTGATGTTTCATTCATTTTTGACATTTATGCCCCTAGTATCTTGAGATAGGAGGGCAACAGAGAGGGCATGAGCATTCACAGGGAATGGACTTCTTAAGAGAGACATGTATTTGTGTATATCCTGATGTCAAAAGCCCCTCTAGTAGGCTTGGGCACAGATGTTCTGTTAAAGCCTTTGTTTACCAAGTGCATAATTTCAGCTGCTTTGAAAATTTAAGGAAGTAATGAATTAATTTGGAAATCTAGCCTCAATGTCTGTCTTTCTGGTATGATTTTTGCATTTTGGATTTACCTTGATTCACCTGAAGAGCCTATCAAGTACCTCAGCTACTTCAGATACAAAACTGCACAGCTAAATATTTGTGAGGGAGGGAAAGTAAGAGTTGGGAGATCACTTTAATTGCATGTCCAAGCAGTTCTTTCATAGCAGTGGTGAGTAGTGCACAGTCCTTGTCCTCTGGCTCTGCTACAGGATGGCAGGCTGTTAAGGGTAGAGACTGGCGTACTTGAAGGGTTGCAAAATGGGACAGAGCAGAAATTGAGGCAGAGCATGACTTAAGGCCAAAGGACCTCCTGTCATGTATACTGAAAATTTAAGTCAGAGGAACAAACACAAAATTCTGGAGAGTGCACAAGGAGCAATGTCTTCACTTGGACGCTTGGCATATTTAGCTTCTGTAGGTTATGTTGCCCTAGCAGCTGCTGGGGCCTGGTAAAAGAACAGTAGAGGCTCCCATTTCCTCCTTGGGACTGATCTTCAGACATCTGTTCTCAATGGAATTGCAACAATGTGGCTGAGGACTATAGCTGATATATGTTGCCAGAGACATTATTCCTAACCAATGTTTTAACTTAGGAAGGATAAATGCAGGTTGCCTACTCTCAAATGAGACCAAATACCTGCAGAGTGTCACTCTGTGCTGGGTGCCTTACAGGTGCAGAGAACATGCTGAAGTCTGCTGGTATTACAATACATCAAGTATTCATTTTATGCCATTTTCAAAAGTGCTAAGCATAGTTTCCTTATCTTCAGCTCCTTGACCTGTCTGGAAGCAGAATCCATGTAGTGCTGAAGCTTTAAGAATTCCCATACATGAACTACATTCACTCAGATAGTGCAAGGGAAGGGTGTGTTAGGCCTTGGAAATTCCCTCTGGAAAGGAAGGTGAAAGGTTCAATCACAGGGAAATTAGTAAAGTGGTGCAGAGCTATACTTCTCTGCAGTTATACCCACTTACAATGCTGGCTTTTCAGAGGATTAGACTAAAAAGCAGAACTCAAGACTGTATGCTGAATGTGGTACAAAAAACCCCAAATAGTTATTTAATAAGAAAACTATCTATTATCTACCGTGAATTAGTCTGGGGTGTTGTAAAGAGAAGTAGTTAAAACATTCAACACTAGACTGTACCTGGTAAATGAAGATGCCCTTGGCATTAGATACTCCTAGTGTTGAGTGGCTGCATCCTGCCTGTGTGTTTCATATGAGGTGTACCTTAGATGCCTATAGAACAGGCACATTTTTGCAGTGGGCTGCATTGAAGACTTCAGGTTTTGGCTGATGGACTGACTCAGTGATGTCTACAGGCACTGTGGTTGGTGATTAAAGCATGAAATAAGCTGTTTACCTGTTTATATAAATACAGGTCGTCGTCTTCTGGTATTTAAGCCTGGAACTCCCCCTTTGGAACATAAGGTGTGGGCTTTCTTCTTTATCACTTCCTGAAGAAGAATGGTAAATGCATGGCTAGCAGACACTGCAGCGTTTGCTTGTACTGCCAGCTTCAGATGCTACTGGGCTTTGAGTTTTCTTGTTCTTGTCCTGTATGCGCATAAAAGCTTTTGCCCTCATTTCTAAAGACATTACAAAGAAGTCTGACTTAGTATCTTAAGGGTGAACAACAAAAGAACCATGGAAGAGCAGTATCTTTCTTACATGGAACCTGTATTTTTGCTTGCAAGCACATGGTGTCAGGGATGAGACTCAATCTACCCTTGCTCTTCTTGGTGACCTTGCAGGGCTGACCAGCAGATACTAAATTCCAGTTGGGGTTATTCAGGGTTTAGGAAGACCTTGTCCTGATTTGAAAAGGAATTGTGGCCTCTCAGGGCAAACCATGCTGTTTTGTTCTCCTTCCTTGCAGCTAGGAGGAAACAAAAGAGGTGGCCTTCTATGTGTGCCCTTTTCTCCAAGAATTTTGTAGGAGGATTGCTGTGACTGTCATGTGCTCATAGTAGACTGAAGATGAGAAATGAAATATCTTTATTTCCCTTTTAAAGGGTTCTGAATTCTTCCACTGCCCTTTGAAACCTTTACTATTCCTCTTATTTCCTGTCCTCCACCCTGTGTAATATCAGATGCAGCCGCTTTCCTTTTGAGACTGGGACAGCTGGGTGGAACTCCTGGGCTGTGAAAATCACTCCCCTCCCGGGGCAGGCAAGCAAGGGCACATTTCAGGCCTCTTGACTTGGAACAAGTTTGAAGCCAAGTTTCTTTTTAAATGTGATAGTAAAAAGTATTGCCTTTTAGGCACTTGCCTAATATAAAATTATTTTTTAAATTATCAATCTTTGACCTTACTGCAATGGAAACAGCCTGCCTATTAATGTATGATAACTTGCTACAGCTTTCTGTTATCTTAACCGCATAGAGAATTGGAAGTAAAGGCAGCCTGGCATCTATATTTGATTCCGAAGGTGTGAACAATACCCCATCATTCCTCATTAACAAATGTTGGATATTAACTTACCCAAAATAATTTAAGGTGACCAAACAGTAGTTATTGCAATTACTGTCTGCCAAATAAAGAGGGAGAAAATCTAGTTTCACAGGTTTGGGGAATGTCTTTAAGGTAAACAGACCAAGGATGTCGTTGGTAGCCAACATCTGGTCTAGGGCAACTTGGAACACTGTATTGCAAATGTTTGTTACAGTAGTGCATGTTAATCCACTTTAGGATCCATAGTGAGGACTGGAAACCCTGTGCCACTTTTTCTGGATTCTTGAAACAACAGGTAATTTCACTAGCTAATACCGAGTTTCAGACCACACAATAAACAATATAGGCTTCTACAGAATATAGAACAAGGCTTATGCAAATGAAGTGCTTCTAATGAATTCACCTCTTCAGCCTTATTTCCTTGGTATTGTTTTCATACATCCTGAATGTACTGAAGCAGAAGAAATCAGGTCCTACCTCTGAGATACTGCCTACTCAACCCGAGATAGCTATGCTGGTCTGGAAGCTTTAAGGACTGAGTAGGTAGGTACCCATGACATAAATGTGGGACAGCAGGGCTGTCACTTTGGCTGGTTGTGATGCCAAGCCAGAGGATGATTTGCCCTGTAGGCTGCTTGCAGGCAATACATTCATATCAAAATAGCATTGTTGAAGCCACAACAGGAAACCATTACATTTTTCCATGTGTCCTTGATGAAACATTTTGTTCTCATTGCAGAGTAATGACCTCTGATGAAAAAGCACAACTGAATAAACAAGTGAGGACAGTGTTTTTGAGATGCGGGGCTTTTAAACTTCTGGAATAAATAAGGAGTTTGTATTGTTGTGGGGGATTTCTACTGAAAAGTGGGGCACTATGAGCTCTTCACTAAACTTTGGACCAGTTGCTGCCCAGCAAGAAGAAGCGTGGGCTGATGCCTGGCAAGTGACCTCTGCCGTATCAGCAGTGATACCCAGGTGAATTGCTCGTCTGCTCTGTCCGGGTAACGAACCCTGCTGTGCTGCACTTGTTTCCAGGGCGCTCGTCAGAGGCAGCCGTGTTCGTCTCCGTGAGCCATTTGCGAGGCCAGACCGCGGAACAGGAGGGCGAGGTGGAGGTGGTTTTCCCTGCAGTCCACCCGTCTCCTTCCCGTGAAGGGTGAGGGTCTGCTTCCCCGCAGGTGAACACCCTCGGCCCGTCTGTCACCGTGCACTGTGCTGCTGGGCGCGGTCTCTGCACCGTGGTGTCCTGGACATCTTCACGGGGTCCGGATCCCCAGTGTGTTTCCTGGGGAGATGCCGCGGTGGTCGGGACGCACCTGCACCCGCGGCGTGAAATGGGTATACTTCATGTTTTCTTTCTGGAGCAGGGGACTCTGGGCCGGACTTGTGGCCGCACCTGCCCCCGTGGGCTCCGCGCCTGGCCTGCCCTCTCCGCCAGCGACCAAAGAGAACTTCCGTCCCCCCACCTCCTCACCGGACCCTCCTAAGGGGCTGCCCTGGGCTCCGCGGTCCGCGAGNCCGGTGAGCAGCGCCGAGGGCCGGCGTCGTTCCCTCAGCCTCCTCTCGACGCACCAGGCGGAGGCGGCCCGGTGGGGACCCTGCGCGCAGAGGCAGCTCTGAAGGGACCGCGGCGGAGACTGACGGGCCGCGCCCGACGGTAAGTGGTCACTGTCTCCCCTCCCCGCCCCTCAGCCGGTGGCGCCCGAAGACCTCTGCGGGGCTGAGGGTTCCTCTCCCTGCTTGCCGCCGGCCCTTCGCCTGTTTCTGATTCTGTCCGTGTCTCCTCCTATGCCGATCGCAGTCTTCTGAGACAACTTTAATGGTGTTCCCGCATGCGTCGGAGTTAAGAGGTGAAGCAGCGCAGGAGTGAAGCCCATCTGGCTGGGGCAGGCTCTGGGGAGCCGCATGGCCACGCCTCCCCACCGTTTCTTTTCAGAGTCGCGTAAGAGGTCTGGGGTCAGCAGCTGGGCGGTTGGGTACCTCCCGCAGGCCGCTGTGGTGCAGTTCTGTCAGAGGTGCTTGGGTGGTGGCTTATGTTCGGTTGTCCACTCTGCGCAGCGTGTTCTGTGGTGCGTGCACCTCAGATTGTATGTGCCAGCTGTCTGTCTCACAGCTGTCAACCAGGGGAAAAAGTAGCTCCCTGGATCATCTCGTCATAAGCAGCTGTCATTTATCCCTGAGCAGATCCAACAAGGGCTGGGGAATGCTGTAGTGTCAGAAGGACACCCAGCGTTTGGTGTTACATGGTGCTCGGTCATGTGGTGTTTCTGTCCGAAGCCATCAGGGGTAGTTGGTCATGGGCTCACACCTCAGTTCACTGGTGTTATTCAGCAAATGCTGTGTGACTTCATTATGTTTATCTGTAAGTTGTTACTTCTTTCCCCTCGAACAGCTTCGCTTGTGATCTGGGAGTTTTCTTAACACTTCCTTTTCTGGGCAGTGAGCTGGTGGCCCTGAGGCAGTGCAGCACAATAGAGGCTGGTCTGTCATCCTTTTAAGAGGACAGGCAAGAACGAAGTGTGAATGAGAGGGTGGAAATGTGTGGCAGTTGTTCCTGCTTTGGCTGATGCAAAAGGGCCAAAATTGGCGTGCTCACCTGCTTAATACATGGGGAAGAAGCTCGACTCTGGCTCTCTGTAGGTGTCTGCTCTGAATCAAGGTTTCAGACTTTGTTCTTTATTTGCTTGTGCAATGAATGTAGATCACACAGGCTAGATCTCACTTGACTTTGGGGCAGTGAAGTGTCTTATCTGCAGCAGTTATCCTTGAAGGCGCCTCAGGGATGGAGAGCTGGACTCTTTGGTGCCATGCCAGCATGCCTAGCATTGTGGGCTTCCCCCTGCACCCTCTCTGTCACAGTGTTTGCTCCAAGCTCATCGCTGAAGCATGTGAGGGCTTGGGGATCAGTTATAACAGCAGCCCTGGCAGTTAGCTGTCTTCTGGGGAGCCACAATTAGCTGCAGAGCTAACGCGTTTGGTACGTATGCGAGAAGTAGAGGCTTGGAAATCCAGTCTTTAGTAATTCACCACGTGTAATTACTGCAGAGTAAACTTGGGAGGATAGAAAGGGATCTCTTTAGAGGAAATGGCGGGAGCAGTGGTTCTGTAATGGGACTGAAGTGCTCGGATGTTGGGTATTTTCTGGGTCCTTTAAAGGCACACAGGTAGAAATAGCTGCCTCAATTTTCTGACAGAAAAAAAAAATCCTACTGTTGTTTTCTGAAAGAAAATATTTAGATGAAAATAGAGGTTAGCTGAAATTAGTATAATTTTTAACTCTGCTTTGATTACATTTATTTGAAAGCAGAGGGTAAAAATTGCCTGTTTTTTTCTCTTGGTATTGCTTAGTCTTTTCTAGGACTAAAAGGAGGAGAAAGGGGATGTGAAGGGTGAAAGATGAAGACACTAATGCTTATAAAAATCTGTTCAGTTTTAGCACAAGGCACTGAAACTGGAAGACAGCATCACTTGAATTTGTTTGCTGGGTTTGGGTTTTTCTTGTTTTGGTGGTGTTTTGTTTTGTTTTTCCAAATTACTAATTTAAAACAGTCTACTTTTGATTCTAAATTGTTTTGGTAGTTTTTCAGTGTTAAAAAACAACTTACAAGGGAAGTTGTTACTTTGCTCTGTTTTAATGTGGTTTGGATTTTTTGCTTTAGTATGACTATTGTTTTGTAATATAAAGATATGCTACAGGGTGTGCTTCTGAGTTTGGCAAAGGATTTAGTGATTCAGCTCATGTCAGGTGTACTTGAGAAAGTAAGATTACTCAGCTGTTATGTCAGCCACTTGAAACTGGTTTCCTTAGGGTAGAAGATACCTTAAGAAAAAAAACCAGCAAAGCTAGTGACAAGCCAAATGATCCAACAGTTTTGTTCTCACCTCTAATTCTCACTGAACCTCTTGTTCAGTGGTGGATGGACATTTATCATGGTTTTGATGTGTATAGAAAAGTCATTGATTGTCAAATTATTTTATAATGATAAGCTAATAACTTACCTGGTTATGTTTATGCTTGTGAATGGCCTTCTTATTTCAGATGAATTTTAAGTCTGTGAAGGTTATCTTTTATTACCCCCCTTATGCTGTGTATTCACTAATGACAATTGTCTTGGATGATCAAGCGTATGATTTATTTTGGGCATCTGCTAACTGTGACTGTTGGGTGAAAGACAGCAAGAGACATCTGCAAAAGTGATGACAGTGGCAGCCAGTATAAGATTATGTAAAGGGATAGGCACGGGAAACACCAGCACATCAGAGGTATGATTTGAGGGTCTGAACATTTTAGTGTTCCGTCTTTAAAAACAAGACTTTAGGCTGGCTTGGATGCTTGAATGGTTCCTTGCTGGTTTGACCTTCGTAGAACAAGGGCATAAGTTAGAAGGTCAGCAAAAGAGGCAAAATTTTTCTGGTTATTTTTAAGATAATATTGCATGGATTCTGTGCATCTGCAGAACTAGGTATGTTCTTGGAGGATGCTGGGAAATGAGTGAACTTGTCAATCAAACATAAAGCAGCTGTGTTCCCAGAGGTGTGAGAATGGGTTCCCCATTCTCAAAGTAATGTTTTTGACTTGCTCTTTTGAATGAGAAACTCTCTCTGTTAGAACAATGGCTTTCTTGTAGGTGCGTTTGTATTAATGTTATTTATAGCCACATACCTTGGATTCTGATGAAGGGAGTAGTCAGCTTAAGGGATTTACAGTCTTTGGGCAAGTCTCAGCAGTATCTTTTGATATCTTGGCTTTGACTTTTGCATGGTCTTAGAACTTAATCTTGCAATTCAGGATGAGCTAAAGGTTTGGGGTTTTCAGCAAGGCTTGACTTTATCCTTTGTTTTTTCTAAAGTCTGCCTGTGTTGAACTAGGTTTTACATCAACACTTCAGAAAATCCTGCTCTGAACAATGGCAAATGACGTTATGTAAATCCAGTATGAAGCCAATGTCTCGGAGACATCCTTATTCTTGTAATCACTACTGCAGTATTGACTGACTGCAGTTTCAAGTGCTGAGTAATCTTGGTTTATTCGCTTTCACTGAAATTGTGAAAGGTTTCTTGAGGAATACAATGATTTGCTTACAAAGCAGAATTTGAGTTGTTCATTGTCACTGGAGAAAAAAGTCCTTTTTGTTCCAGGCAAGAACATGGCTTGGGAAGGGAATTAATGAGCCAGGTAGCAGAACAATTCACTTTGCTTCATCTTGAAAAGCTTTGAAAATGTAGGCAAGGAAAGGATCAGCCAGAAAGTGTCTGAGAAAGTATGGGGATAGAAAGTGGAAGTGGAAAAAAAAAACAAGCCACATTGTTGTGCATCTAGTTGAGGCTCACCAGTACAAGTGTTGATTTTTAGAGTATACCTTGATAGTGCTATGGTTATTCTGGTCTTCAGTGTCACAACCTGTGTGGTTTCTATCATTTGTCTTAGGTAGCTGGAGAAGAGAGATCATTGCTAGGGCACAGTTACACAGAAAGGCATGGGAAGCAAATTTGTCTCCATTGCGGAGTTTTGAAATGGGTTTCTGGAAACATATTTGTTAATGAAGATGCAGTTACCCTTCTTAGAGCCTTTAAGAGAGCCATCATGTCCACTGTGGAGACTTCCAACAAGGCTGCTGTGGAGAGCATGAAAGCTGTTGCTAGGGATACCTTCTGCCTCCCTCTCCTCCGTGAGGTGCCTGCAAGTGTCTGTCAGGCAGTGGAAATGCTAATTTCTGAAATGTGACAAAACGGATGCGCTAGATGCATGTCAGTCACCTCACCTCAACATATGCATGCTGTCTCATGAGGTGAGCAGATACCATTCAAAAACTAGAGGGTGCAGTTTTATATGTAGCTGAAATACTTTCCATCGTCTGGTAAGAGTGAAGATGTGGATCCCTTGAAGAGAAGGAGTAGGACTTGCCTGAATAATGCATGTGCCCTGTATCTTCTCCATCTTGGAGAAAGAGTATGGAGGAGAGCAGCCCGTAGGTAGGGTGTGGGCCATTAAAAGCTTGTTATCTAATGAGTGAAAGGGAAAGGAGGGGAGGAGAGTGAATGGTCATAAAGTTATCCTGGATCTCTTTGTGTTTTGGAAATGGCAATCCAAAAGAATGCACTACACCGAGGTGTTAAGTATGTGATGAGAGCCATCATGGAATTACACAAAATTGTGTCAGGAGGGGAAGGAAGGAAGGAGGTGCTGCTTCTCAGCTTGTCTGTAGAGTAACTGGTGCTGAGCACTTAATAGAGGGATATCTAATTTTATTGATATCCCTTTACTTACTGCTACTGTTTGTTATTGCCCACTAATATCAGCATAAGCCTTAATGCAGTAGCCCTTCTGCTCGAAATAAAGCAGTCAAATAATTTGTCTGAATATGTAAGTATTGCTAACATCAGCCAAAAAATACATTTACAAGTGCTAAGAGGCTGTTCCTTTGAAGAAATAGAAGGAGTATATTTGGAAAGGGATTGACTTGATGCTCACCATACCTCCCATATGTTAGAAGCCAATGGTTTATAAAAAGGGAAGGGGAAAACAAAGCAGCAAGTCTTTTCTGAGGTGAGCTCATTACAAAATCTGGGTGTGTTTTGACAAGTTGCTAGATTTTTGCAATATCTTTCCTGCTTATGGTATATGCTTTTATAAGAGAAAGATCTCTAAAAATACAGGCATTTCAAATTGGCAGGAACTCTGCAATTGCTCTTTGGTTCTTTGTCCTGTTTCATAGTAAGTCTGCTGATTTACCAAAATAGCTGGATCTTCTTGCAACATTACATTAGCTTATTTCTAAAGGATCAAAGCAGAGCCCTGTTTCCTTGTGAAATACACTTCGCAGTGTGCCACAGTCAGATGCCAAAGGTTGCTGTTCAAAAACATGCAGGAGCTGTGCAGAAATTTAGAAGTTGGAAGTACCCAGTGCATCTGAAGAAAGGGCATCTGGGATTCATAAGGAAATGCACATTGAGAAGTACAGATATGCTGCTGAAGCCTTGAGATGTGTGAGAATAACTGCGTGGCTCAATGTAGTTAGATTTTATTCTGATGCTAGAGGTATATGTTCTGATCTAAATCATGGATGTTGTTTGGGCCATTGGGGATAATGCTAGTGTTCACCTACACAGGAAGCACTAAACGTTGTAAACTGGTCAGCTGGTTATTGCGTTAAACTCCATTCCGCTAACAATAAATGATGTTGCTGTGTGGGTATATTCCAAGAAATAATGTGATCTCTGATCTTCTCTTCCAAAAGCAGCACAGCATAATGCACTCCCAGATGCTCAAATGTATGGCTTATGTTTCCAGACTTTATAGAGCTTATCAACTTAAAAGATTGTGTTCAGAAAACAAAATCCACAATTACACAGAGTAATGTATGCAACAAATGCTGCTTACATTTTTCTCACTTGGAAGGTCTAGTTTGTGGTGGAAGATTCTGTAGACACAATCAGAGCAGTAGTTTAGGTTTGCATTTGCTATCCTCCCTATGGGTTTCAGAAACACTGTCTGACATGAGAAAAAGGAAGCTCTGCCTTGTGGTCTCCTTGGTTCGTGGTCTGCCTGCTGACACTTTAGTGAAGAAGCCTGTAATGCTAATTATGCTAGCTTTCTTTTGTGTTGTGCGGATACTTTATTGTCCATAAGTTTATTAAACTATTAGTTTCTTTAATTCCATTGCATATTTCAAGATATGTTCTCAGTTTCTGGTTAAGTATGTGCTCAGGTATTTCAGTGAGGGATAAAAATTCTGTTCTCTTACAGAGGCACTCACCTTGCTCCTCAGTATTTGTCTGAGACTCCCTAATTAATTCTGTTGATTCGTCAGTGGCAACTTTGGCCATGAATGAGCTGCCATGGATCCAAAGTGACTATACCAGAAATGTTTTTCTGATTCTTTGCCTGTTGGAAGATCATAATGAATGCCATTCTTTCTTAATATTCTAGTTGCATCGTTTTTGTGCATCAATGAAAAGTCCAAGTATGGCCTTGTTCAAGCAACAGAAGGTGGAGGATGTTTATGAAATCGGGGAAGAGCTAGGAAGGTAAGTGTGTGCTGATGACACCACGCTATTCCACCAGCTGATGTGTCGGGCTATTTGCCACATCTTAACAAATTACTCTGCATGACAGCCTAAAGTAATTGCAATACACAACATTTCCCTTTACAAAAGCTGCATTTAGGGTAGTTTGGGGGGTTTTTTTAGGTCAAGTATGCTAACAATTTTTCTTGTTTCTCTTCTTCCAACTAGGACAACAAAAGGTATGTTTAGATTGTCTTTTGTAGGTAGGCGTCATCTGTGTTTGTGCTTTAGACTGGGTTCACCTGCCTGTTCTCCAAACCAGCAATGAAACAGGAAACCACATTACTGTTGTCACAGGTGCAGCCCTTTAATTTACCTTGATGGTTTAATCAGTGCAGCAAAGCACTCTTGCTTTCAGCTGGCTCTGAGCACTGACAGAACATGTTCATGTTTGCCTGCAAAACACTGTGTATGTGTTCCTGAAAAGATTTACCTATCAAAATTAACGGGACCAGTTAGTACCTGTGTATAGCTTCTAATCTATAAAGGCTTATCCACAGGTATTAATTATAGGTGGAGTTAATAGGCTATTACCATGCTTAAGTATAAGCACCTGCTTAAACACACTGCTGGGTTTGTGAGGGGGATGACGTGGGCATCCTTGAATCACTTAGCAACATACAGTATTCTGGGTTAGGATAGCTGGTTTCCATTCCAGTGATTTTCTTTCTAATATGCAAGTAGCTAAATTAGGGCTATATGCATGTTGGCTTCTTTCCTGTCTGGCAGTTGGTTTTGATAAGTGACTGCGTATGTGCAATTGCCCTTTTTCAATCACCAATAATTTAGTTACATTAAAATACTTCAGTTGAAGCTGTTTCCCTGCTAAGCATTTTTTTTTCACTCCCAGTGATTTAATCTTTAGAGTTGTTGAGAAGATTTCTTTTAAGGGGAGACATTTTGGGAGGGGTGGGTGTTTTTTTTGTTTTGATGGGTTTTTAAAATTTTTTTTTCCCATTCCCTTCCCTCTCAGGAAGGCCTCTACTATTACATTTTCTCTAGCTGCTTACTTTTGAGTATTGACTGGTCCTGAGAACATCAGCCTGATAGTGAAAATCTGACAAAGGTGAGCAGTAAAGTAATTGTGTGTGTGTGCAGGGTGTAGAAGGTGTGGTTTTTTAACCTAGGAGGCCTAGTATGTTCTGTAACAGTCAGACTGCTAAAATGAGAAACTGGAAACTGAGTAGCATGTTTTTACTGAATTGGATTTGGAAAACCAATGTCTTTTGAGATGATACCAAGGGGAAGTCATGTTTGACCAACCTGATAGCCTTTTATGAGGACATAACCAAGTGGATAGATGATGGTAGAGCAGTGGATGTGGTTTATCTTGATTTCAGTAAAGCGTTTGACACTGTCTCCCACAGCATTCTTGCAGCTAAACTGAGGAAGTGTGGTCTGGCTGATTGGGTAGAGAGGTGGAATGTGACCTGGTTGAAGGACAGAAGTCAGAGAGCTGTGGTCAATGGGGTGGAGTCTAGTTGGAGGCCTGCATCAGGGGTTGGTACTGGGACCAGTGCTATTCTATATATTCATTGACAGCCTGGCTGAGGGAACAGAGTGCACTGTCAGCAAGTTTGCTGCTGACACTAAACTGGGTGGAGTGGCTGACACACCGGAGGGTTGTGCTGCCATTCAGCGAGCCTTAAGACAGGCTGGAGAGTTGTGCAGGGAGGAATTTGATGAAATTCAACAAGGGCAAGTGTCGAGTTTTGTACCTGGGAAAGACCAACCCCATGTATGAGTGTAGGTTGGGGACTGAGCTGTTGGAGAGCAGTGAAGGAGAGAGGGATCTGGGGGTCCTGGTGGATGGAAGGATGACCATGAGCCAGCAGTGTGCTCTTGTGGCCAGGAGGGTCAATGGGATTCTGGGGTGTATTAGAAGGGGTGTGGTTAGTAGGTCAAGGGAGGTTCTTCTCCCCCTTTACTCTGCCCTGGTAAGGCCGCATCTGGAATATTGTATCCAGTTCTGGGCCCCTCAGTTGAAGAAGGATAGGGAACTGCTGGAAAGAGTTCAGTGCAGAGCCACGAAGATGATGAAGGGGCTGGAACATCTTCCTTATGAGGAAAGGCTGAGGGAGCTGGGTCTCTTTAGCTTGGAGAAGAGGAGACTAAGGAGTGACCTCATCTATGCTTTTAAATATGTGAAGGGTGTGTGTCGGGAGGAAGGGGTCAGGCTCTTCTCAGTGAAGCCCAGTGACAGGACAAGAGGCAATGGCTGTAAGCTGAAGCATAGGAGTTGCTGTGTGATTACACGTAGAAACGTTTTCCCAGTTGAGGTGCCAGAGCACTGGCACAGACTGCCCAGAGAGGTTGTGGAGTCTCCTTCTCTGGAGATATTCAAAACCCATCTGGACACGCTTCTGTGTGACCTGGTGTAGGGAATCCTGCTGTGGCAGGGGGGTTGGACTAGATGATCTTTCGAGGTCCCTTCCAACTCCTAACATTTTGTGATTCTGTGATGACCCTCATTCTTCTCCTCAAGCTTGTGGTTATTAGGCCTTTTGAATGGAGAAGTGTAGTTGAAACAACCTGATAAAGATTGGCCCTTGCTGTTTGAAACTGCCTGAGAGGCCTCGGATTGGTCAAGGTTTGGGTGGTCACAGCAGCCCTCCTCCTTTCCTGGCTGCACGTCATAGAAACATTGCTAATCCCAGGGTTATGCTGCTGAGCTGGTACTCACTACATGTGGAGTGATGGGCTAGGTTTGAGGGAGACCACACTCAGACGTGGAATCTGAAGTTGTTCTCTTTTTTTAATGGATGAGTCTCTGCAAGAAAGACCTTTTCTAGATAAGCTCAAAGGAGGAGTAGCTGTATACATGAGCAGGTGCCATCCTCACGTGACACAGGTATTAAACGCCACTACAAAATCCTGTTCTGGTTCCCATCATTTCACTTGTAATACTTCTCCCAGATGAGAAATCCAAGTCTACTTGGTACCAAGGTCTGTAGGCAAAAATGCTCCATGAAGGACCTGAAGGAAATAAGCAGATTGTAAAAGGTAGACCTCTGCTGCTTGTTAAGATTTCTCAAGGAAAGCCCCATAATTGTAAATTGTGAGAAGGCAGCAGCAAGATTGGAATCAGCTGCCTTACTCTGAGTGCATTCAAGTTGAGTGCTTTACACATACCCATGAATGCAATGTCACACTGTCTTTGTCAGTGTATTTTCACTTTCAGATTTTGTGGGCAGCTTTGCAGACTTCATTTCAACTGTGTGCTATATGTGGAGTGTCACTGGGTTATCATGCCTCTGTACCTCTGAGCAGTAACTACTGATTAGGGTCAGTGACAAATGAAAACTAACATGCTAGACAGATTGTGTTGACTGAAACACAAGAATCTTTTCCAATACTGATGCCCTTAGAACCTGTGATGCCTTTCATTAGTTCAGTGTGTTTACAACAAGTTGTTGGTTGCTGACAAGTACAGGCAGGTAAAAGCATTAGTTTATTATTCTGGCAACAGAAGTCGCTTGCAAAACAAAGATTTTCAAACAACATATGTGAAGAGTGTGTCCTGTTCATGTCCTTCTAACATGTCCTCCTAAGTTAGTGACTTCTTTAGAACAAAAGCAGTCATTAATACAAATGTAGTGTTGGTTCTAGCATGGCTTCTATCAGAAGTTAAAATATAGGATCTTGCCTACAGAGCCAGCATCTGTTTATCTGAAAGTCTTTGCAGAGCGCCTAGGAAAGGAAGTTCCTACTATATACTGCAAAAGCTCTTTCACAGGGCTTAGATATATCTGGTCTGGTGATGAAATGAGACCCTTCCTGTCTTTATGCAACTCTGAAGGTAGCTGCAGCAAAGGCTCTTCAGATCCAGCTGTATTAAACCCTGCAAATGGCACATTTATGGACTCCTGAACCAGATCATTCTTGGAATCACTGCTGAGCTAGAAGCAACTCAAAGGATGATGGAAATACATTTGTCTCCTCTGCCAAGGTAATGATGTGAGAGAAAGCTCTTTGCAGAAAAGGGGAGCAGATTTTCCATAGCTGCAGTTGTGTGCTGTAACTAGCTGCCTAGCTCCAGCATTCCCTCAGTCTTCCGAATATTAATCTTAGGTTTACACCTCAGTCGCTCAACTTCTCCGAAGGGCACATACAGGGAACAAGAAGTCAAGGCATGTAGCATTAGAGAAAAGAAGTTGCTGATGGGCTTGTTTGATCTAGCAGCTGTACTTGGAAAGTTTACTGTGGCCTATGCTGAATGAGTGAAATATTTTTTTTATCATTATTAAAGTTACTTCCTGCAAGATAATATCAACTGGTTTGTAAGTGTGAAGCGTATGGGAACCGGGGTGCTCTAGCAGTAGCTAAAAGGGAGCCCAAAAATTCAAGTGAAACATGGACCATCCTAACAAAAATGTCACAGCCTTGCTGTAAGATCGATTTCCACATGCTTTTCCTGTTTCTCATGCATATTGCAAGGTTTAGTTTAGATTTAGTCTCTAGAGTGATTTTAGCACATTTCAATGTTTTAAAATAAAAAAGAACTCTTTTGAGACCTATACTAAAAATCTGTACTTATTGCTAGAGTATTGGAATTTTTTTTCTTTTTCAAAATTTATGAAGAGGAGAATTTACAAAACTTAAGTTGAATACATTATAAGGCTATTTATTTAAAAGGTCCCTGCTTATACTAGTTAGTCTGCAAGTCTACAAGAGCTAGAAAGCAATGTGGTATGATCAGTGCCTGCAGAGGTATTTGAAGATTCTCTTCTCTTTCGTCTTCTCCCAAGGCCAGTAGCTTTTGTGATTTGGGAGTACTTTATACGGTCTTCCCAGTTATTTGATGTTATCCTCTTTAAAGGCATCAGGCTTTCTGGCACATCCAGTTTGTTTCTTGAGTCTAAGTTGCTGATCAAAAATGGATACTTCAAAAAATTTTCCATAGAGTATTTTCAAAATGTTTCCCTCCTCAAATATGAGTTTATGTTGCTAAATGGCACTTTTATTCAGGTAATGGCAAACTGCATCCTTTCTCAGAAACCTATTAACAGTTTTTGCTTGTTTGGAGGAGGATCCTGGTATAAACCATTTGCAGGGGATGTTTGTAGCAGATCACTTCAATGGCATGCCAAAGCAATGGAAATGCTTCCTGAAATACGTGAGGAAGTGAAGGCTAACATGACAACTTGGGAATATGCAGCAGGGCAGTAACTGCTGGTTCTTGTGGCAAGGGAGTTGGCAGCAAGAAACAACCAAGAAAAAACCAAGAACTCTTGAATCGAGGCTGGAGCAGGCCAAGAGGAGGAAGAACTGCCCTGCTGAGCTAGTGCTATAGTTTGTAGGAAAGTGCCAGCAATGAAGCTCACTAAGAGCCTTTTAACAAAATGTTTCCGGACTCTTGACTTTGTTAGATAGTTCTGTCTAGCTGGAGAAAAGGAGTTCTTGTACAAACCTGCAGGAGCCTTCTCCAGTTGTACTAGCAAACACTGACAGTGGTGGTTGGTGGACAGAGTGCTAGAATTTCAGACATGTGCAGTGCAATTTATAAAAGGTTGTAGTGTGGAGTCATCAATCTATTACCTAAATGTGTTGCCAGCCAGACTGTAGAGAGCTGTTGACACTTATGCCTTCTGGGCAGTGTCACTGTTGAATGTCAAGTCTGGGTTGAGGGTAGGAAGTGTCTTTCACGACAGTGCCTATTGAGAAGGCTTGTTCCTGCAGGGTGATGTGAGAATGGCAACGCAGTGTCCTGAGACAGTGTCCTGCTCACTGCAGTGCAGCTCTCGGCAGTATACAAGGGCTTAGATCATACTTACCAGAGACAAGCCCTTGGTGTGATGTTTCTGGGTAAGGAAGTTTCCACTTTCCCTTCCTTATTGTCTTTTTAGTGTAGGGTGTTCTTCCTCCACAATGTGTGCCAACCTTACCACCTATAATTCCAGTTTCTCCCGTCTCAGTGACTGGGAGCTGTGCTGATCTCTAGCCTCAACTTTCTCCAGCTTTTTTCTGGATTTGGTATATTTTCTGCAGAGCTAGAAGATCCTAAATGAATGATCTGATGAATTGATAGATATTCATAGGAAATGAAAACTAAATCTTGCAATATGCATGAGAAACAGGAAAAGCATGTGGAAATTGATTGTAGAGCAAGGCTGTGACATTTTTCTGCACGTTAGGATGGTCTGTGTTTCACTTTAATTTTCTGCTGTATAAGCTTAAATATGACTACCTAGTTTTTTCCTCATGTTTCTGGGGGTTTTTTTTATAGTGGTTTTATGATTAAAGTGAAGCTAGATCTTTAATCAATGGCCTGTTATGCATCCTGTAGTCCCTCCATCTCCAGCTACAAGTTCCTGCCTTCTCCCTGCTTTGTGTGGGGCATCAGCTCTGGTCGCTGAGACAGGTGAAACTTTGTTTTCTTTTGGGTGAACCTTACAAGGACACCAAATGCAACATTTTACCAGTGGTAATGGGACCTGGCACATAATCACTGTTCTGGAAGTGTAACTAGTAAATATTTATGTATATAATGACAACAAGAAGCAGAGATAACAGGGAGATTCTCTGTAGGGGAGGAACTTGGAAATCTGTGATATAAAGTCATGTCATCCAGCTAGGTGGACTTCCTGCTTACTAGAGGGGTGTGACTGTAGCTAGGAAATTTACCCTTACCACACATTGCACAGTATATTCATACCAGGACTGGTTTTTCTATCTATAGAAACTGTTCAGTATTGGGCTTTCTCAGACATAAACCCTGACTCTGTTCTTAGATTAATTTATAAAGTGAATTTGTTATTTAAATTTGGAAGAATAACCTTGGATTATTTTTTCCTACAACACACACAAAGCAAGTCTTTGCTTTTGAGTGCAAACCAGCACCTGTATTACTACTTTCTGTTAAAAAAGTCTTCTGTGACACGTGTTTGATGTATTTTGAGTCTTTTGTTGAAACATTTCTGGCATTTGGTACTTGGTCACCATCATTATGGCTGTTATCAGCTGTCTGATACGGTCACTATTTTTAGATGAATTTTTTTTCTTTATTCCTTCTAGCAGAGTGTGTGGTCTTAGCTTTTTCTTTTTTAAACCAATTGCCTGGCTAGTTTTCAGTGTTCTTTCAACTATTTCCAAAATCTTTGGTTTGTTACAGAAAGCGTAGAGAAAATAGTGGGAGGGGTTTTTTACATTCAGTCTGTAATCTAGCTGGACCTTTAAAAACAAAGGTACACTATGCTGACCTTCTGCATGGATATTACGTGTGCACTGGTGTTGCTCCACATAGCAGAAGGAACAGCTTATCAAATCAACTATTCCTGCTGAGCATGAGTCAGCTTTGACCTTCCCTAGGTCTCTGGACTCTGTTCGTCACCATTCCAAGAGCTGATAGTCTAAAAGCTAAGTGTGATAAGGGGGAAAAATTTTTTATCATGTGCATTTTATTCTTGAGCTTCAGTCTACATAAAATGCTTGGCAGGCTATCAGAACTTGCCAGAATTGCTGGGCTCATGCTATATCATTGCAGACTGTGCTCCTCCAGCCTCAGAAGCTGATAAGGGCCATGTTACTTGTCACTGTGTGATTGGGAAGTTTCCAAAAACATTTAAGAGCTTCAGGAGGTGCTACTGATGATTCAGTAGGTGGCATGCTTTCTTGTGACATAGGGCTAACATCCCAACATGGTGTTTAAGTCATTAATTGGCAGTAATGCAGATAACATCCCTTTATTGATAGCCTGTAGTAATTCATAGCATTGTTCAGAAATATTAGATTTGCTAATTCTTGCTTTGAGTTTCAAATGGTTTATTTATTTTCTACTTATTCCAGTAAACTAGATCCTTCTGTTTGAGTCCATGTTCCTCTACTGTTCTAATTCTCCTCTGGCAGTGGGCACAGATCATCTTTGGGCAGGGACATGTTGGTTATGTGTGCTTGAGCTGTCAAGAGATGTGAGTGAAAGGTGCCAGACAATGACATTATCAGAGTTGATGTATGTCCAAAGGTGTTCAGCACTTCCCTGTTGTGAATACTGAAACTTAGCCTGTAAAGTCCCTGTATTCTAGAGTACTATACAAAAACTTAGTAAAAGTACGAGCTGGGAGTGAAAATACCAGTATGTTCAAAAGTGGCAGCTGATTTTTTTTTTCCCTCTTTCTCTATAAAATAGTGCATCTCACTAGGTTTAAAAATTTTCCTATTGTGGTATTGTGATACTTCTCTCTATAACGTTAATAGGTTTGGTTAGGAGGCACCCTGACACTGCCTGGGCACTTAGTGAGCCTGAAATGAATTTATGTTAGTTGTTTCTCCTATAATAAAAGTTTTCTTCCAGTCTATATCACAGGGCTGTGGTAAGTTTGTGATTTTACTATGATAATCCTGTATGAAAGGTTCAAAAGAGAGCCATAGTATATTGTGAATTTTGTTTACTTCTATCTTTCATGCACCTGAAGAATTTAACTGCTTTTTAGCAGCCAAGCAGAATTCCTGTTAAATGCTCTGTTAAGAAAAGTTTTAGATCCTTCTCTCATAGTTTGGCATCTGCCCCAGTTTAGGGTCTGTGTAGTTGCTTTAGGAGAGGTAACCACTCTGCGTGGGGACGTGCGAAGGAGGGGAAAAGAACCCAAACAAACCAAAGGTCACTTTTTATTTGCAGCTGAAACAGGAAGTACAGTGACATTTGTAACAATTTTATTTTTAAAGCTTTTCACAAATTTATAATTGGTGCCACCAGAGTATTTGACAGATTAAGGTTTTTGGGGTTTTTTTTTCAGTTTCATCCATAAAGTCTTAGGAAAACAGCATGATACTTACTCTACAGTGCCCATGCCATGCTAGGTTTTCTGTTGCGTTGTTTCAGCTATTGTACTCCAGTTTCTTAGTGTGTTCTTAGTATGCACAGTATTTACAATTTATTCACTACTTAGATTAAATTTCTGCTGTACCAAATCCTGGTTTGGTCGGAAAAAAGAAAGTCTATTAGAAATAAAACATACTACAGATTATTGCTAGAGTCTGTTCACAGAAGGCTTCCCGTTCTTTATGGCTGTGACCACAGATTTCCTACAAAAAACTTCCAGGAAAGTGCTTCTATGCATATAATGTGTCAACCTTGCATGGCCATTGGTTGAGCTGTGTCTCATAAATGGCCACGAATGGATTATGGAAGAAGCTACCAACAGACTCTTCTCTGGTGGGAAAAGCATGGCAGTGCAATTACAACTAGCAGAATTTCTGAAGTGTAAGGAGAGAGAGGGGAGAATATTTAGCTTGATAAAATTATGTATAGTAGAACAGTTGCTCTGATCACTTAAATTTGAGAGGAAAACAACTTTTTCAGGCTTGAGGTTTTTTAAGAAAGGCATTTCAGCAAGAATTCTCAAAGGCTTCGCTTTGCAAGGTAGCAAAAAGGCAACTATGAAAGGATTGGATAAATAAATTAGGGTAAAATTGTTAGTGTAGTTTTTCCAAGAAAATGAAATAATTGTGAAAAAGATGGAAAAGTAATAAGTTGCAGGCTTTCTAAGCTTGAGATCACCAATTAAAACCAATCAGATTTTAAAAGTGGCAAAAAGATGTGAGGAGCAGAACTATTGATATAAACCTGCATTGTTCTAAATGTTCTAAATGATCCCTCTTTGCTGAAACTAAATAAACCAGCCTCTTGAATCTAGAGAAGTCCTGCATTCAGGTTTGTCCTAGTTTGAGTTAGATAGACACTATTATCTGCGATATGTTGGTGTATATTAACTTAAGAATATACAGTTTATGATTTCATAATATATTTTTAGGATTTTTACATGCTTCTAACTGTAGATTATGCAAAATCAAAGCAAAGGATGCTGTAAGCTCGTTCACCGGAGAAAGGACAGTATCATGCTAGAGGCATGCAGCTGACTTGACACAGGCTGTAAAGTAACAGGTTGCTGTCCGTAAATATAAATAAAATTGTTTCCAGGGTTAAAGATACCATATTGACTCAGATCTCAGAGAGCACATTTTATTTCTTGCTGTCAAGGGACCAAACATAATTTATCATCCGATTAGAGAAAAGGAGCCAACAACTGGCAAACTTTGTGAAGTCTGGTAAGACTAAAATTAGATCTCTAAGCTGCATTTTGTCTTCCTAGGAACAGGCAACCACAGATGTGAATAAGCTTGGGGTAGGGTTTGTAATAGCAAATAAACCCTTTTAGGCTTGCATTTCCACAAATGAATGCATTAAATATGAATTAAAAAGGACAAGTATAAATTTCATTTTTCTGTTCAAACTATAAACAGCATCTTATATTGTCAAAGTTCTTTTTCTTTCCTTCCTGTAAGAGGCTGTTGGTTTTTGTGATACAGTGCCCTGTTTATATTGTTGTGCCCCAAATATTGTATGCTTTGGGGGTGGGGAAGGATGCTGTGAGACTGAAACATTTACCCTACTCTTGTACAGAAAATAATCTTAAATCAGAATTATGTGTTTGTAATTTGATGTAAATACGATTCCTCAGTATGCAGAGAGGAATCGGTTTAAATGGGGTCACTCAAAAATGTTGAAGTGTCTTTTGGTGTCTTTTATCTTCCCAGTGTCTAATATAAGGCTGAATTAAAGTCAGGCTTGAGGTTTGTTGTCTTCCTATGTTGTATGGCTTTGAGACTTCTGGTGTGAGAAGATTCCTTCAGGGCCCTTACATTGCCTGGAATGTGGTTGCCCTGTTAAAATCAGCTGGCTGGCACACCAACCATAATTTCTTTAACTTGGCTTCAGTCTTGGGAGAAGTGCACATGTGAACGAGGGCTGAAGGAGGAGCTCAGTGTAACCTTAAACAAAATATGTGAGGGAGGAAGAAGGTCAAGGGAAATAGAAAGTCATCTTCATTTCCCTTAAAAGCATTTGTGTCTGCTGCTGTTTAGTGAACTTTTCCATCTGGTGCAGCAATACCAAATGTGTTGATGTCAGTATTGCCATGTTCATACTGCTGTAGCTTGGTGCACTTTAGATTCACATTTTCTGTTCCTCTCAAATGGAAAGAGTAAACTTTCACCTTTTTTGAATTTTGACCTCCCTGCACCTGCTGTAATCAACTTCAAAAAAGAATAGCAGATATTTATAGCACCATTCAAGTAAAAAAAACTGTGAAATGAGTATAGCTGTGTTTTGCTATGTGCCATAGGTCATTATTGTACCCTTCCAACAGCCTGGCTGTGCACTGCTGGCGCTGGTGAGCAGAATGGCTTCTCATTGCAAACTCCAGCCTCCAGCCTTTGTTTCCAGCCTTGGGAACAAAAGGAATCCAAACTAAATATGCAGATCTGCAACTGAGTTTGCAGGTGCTCTATGAAAAGAAGGGCTAAACTACCTTTCAGTTGTGATAGTTTGCACGTGCATCTAGGCAGTTAAAAGACTGGTTGAGATGCTTTTAGGTTTGATTTTAGTTTCCTTCCATGTGAAGGAGTACCTAGTGAATAAAAATAAGAATTATTCTAACTACAATTCTAATGATGTCTAGAGAGACAAAATTAATTTGTATGCTTACCCCTTGTAATTTTATTTCATTTTTCTAGTAGCGTTCCTGCATTTTACAGACCTTGGGGAAATTACATACAGAAAGACTAAGGTATTATTTTCCATCAAGTGTATAGGAACTTAACTACCATTAAAGTCAGTGTGAGGTTGCTGGCTAAAATCCTTTACAAATTTGCTCCAAAGTAAATTGTCCTGATTCTTTTAGTGGCTAGAATGCCAGAGCAGAAACTTTTTCCAGGTTCACTTTCTTTCCAATGAACTCCTTGAAAACATACTTCAGTGTGAATAGTGTATCTGTCAACATGTTCTACTGCAACACTTATTGTATGGGAATTTCAAGTTTGAACAACTATCAAAAAATAATAAAAATTATCCTTTTTAGAATTCTTTAATGAATGAAACTAAGATAAATATGGGCAGAACATAAAGAGATTGAACATGCAAAAAGGGAATGTATGTTTGGTATTTGGGTAAGAAATTATTTGCTCTTCTCTAATGATAGACAGAATCACCTTCCTGACTTCTTCCCACTCTGGCCTCAGAGAGCCTGTGGTTAGGTAACCTGTTTTGTCATCTCTGTTTTGTTTACCTATTTTCAACATTACTTGACAGCTACTCAGCAGTGTGGTGTTTCTGGAATATCGGAACAAAATTTGTGTAAACCCATACCCATACAAACAGTTGCTTAAAGGCTCTCTTTATTCTTATGCTCCATAGCAATGCCACTGTTATACACTGAGTCATTAGAAACTGGCAGGCTGCACTTCTGTCACTTCCTTGGGTCAAATTCTGCCCCACAGCGTTACCCTTCAGAAACAGTATTAAAAACAAACTTTGAAAAAAGAACAAGAAATTACCCTGTTTTTCTGGATTGTCCACTTTCTCTCTTTCCCACATCCTTTCCACATCCTCTCTTGAAATGCACAACACTTAAATAAGCTGAACTTCTGCTCCTCTAAAGCATGCTTCTGAAAATAGACTCCAGGTCTACCCAGTAATACTGTCCATAGGTACTTACTGTGTGACAAATCTCCTAGATGATAGTAGCAAGGTGACTACTAAGTTATCTTCACTGCTAGGATGAATTCCCTTATTAATGATGAATGGATTTGATGTTGTGTCTAATAATAGTATAACCGACAGGTTGCAGCTGCTATTGTTTATACTCTTGTGCTGAGGACAGCCTGTGTTGATTCTGTGACATGGCTTTTGTGTAGCTGTCTAAAATATTTCTGAAAGGGGAAAAGTATCATTTAAAAAAAAAAAAAAGAAACTAGGAAGTGTCAGCCTCTGAGCTTATCTTCTGTGTGCTGCAAATACTGACATTTGTGGTCCAAGTCATCTTCATTTCAGCAATATGCTAAAAACTATTTTGGTGAAGTTACTTGGCTGAATTTTGTACATCTAAACTGTGGAAATTTAGTTTCAAGTATAAATCAGCCACAGACTCCCTCTGTGAAATGATGTAAATGGCTTAATTTCTCAGTGCTGTCAGCTCAGGTGTTGGAGAGGCACACTTTCTTTTTTTCCTAGCCTAGATTGAAAGTTTTGGGAACCTGATGCTGTTTGATTCTTATGTGCCGAATGGCAGTGCATTAGGAGGTGCAAAAATACTGTTGGCTTGGTCCTTGACTTTACAAGCTCTGTAGTCAACAAGAAATCGAAAGTATGTCTGACTGTGATTGTAAAATACCAGTGAGACCTGCTTTTTGTCACAGCTCTGTGAGCTTCCACGTGGACTATTCATTGTGTCTGGTAGAAAAGTAGAGCAATATGTGACTGCTTCAACACTTGTTCAAAGACTTTTCCTCCTTGCTTGTCCTTTCCCCAGCCTATAACTCTTCTATTGTGGTGCTTCAGTGTATCAGTGCTTGGCAAAGCATTGGGCTACTTGTGTGGAGAGATACACCAGCTGCTGCTTGATGATGGCAGTTCTTAAAGTGGTCAAAAAATCCTTCAGGATTACCCTGTGATGCTTTAATAAGACCCTGCAAATTCAGAAAGAAGCATGTGCAAAGCAAGCGTGCGCTGCAGTGAGGAGGGAAAGGAGTAAGCATGAGTTAAGGACAGTGTCCCGGGTCATTACAGTGTAATGGGCTAAAATGTCCTACGAAATTGTTTGTGTTTTTCCCTGTGGCTTGGGTCCAGGGGGAAAGTAGTGGTTTACAAGGGCATGGATACTGTGATGAACAATTGTCCCAGACTGTAAGTATGTGAAAGGAGAAGGCAGGAATTCCTGTTCTGTGTCATTATTGTTTTTGTAAGCTTTTAAGTAAACAAGTATGTACAAAATCCACAGTATCACTGGGCTTTTAAAATGCAAATGTGACTGTGTTCATTCCCATGATCAGCACTCTTATTTTGTCCCTGAACTTTGCTGGCAAAATTTATGTCCCCAGAGAGAATTCAAGGAAGTGAACACAGCAACAGTAGTACCATGTCTCTTTAAAAAGTCTGAACCAAACAAGATGCATGTCTTGCAAAAAACGAAAAAACAAACAAAACCCATGAAACCCACAATGTTTTCCAAAAACAGCTCTCAGCACTACAGAATGAACTCTTTTAGCAGAAAGTTTAAGGCAAGTTTGGGGATTTTGTAGAAGGAATTTAATTCTCTGAAGTGCTCTGGGTTTGCATGTAATGATAAAATTAGAAGGCACAAATATGAGTGAATTAATGGATTTGACAAATGGCTGCAGTCTTAATTCCATTTGCAATTGATTATTCCTAAAAGGATAAATACAGTTGTCCCATCCATTCCTATTTGTCTCCTGAGAAGTGTTAAGGATGTGTATGAAAAATGAAAACTAAACAAAAGCACTTCAGGCTGTCTGGCATTGTTTGAAACCTTTGAAATGAGAAGCTGCTTCTGCTGTGAAGTGTTAGCTTTGGAGACCAAGTGACAGCCTCAATTTCTAATTTCTTTGCTTTTGTAGGTTTAAGACAGACTCCAACCAGCTGTCTATGTTAATGAAGCACTAAGTACATATAATAATTAGAGGGCTCTGAATATAATTGCTGTGTATGCTGCATAATTTAAGTTCCAACTGCACTTGAATCTCTCATTTACCAAGCCAGTGAAGGACATAATAGTGCTGAAAACAAGAACAGCTCGGTGCTTCTATGATGTAGTCATGGAGTGTTGTGACATGCTATTGTGGGCTGCAGGATCTAGGGCCTAGCAGAAGGGAATCTGGACAAGGCCAAAGTCAGTTTCTCACAAGAAAGCAGTTAGAGAGCCTGGGAGAGAAAGTGGGAGTCACCTAGCAGGAGCTTTTGCAGCTGCACACAGAGACCTTGGGACGCCACATAGCCTTAACATCTTATCCTTCCCACACCACACAGCACCAGTCTTATCACATTCACATTTCTTTGAAGTATACTGTTTTATTCTCATTTATGGTAGTTGTTTTTACTAGTAACTGTTGCTTCTTAATTGGTCAGTTTAATTTTGTATATGTAAGTGTCACTTGCTAATTGGTCATTATTCTTTCTGTAAAGGTATAAAAGATGCTTGCTAACAATAGCGCGGTGCTAACCAATTTCTCTTGTATATACCTTTTCTACCTGTGACTCTTGTATTTCTGCTTGGCCTATACTTCATACTTTGTAGATTAAACACGACCACCACTGCACGTCTTTTGTCTGTGTGTGAGTCAGATCCATCTGAAAATCCCTCTTCTGAATCTTGTCGTGCACGGCATATTGTCGTGCTGCGACAATGGAGGGTTGCACTTAATGAGTGTGTTTGTTATTCTTATAAAGAGATCCTGGCTGATAAAATCACAGGAGCTAAAGGCTAAGGTTATCTGTAAGGTGAATCTTTTCCTTGCAAGTCCGGAAATAATGCCCTGAGTAAGGATATACCTTATACTAAATGTGCATTCTGGGACTGGAGAGCTGCCAGTTTTTACGAAGTGAGATCTTGGCCATACAGTGCATTGTGGCAGGGGAGAACAGGGCTGCTTCTAGGTATAAACAGGAACTCACTGTCTTGATTTCTCTGTTTCTAAAGTAATTGGACATCAGAAACCAATGTTTCTGATGTGATGAGACAAAGGCTTGGGTGAGATAGTTCTTTTGGTGTCAGGATCTTGCCTACCTGTTAGGCTTTATACATGCCAGGCAGGGGTAACTCTTTGATTTTTACTATTCTCAGAGGCTTCCTTGCCTTATTTATTAGTTGACTGTGGTTTCTTGGCCATGTAACTTCCCTGAACTTTAAAATTTCCTTCTGCTCCTTAGTGGAAATGCAATAAAATATTTTTGATCGTTTTTTTCAAGAGTATGATTCCATCAAATATTCATTGGTAAAACCTGAGACTTTTCTGACTGAGGAATACTTGGTAGTATATGGAGTACATATGGCAAACTTAAAGTTTCCATGTTTCTCACTCCAGTTACCATGAAGAGGGCAGAGCATGGATTTGAGCTGGGGTTCCTTGGCTCTAAATCACCAAGATTCTGCAAGTATTGGCCAACAGCCTCTTCTTGATTATCTCTCTGTTTTGATACCAAGCTGCCAAAACAAAAGACAGCTTCAGTGAAGCAATAATTTTAGCCAAGCTTTAACTGAAGTTCTATTTGGTCTTTACAATTTGCCAGTCTTTCGTTCACTTACCACAAGATGCATTGTACACTTAAACAAAGCAGCCTGAAGTGCATTATCTTAAACCTAGGCTCCAGCTATCTGATGCACTTCACCACCATGGTAATGTTGGTAGCAGTACATACATAGCCTTATTTGCAAGGTGTATTCTGTGGTCTTTTCTTTTTCCTTCCCTCTGCTAAAAGGGAGTTTAATAAATCCTTCATGTAATTCAGCAATGGAAGAACAAAGAACAAGTAACCCTCAGCTTACAGTGTCTGGCAGAGGAGGTTTAGGGTGGCAATAAACTTTTCTTGCTACTTGAAATCACAGATGTACAGTTGGGCTATGAGGTTCTTTAACGACTGTCCAAACAAAAGTAGTCAACTTTTCCTTCCATTATTTCCTTCCATTCATACTCTTGTAAATTTTATTGCAGATGTTGCTTGAGGACTTGTCAGCAGCAGGCTGCCATCAGACTTGGCAAACAGTCTCCACATGCTGCTACTAGAGTAATTCTTCTTGACAGTTCTTGCCGCTGCAATGCTTCCCCACTAGCATCTTGGTTTCAACCAGCTCAAATTCAGTGTACCAGTTTATTATGTACTTAACACATCAATATGTCCAGGTCTGCACTAACAGTTATGGAAATGTAAAGTGAAAAAAAAAATAAAAAAATTCTCAAGTACCACTAGATGTAAGGTTCATCAAAATATATGTATTTGTTTAAAAATTAGTATAGTTGAATAGCTTGTATGACAGTTATTGAAGTCACTGAATCAGCAGAAATACTGGGCTTCCTACTGGGCAATGAGAGAGAGCAGTAAGCAAATGAAACTCATCCTGAACGGAGTGGACTGACCTCGTTTGTGTTTGGACCAACTTAAGTTTGTGTCAAGACCAAATTTTCTCACTCTTCACTGTTACTTGAGCTGGAACTGCTGAAGCTAGGAGAGCAATGAGTCTGCATCAGTTCTGTTTGAAAATATTAACATCAATGCTTTTTGTCCTTTAACCTAGTTTTTATTTTTTTAAACCTGTCAGTTTTTGAGTTTCAGTTTAAGGTCTAAGGAAAACTGGAAAATTGGAGAATGTGTCCAAACAAGGTGACTTTGCATGAATTCTGTGAAAAATCTTTATCCTAATTTGATTTAATGAAGACTAGTTGAAGTATAGAGTTCGTGATGAAATCTCAAGCCATTCAAGTTTCTCATAACTTCAGACTAACAAATGCTTAAGCATCTTCATTAAGCAACCTAAGACAATAGTATATATTTAAACCTCTATGCCCACTACTCTTTGCTTAATTTGAGTATTACAAATGTAAATCAAGCCTAAAAAGCTACAGGTGTTGAATTAAATCTGCTTGAGTAATCCTTCATGAAAAGAAATGTGTTTCTGTTTAAGTGTAATTTTAAAAATTTTATTGTATTTTTCTGCTTTTCGGAGTCACTTTGGTCAAGAGTCTACTACATTGCATGGCACAGCACTAGTTGTTCTTAGAATTTCTGTTAGAGCAATGACAGGCTGAGATACCTTTGTGCTAAATAGTGTACAAATATCTGTGGGCATACTGTGTGGAAAAAAGTAAGTCTCTTTCCTGTTTTGCTGATGGGGCAAAAGTGAATTGCTAAAGGGTATATAATCCATTTATGGCAGAATTGAGATCACTCAAATCCCTCCAGTACTTTAGCTAGAGACTCTTGTTTTTCATTAATTTTTCTAAGGTAGTAATAACGCTTTTAGTGTGTCCTGTGTAGACTAAGTGCAAACTCATGGCAGTAGCTTATGATTTAATTTAATTGTTTGTATGTCTTTGGTAATTTTAGTGTGATTAAGCATTTCCAAGATACAACGAAGTTGTCTGTGTCCCTTCCAAATGGCATGAGCAAAAGGATCCTCTGAATAATCACTGTTTCCTTCCCTATTCTTGCCTTATGTCGAATTCATATTGTTCAGATCCTGCTTTAGCTGCAGACCACCTTTATTTCTTAATTTTTCTAAGACATCTCTTAGTTTGATTACAGTTATTTTTTCAGAAGACAGTTGAGAAGGAGAGAAGATCGACTTTGTGATGCCTATTCTAAGTTCAAACAGCACCTCTCAAGAGCATCATGAAGAAAGAAAAGCTCACGCAAGAACAAAGCAGAGTCCCCTAATTTCCTGTTGAGGAGTCAGCAACAGCTGTCTCATCTTGAAAGGTTCCCACTGCTGACATAAAGTTGCAACCTGCAGAGTTACTACTAGAGGTAGATCATCAGACCTCCAACTGTTTCCCTCGTAGAAGATAAGGGTCCAGTTGGACTGGAATTTATTACTTTAGAAGCTGCAGTGAGGGAAACATTATTGGCAAATAGCAGCTACATGCCTTTTATGCTGCTGATTTACTATGGGAAATACTTCATTCTTGAAGCGCAGGGGGAAAGCTGCACTTACTGTAGTTACATTAACAGATGAATTATCAGGTGAAGAGCAGAAATACAAATAAAACATTCCTTAGCTGAAAATTGGTTACTTAAGGCCAGTTCTACATTTCATTTTGAGTTCTTTTCCGAGGTTATTCTAAAGGGGAATACTTAAACTCATGCATGTCCTTTCAGAACATCCAGTGGTGTGTTGCAGACTTGAATGCCCTAAGCATTACCCAGTGAAGGAGTGGTAATTTGAACCTTTTGAGACAGATCTTACTCATTCAAACATGAACTGTTTTTTAGAAACCGTAACATCTATCCTCCCTTCTCTTCAGATACTGCTTGGTTTTGCTTAATTTCAGACACAGCAGGAGGCTACCTTGTTAGGCATTAGCAACTTTAACTGTAGAATTCTGACAGTCCTCACTATGGTACCGAGAGCAAGCATGTCCAGGTAGCAGCGTTGCTCAGGGACTGCAGGTTCAAGCTGTGTATATGAATACCTTACTTGGGAAACTGTGGTTATATGAAAAGCTTAAGAGTTAATTTTTGTTATATTCTTGTCTTTGCAGTGGCCAGTTTGCTATAGTGAGGAAATGTCGAGAAAAAAGCACAGGTGTGGAGTATGCTGCTAAGTTCATCAAAAAACGTCAGAGCCGAGCCAGCCATCGTGGGGTGAGACGTGAGGAAATCGAACGAGAGGTTACCATTCTCCAGCAGATTCTGCACGCCAACATCATCAAGTTGCATGACATCTATGAGAACAAGACAGATGTGGTCCTCATCCTTGAGCTGTGAGTAAGGGGACCACCTAACCTCTGTGGTAGGATGAGGTAAATAGGAAGCAGAAGAGGCTGCAGAGCCTGACAGAATATAAAGGTACTGTTAAAATAGAGCTGTTGCGTTCTTGTGCTTCACAGATCACAATTAGGTTGCTGGTAAACAGGCCTCCCAGTTCATCTGTGTACCCTGGGGATACAGGTGCACCTTTAATGTCAGCTGAGGCCATTGTCACTAAGCCAGGGAGCATCGTCAAATTGAAAACCGTTTACTAACAGAGAGATGACCTCGTGTCTGCCTGGTGCTGCTCTACTGTGAACCTTGGAGGAAGCACAAATGGCCACTAAATGCTCATTTCATTTTTCTTTCTGCTTTCATCTCTTCCAGTGCATGTGAAGCTATCGAGTCCTTTGCGAAGTTTACAGCCATTCTCGCTATTCTCATGTTTTCCTCATTTAGAGGAGACTAGGGGAAAAGAGGGAAAGAGGACAAAGAAGGAGGGGTTTTTTAATCCCTGGACTTTGTCTGTAAAGGATGAATAGCATGCAGGATGGGAGTGAAGGAAAGCTGCTTACTCTTTTCTTGTGCCACCATGGGATGGCAGAAAAACTCTGTCATTTAGGTCCTGCTGACAAGTGACTGTCTCAGCCATTCTGATGCATAGTAACTTGACCTGTAGTGGCTGGGAGGTCACAGAAAGATCACTTGCCCCTCTGCATTCCATCTGCAACTGAGTGCTGTAGGACCGTTTGGATGTCCCCGTATTTAATAGTGTTACTATCAATCTGTTAGTTTCAGAGACATTTCAAGAGAACTTTATAGTAGCCTAATTACTGAGGGGAAAAAATCTGTCATGATAAAATTATTTTACTTTTTAATGAAATGAAAAAGGGGAGGCACCAAATGGCTAGGTCCATACTCATACAGGGATAATGAATTTGGATGAAACTTGGCACTTGACTTCTTGCCATTCCAGGTGTTTTATGGCTGAGGATCAGGACTGTAATAGGGAGTGACTCTGTGGGCAATGATGATCATACAGACCTATGTCCAGAGTATCTCCTTCTCTACACTTCTTAGTGTGTGCTGTTGGTCTACCTTAAGGAGTCGAAAGGAATGTAAACATCTTAGTGCATGTACACATTTATACCTATGTGTATTTGTATGGCTCAGCCTTCCTAATCTCCACTGAGAACCAGGGCAAACCTGAACACTGTCACACAGAGAATAAAATTGTGTTCTTGTATTCATCAGAGCCAGGGATGGAAGTAGCTCTTTCAATAAATGGAGGTTTGCTGGTCAGAATGTGTGGTGTTGGCCTAAGGAGATGAAATTTGTCATGCAGTGAGGGAAGACTGGCATCAGTTTAAGTTTCTTTTGGACTGTGTCCTACTCTTCTGTGAAATCAATATCATCTAGTTTACAGAGCTCTGAGTCTTAAGAGGAGCTGTGCAGAAGATGAGATATCTAAAGTAAAGCTGTAAGTGAGGAGAGAGCCTCAGGTGATCTACTTACTACAGTTTTTAGGTAATGATACTGTTTTTCTGTATGCATGAAGCATGAAATACAGAAGCACTGTGGTTTAAGTTATGTAGACCATATGTTCCCTTGGGCACCTGCCTTGACCTTGTTTATGGAATGCCAGACAAATGAGGCTTTGATGGCTAAGTGAGATGAAATAACCACTAGCTTTCCAGGGGAGCAGCATTTAGGCCAGGGAGCATTTCTGGAGATTAATGTGACTGCTGGCAGATGGCATATGAGTGATGATAAGCATCTGTTAATTTTTAAGTATATGTCTACAGCCATATTTTGGTCCCTGTAGCCATGCACTGGAAGACAGGAAAGGAGCTTGCTTTTTCTGACTGGTAGCTACTCTGAGGTAAAACAACCTCCCATTTTATTACCTTCTGCTTTTTCCTGTCCTCACATGGTCTGACACATTTTGTGTCCCCTATAGTCAGGATATAGTTTATTATGTAGTTTATTACACTTTTAAAAAGGCTGAGTGCAACGCAGTTTTGCTTTGATTAAGCCACTGCATTCAGCTGCTGTATACAAATTGAGGAGCATGATAATTGCTAATAAAGATAATTAAATTCTCTGTAAACAGATGACCTCTCTTCCTGATACTCTGATATCAGAGTCTTGTGCTCCCTGCAGCTTATCAAAATAAATGTTACAGAACCTGACCAACTAATCTTATGTTAGGCTACAGTGGACTTCAGCTTCAAAAGAATGTCTTCATTATTCTTGATTAATTGAAGAAGCTACCCTGGTATTTAAAAGAGACTTTGGCTAAAATGTTGACCCTTTCCCAAACTCACTGTTCTGGCAGAGGCAAGGCCATCTCCTCTTTATGCAGGGCTTGGTTCTGCAGGTGTTGTTTCTCCTGTTCAAGAGCAGCAAAAGCATTGACAAGTCCACTGCTGTAAAGTGTGGTTTGGCAGATACACAGTTTGCCCTTTCTTTGTGCACATTGTTCAGGGATATGAACAATATCCCAAAAGCCTTTTTTGACTTTGCTGTTCTCTGTCTCTTTGTCCTGGTTTGAGTTAGAACAGAACTAAGTCTGTTCAGTGATTTTACCTTCTAAAAGTATTCCATCCGATATACGTCATATTCGATATAGAAACTGGGGGTCAGTCCCCCCTTGCTAGATTTCATTGCTAGATTGCTCTTCACCAGGAATTTGGGGATCACCCCTAAGTTCCCACATCAGGCAGTTAGAGATGACCCCTAAGCTCCTGCATCCGGTACCAGGACCCTGCCCCCAGGGGAACCGGACTTATCTGGTACCAGGAGGCCCTGCAGCCGCAGCATCAGTGGTGATGTAGTTATCATTGAAAGGGGTTTGGGTTTGGTATTGGGTTCTGTATATATTTGTATATATTTCATTTAACATTGTTATTATTATTAAAGTAGTTTTATTTTCCAATCCACAAGTCTCTTTGTCTCCCTTATCCCCTTTCCCTTCCTGGGGAAGAAGGGGGAGGAGAGAGAGGGCAGTAGGGAGCATCTGTCTTTGGGTTGGTGGTCAGCCCAGCCTCGACCCTCAACACTCTTGGGCCCTGCCTTGATGCTTCTTTGCTCAAACACAAGCAACCTGAAGGCAGATTTGTTTGGTACGCCAGTCTCCTCTACTGATAAGTGTCAAGGTTGTGTGCACAAAATAAACAGCTGACTCCAAGAAGTAAGGCAATGTTGTCGTTTGTCTTCCAGTTGACTTTGAAGGGAGAGCAAAAGCACCATTTGCTTGCCTACTTTGTTTGCAAGTGGGAGAAGGTGGCCTGGTAAAGGGCAGAGATGGAACCAGAGGAGGGATTTTTTCTGTAACCTAAGATCCTTTGAGAAGGGAGCATTTGCTCTTTTACAGGTGGTGCTGATTTAGAAAACACACAGCCCTGGATGTTCAAATGTAACATGTAGGGCAGTTCTGTTTTGCTGCAAAGGAGTTAGTGCTGAACTGCTTTTTTTGTAGGATTCCATCATGACTGGCTAATGTAATTGCTAAGTCTCTTCTGCCTGAGGGTTTCTCTGAGTTCAGGTGCATAACTTGGATAAGAATGGTCCTGCACTAAACTGCTTACTGTCTGCGTACAATTTACTCAAACCTGGTTTTAAAGCCCAAGTCATCTTTAATGAGAAATCATCCTATCTCTTCTAGTGAATTTTTCTTTAGATTACTCTTTTAAGATCTCTGCAGCTAGGCTAATGTCTAAGGCTATACCACAAGAGACTGGAGATTAGTATACTTTTTGTAATGTATGCTGATCTTTGACCTTCAGAAAATGAAATGCTCGTGTAGTTGCTGTAAAAGGGAGTCTTTTGCTGATAAAGTAACAGAGGGACTTCAGACTCCCTGAATTATTTTTTTTAATATTTATGTTGTATTCTGTACCTTGGAAGTCCCTCCTGCCTAGGTTAGTGTGATCTGCAGAGAAGAGGGAAAACACAGCAAGGAGCTAGCGTGTAAATCTTCTGTCATCTTTCTTCTTGCAGGCTATATAGTTTCTTCAGTCATGCCTTAGGCATGGTTAGTTGCTCGGGTTGCTGAAGTTGTCACTGGAGCAAAATCCCTGGTGTGCCCTGAGCAGCTAATACAACTGTTTTAAGTGACTACTCTTTGGGGCAGCCAGAGAGGAGTGGAATTGAGTACCTCCCATCTGGACAGCTAAACAGTTTCAGTGACATTCCTTTGTGTAGCAAAGCTCAAAAGAAAGTTGCCCGTCTTCTCCAGGCAGGAAAGCATCTTCCAACATCCTTAGCACAGTCCTCTGTACCAGGGGAAGGTGAAGGGAATGTCTCTTACAAAGTGGCTCAGCTTGTGTGCTCTCCTTAAGTGGTATCCTCTTTTGCTGACCAGAGGCTGGGCTACATCGGCTGTCGGTCTGGCATGAGAGAGAACATTTTTATTCTTGATCCTAATTCAGGAGTTCACACCTCAAGGATCAATCACCAAGGAGGTTTTGCAGGGTAAAAGATGAAGTTTGCCTACATGGTTGAATTCCAGAGAAGTACAAGACAGTATCCAGGTACAGCTGGCTTCCTAGTGAATGGTGATGTAGTGCCTGCTAGAGGTGACTGCTTAAGGGCAGTTTGAATAAAGTAATTGAGGAAATGGAATTTGCCTGGCCTCTGTACTATCAGCTTTTACTTACAGATTTATTTACTGGCTTGTCACAGTCAGCTGTATTAATTTCTAAGCTAATGAGCCAAGGCCCCTAAACCTGCTACACTGTGGAAAACAGACAGTTCCCTGTCTTCTGAAATGCAAAGAGTAAAACAAAACCTGTCCATCCCGGCTGGTGGTAGTGCTGAGACACTTGGTATATGTCCCCTAAAAGGAAAATCAGAGATCAAGTAACAGTCTCACAGGCTGAGTAACTGAGATTAATAGGAAGGAGAAGGCAGCAGTGAGAGACAGCAGTTGCAACATACTGCTGGGTTATATAAGCCTATTTTTGTTTGCCAGCCATTTAGTTGTAACAATTAAAGCATCAAGTGACTTCTGCCCATGTGAAGTGAGACAACTTTTGCCCACATTAGTTTTCCTGCCTCACATTGCTTAGAAAGTGCTTGGCTTTGTAGGAGCTGTGAAAAAATACCCAGTAATCTAGTCTCAAGTCAGTAGGCCCTGTGTCAGTCTCAGCCTTTGGAACAGAAAAGTGTGCTGTCACCCACAGCAATAGTAGAAGCTAAGAAACAAGCCAAATGTCTTTATGCCGTTTGATATGTTCCTCTTTGCAGATTATTTCCTGCAGTTTTCATAGCTGTTCACAGTAGTTTGCTCTGAAGGTGGCAGAGTAGGAAATCACCATCCTGTCACCATCAGTGTTGGGTGGGAGCCTGGCGTCGGGGGAATGACTACACAAAAGATCTCTGCAGCACGGAGTGTTGATCTAACTTGTACACGAGTCACAGCACTTCGTTAACTCAACGTATTTGAACCTGCTAGCTCTTTTACAGGTATTTCATCAGACAACAGGACCAAAAGCTTGTTTTCCAAAATGGCTGTTGGATCTCTCAGGTCTTGTGCTTGCACTGTGATGAGTACAGATGGGTGGTACACCTGAGCCTAAAAGCAACAACCACTTTGTGGGTGTCCCCAGCAGTAAATCTGAGTGTGGAAAAAACCAGTATCAATGACAGTGTGAACAGGAAGCTATAAATGTAAGAACTATAATGAATATCAACTCCAAACAATGCCCAATTCAATATCTAGATCATCTTGTATCATAATATATAGAGACTTAACACTGGAGCTCTCAGTATGTGGCACAAAAACGAAAACAGAGGTCTCATGTACTAAAAATACATAGAGAGCATTTCAGCTTTCATGTGCAAGCTTATAGTAACTAATAGTCTGCTTACTGGAATGTGTCCATGCATGGATTCATCAAACAATGTACCTTTTTTTTTGATGCTTTACAGTCCTTGATGAATCAAACCTTGCAGCATCAATGAATTAGGTAAGTTATTTTATGGGGTAGAGAGCTGAAGCCAGTAGGAAGTTTTGACACACCTGGGACCAGAACACAAAAGTCTAGATTGTCTGCAAGACTGGCCTTCTTGTAACTGCATGGAGGTTTTTTGCTACTTGTATTTTCTGTGCTTAGGTTTATTTTATGTCTTACAATGTGATAGATAAAAGGATGTTTTCTGGTGTGTTATGCAGAGTCTCTGGAGGAGAACTTTTTGACTTCCTGGCACAAAAGGAGTCTTTGAGTGAGGAGGAAGCTACCAGATTCATCAAACAAATTTTGGATGGCGTGAATTACCTTCACTCGAAGAAAATTGCTCACTTTGATTTAAAGGTAAAGATGCTGATTTAGACTTATTCTTTCTTTTGTTTTAATGACAGACTGTACTTTCTACAATTTGTTAGCTATCTGTGTTTGATTGCATGCCTAAAGTAATAGGTAAGACCATTTTAAGTGCACTTCACAGCTAGGTGCTTCAAGGGTGACAGTCTCCTTTATCAGGCCTGTGGTATTGGGATGGGCTTCTGTATTTAACTGACTGAGAAAAAGAAATTTTAAGGTTTTATCCTTTGGCTGTTTGCATTTGTGGTATCATGGAAAGCATGCTGTTTTAGAACGATGTACAGAAGAAATTCATTTCTGGGGAGAGGAGAGCCAAGTCCAGCTACGAACAGCTATTCCTGCTACCAACTCCCACTGTGTTTAGAATTACATGAGGAGTATGTGTTCCCCAGTGCAGTTTGGTTAACAGAAAGACTTCTTGCTTCCTTAGCTGCATTGTACCTTGAATGGACATCACATGGAGCTCTCTTCCTGCCATATCAGGTGCCATCTATAGCTTTGGTCCTTGACTTTCAAATCAGTACAACCCAACAAGACAATACAGAGGAGACACTTTCTCTCTCCTTTTGATTGTTGCTTGCCTAGGTGAACATGCTTCTCTGAAGCTAGGGGTCTGTTGTCCTTGGAAATTAAACTCTTGAGACTAGAAGAAAGTGATTTCTCAGCAGCAGACTCACAGCTACAGAGCCAGCTGCCTGAAGCATTGCTGCTTCCAGAAATACATTCAAAATGCACTTATCCCCAGGAGAAAGTAGACTAGAACAGAGGAGGAAGCTTTTTTAAAATGAAGGAAAAAGGAAAAAACTCTACTGCTAGATTACATAGTCCTTGTCCTAACTTTAAATACAGGTTAGTTTATTGCAATTATTAAGTGTGAGTAATTACTCTACAGCTTGACTCCTCCCAGGTTTTCAGGATATATATGCTGATTCCTTGTGCTAAGTGTGTGCCTAATGCTGTCTCTGTCTTAAACTGCCTGGTCTTGAGTCAGTATCGATTGCAAATGTGTAGTTGTTGCAAATGTTGCTGGTCACATCTAACCTAAGAAACTGGTTAGCAAACTACTGTCCAAATCTTCACAGGGTGCATGTGAAAAAATACAGATGTGTGAACATGTAAAAGATATGCACTTGATTTTGAAATTACTATGTGAATCCAGATACTAAAGACTGAAAGTTTTCACTGTGTATTAGAAAATAGTGTAACATTCAGTGGCATGAATTTGTTGTGAGAATATAGGTGCAACTTTTTCTGTACTGGTCTCTGGCTACTAATGATGATATTTGATACCAGTAATGTCAGGTGATCAATGAAGTGTTTACAAGAACTGCAAGACAGTTCTCCTTTGTGACTAGCGACAGGACTAGAGGGAATGGGCTTAAGTTGTGCCAGGGTAGGTTTAGATTAGATATTAGGAAGAATTTCTTTACTGAAAGAGTGGTGAGATATTGGAATAGTCTGCCCAGGGAGGTGGTGGAGTCGCCATCCCTGGAGGTTTTTAAGAAGAGGATTGATGTGTTTCTTCAGGGGATGATTTAGGGATAAGAGTAGTGTAGGGCTATCAGTTGGACTAGATGATCTTGAGGGTCCTTTCCAACCGTAACAATTCTGTGATTCTGTGATAATTTCACTGATAGTTAATATCAAATGACCTACCCCTACATGGTTGCGAGCTATGCTGGTGATGGTACATGCCTTCAGTAGGGTCACCCATGCCAGACAGGTCAAAACCGTAGAACTAGATTTCATTCATTCTTGGGCAGGATGAGCTCGTTAGCCTTCTGGCAGTCATCCTAGGAGAAGGACAACTCTCATTCCAAACCCGGGCAGATGGAGCTCGCTTAGCCCCACAAGGCCATCCATCTAAGAGAAGGTCACTCTAACTAAACCTATGTCCTAGGGATCTCGCTGCCACCGTCCAAGCTTGCTCGGCCCTGGCAGATGAACCTTAGGATTAAAGGGTGGGTTCAGTTCCGCGCATACTGCATCTCACCTAAAAAATCCATTGCGCAGGCTTGAAGGCTTTACCTGCATGCAAAAAGCCCTGTAGCGACGGGCGAGGGTCGAAACGGCAGGTGAAAGGTGCACTGGAAGCCGCAGACACAACCCTGCATGCAGGCGGTTCAGGCTAAGGAGTCTTTCTGCTGTTCCTTTTGCAATCGCGCATGCCTATCTCGTATTGGCCTTTTTAGCCACCAACGCGCTTGCAACAAACGTGGGTAGAGCCCTTCCCAAATCTTCGTTCACAAAGCCTAGCCATGACATGAGAATATCAAATGACCTAACACATTCACAGAATAACTGTCCTGGGTTTGGAGTTTTGCTAGCGTTAAATTAGACTTAAATAAGCTTATATTAGTTTAAAAGGGACTAAGCAGTGATCTGATTAGATATAGGTTAACTGAAGTGGAGCTACAGTGACTTACACCCCTAAGGAATAAAATAGTCTGAGAGGTGGTGGCTGACTTTTTACCAATTCAGTCTGTTTTGTCTGCTTTGAACAAGCTTGTATCATGTATGTGGGTGAACACATATGCCCTAGAGCCATGGAAGAACAATAGACTTGTTAGCCTGAGGCTAAAAGTGGTTTTGGTCCAACAACTATGACAATAAATTATTCATGTGCTCTCTTTCACAGTAGAGCTCTGACTGAGAGTATGTGTTAGCAGGAGCTGCTTCCACATCAGGATCTGCTGTGGAAAGGCCAGACAGCTGCCAGCAGGGAATCAAACTCTCTCATTGTTGCTTTTGAGCTTACGATTAAGTTATGACAAATTAATGCATTAAAGTTCTTCATGGGAGATAAGCTGAACCCATAGTTTACTCTGAATCTTGTGAAATAGGGCCATGGTACTGAGTAACTAAGGCTGAGAAATCTAGTTGAAGAAACAAGTTTATGAAATGTAAGTTACATTTGGTAAAGAAAAAAAAAAGTCTGTGGTTGAAAAAGTTTTAATTTCACAGTTCTAGCTTAGCTTTTCCCTACAATGCTGTGAAAAATGCTACATGTTCTTTTAATAGCTTGCTGTCATATGTGAGCTAGGATCTGTCATCCCAACTCCTTCCATTTTCTGAACTGTTCACAGTAAATCTTAGATTTTCCTGGGTGTCTTGTTGCAGTTGTGAATTTAGTCTCAGAAAAGAGCATTTTCCTTCCCAAAGTAAGTTCAGATGTAACTATAATCTCTTAAGAAGTATTTAATAAGACATCTTCCAGTGGGTTATAATAAAGTATAGTGGCAACTGGGCAGAAACAGTGAGATGTCCCAATAAATTCCAAGAGCAGATCAGTAAAATTGCTTTCAAAATATTCAGTGGTGCAGCTCTCAGAATCAAGCAATGACACTCTGTTTCTGCTCCAGCTATGTGCTAGCTGCAGTTTTATGTGCACAAGTTCACAGAATCAGAGAATGTTAGAAGTTGGAAGGGACCTTAAAAGATCATGTAGTCCAAGCCCCCTGCCACAGCAGGATTCCCTACACCAGGTCACACAGAAGCGTGTCCAGATGGGTTTTGTATATCTCCATAGAAGGAGACTCCACAGCCTCTTTGGGCAGTCTGTGCCAGTGCTCTGGCACCTCAACTGTGAAGAAATCTCTATGTGTATTCACATGGAATCTCCTATGCTTCAGCTTACAGCCATTGCCTCTTGTCCTGTCACTGGGCTTCACTGAGAAGAGCCTGACCCCATCCTCCTGACACACACCCTTCACATATTTAAAAGCATAGATGAGGTCACCTCTTAGTCTCCTCTTCTCCAAGCTAAAGAGACCCAGCTCCCTCAGCCTTTCCTCATAAGGAAGATGTTCCAGGCCCTTCATCATCTTTGTGGCTCTGGGCTGGACTCTTTCCAGCAGTTCCCTATCCTTCCTCAAATGAGGGACCCAGAAGAGGACACAATATTACAGATGTGGCCTCACCAGGGTAGAGAAAAGGGGGAGAAGAACCTCCCTTGACCTACTAACCACACCCCTTCTTAATCCACCCCAGAATTCCATTGGCCTACTTGGGCACAAGAGCACACACTGAGTATATCACAAAGTTACTGGGCTGACAGTCTAGTGACATATCTTGTCAAACTAGGGAACTACATACAGTTGTATGAAAAGCTTCTGTCTCTGTGTGAAAATAAGGGTATCTTGTTTTCATTTGGGCAATAGCCATCATTATGTAGATAAGCTTAGGAGTGCTAACAAGAAGATAGACAGGTTTTGCGTGAGATAAAATTAAGGAAATGAAAGGGTCACTGTGACTAGTTTTGCTTTGCTTTTATGAAGTTCTAATCCATTCACTGATGTCAAATTTCACAGTTGTCATCTCTTTATAAAAAGAATGAATTGTAAATGGTCAGGCAGAGGTATGTATTTCTTGTACAGTGTTGCATATGTAAAGAAAAACAAGCACTTGAGAACCCTGTTACTTTCCCAAGATATTATAATAACAAAGATCTGTCTTTTATTATTTGTAGCCTGAAAACATTATGCTTCTAGACAAGAATATCCCTATTCCACACATCAAACTAATTGACTTTGGCCTGGCTCACAAAATAGAAGATGGAGTGGAATTTAAAAACATTTTTGGAACTCCAGAGTTTGTAGGTGAGTGAGCAACCCGTTCCTTTGTCTCATATTGCAAGTTCCATGAGGAAGTTGAGACATCTTTTCAAAGTTAGGAAGAGAGAGGTAGAAGTAGTTTCAATCTTGTTTGTAATCAAGGTGACCTAAATCTAGAGGTTTACTTTATTTTTCTGAAATAGGTGAAAGGTGCATTCTATAAACCAGACTTGCTACTCCTGGGAGAGTAGGTTGCTGTCAAATAAGCATTTGGAGATGTAAATTCAGGGTTGAGATTGTGAAACCCTACAAATACAAATTATCTTTTAGCTTGTTACTTGGGGCAAGTAAGCTCGCTGCCACGTAGTACATGGGGACACAATTACCTGGGTGTCTCTTATCGTTGCTTTCTAGATAAAACAGCCTCACGCTGTACACATTTCGATTACAAACCCCTCACCTTTCCTTACATATTCCACCTGATTCTCTTTTTATTACCCACTGATCATAATTCTAATCTTTCTTGCTTGGACTTCAGGTTAATCCTAGTCCTTTCTGCTAGTTTCCATTAGAGGGTTTGGGGTTGGTTTTGGACGGTTAGGAGGAGGGGAGAGAATATAATTCACATTCCAGTTAAACACAACTGCTACAGACACCTTTTTTCATCTCATTAGCTCACATTGGTCTTTTTTTTTTTTTGCATGCAATCTTATATGTGGATGTTTTCCAACAAGGAAGCATTTCTTAGAAAGATAATAGGGTTTGCCAAGGTTAGCAATGTAGTCTGGTGTGTAGTTTTAATCTCTTGTCCAGCGGCTGTTTCTGATTGACCATCTAGTTTTAATGCCATCAGTTATAAACAAACTAAAAGCTCAGATTCTTGGGAGTAACAGTAGCCTTGGGAGCTGAAAAATTTGTGATTTGTTATAGTTTGCACTGTAATTAGTATATAGTATCTGCTTTACCCTTATTCCTGAATTGTATTGTGCTCCAAGTCACTCTACATTATCTTTTCTGGACGCCTGTGAATTTAATTCCTATCAGGGCTATAAAACTAGAAACAGTGGATGCTTTAAATAACTACCTTTCATTTTCTCACCCTCCCCTCTCTCCTGCTTTGTAATTCTTGACCTGCTACTCTATTGAGCCTGATAAAAATTTGTTATCTCAGTTGCTGGTGGTTGATTAAGGTTTTCTTACAGCTCCAGAAATAGTAAACTATGAACCGCTTGGACTAGCTGCAGATATGTGGTAAGTTTTTAGTGGATTCTTTTCCAGGTCTACTATTACTTTTTACAAATTTGCTCTGAACAGAATCCATTCTACTGCAACAAATTAAAAGCAAAGCAAAAATCTTAACTGCAGTTAATAACTCTTCTTTCCATTTCTTATGCATTATTTTAAATTTAAAGATAAGCATTTCATTTCTTTCAAAAATTAATTTTAAAATGAAATTAATTCGTTTTGTTTAATTAATTCAATAATTAATTAAATTTTAATTTAATAAATCAAAGTGAAAAAATAGTGCTGGCAGTTATAGAGTTAACAGATTGCCTCTGTCCACTGCAGAGGAGCACTTCTAAAAGGAAACAAGTTCCTGCAGCACTTGTGACAGCTTTGTTCATAAGACCACTGCGTGCAGGGACCTTCCTACTAATCTGGTCTGCTGAGAAGGCAGGCAAAAGAGGTCATCCCAATACAACATCCTTGCTTCTATTTCTTTGTATTTAGGATGTGTACTGTAGTAAGTACTTGCTAGAGTAGAAATATGTAAAGAGACTTCAAATACCCACATTGCTAGAAACGTGACTTGAGGTTATATGGAGAATTCACATTTTCCCTCAAACACCATTCTTTGAGAGATATTAGCAGTTATCTAAAGCCGTAATGGGTCTCCTGCCTCTATAGCACCTACTATTAACCTTTTCATATTGTATGCATTAAGAATACAGGTCACGTAGAACCACTGAAATTAGTCTTCTTTGTTTTTTAGGAGCATAGGAGTCATCACCTACATACTGTAAGTACAATAGATTTACTTCTGTAGAAGTGTTCCTACAGCTCTATTGCACTAGTATGGAATAGCTCTTGCCTTTTGTCATTTAAGAAAGGATCTGCATGCGCAGGTTGGGTCATGGTTTGTCTAATAGTCAAATGTTATCCTGCAGCATTTTCAAGTTTAAAATGAGTAATAAAAAAGAGGAGCATTCTGAGCAGACGACGAATGAATCTCTCTGGTATCACTGAGTGTTTCTGCTTCTTACGGGACTTCGTCAACTCCAAATGATAGAGGGTGGAAAAGCCCAAATGACTGAGAGCTACCACTGTCTGGAGAGAATAGAAGCAGAAAATGTAATAGTACCATTTACAATGTGAGTTATTTCAGGTGAAAGCAGGGGAGTTTTAATTTCCTTGTAAAGGCAGTAGTCTAGATTACAATGTGTAAATATGGCCACTCATATTCAAGAAGGTGAATTTAAGCTGGGACAGGAGCAGAGAAGTTGACCCTGGGAAGTGAGAATTCATGTTACAGGATTAAAAAGGGCTTGTTAAAGCTAGTAAAGCAAAGGCTGGTTGGGAATGTCTTTGCAGTCAGTAAGCACAAGGGTGGGGGGAAAGAACTTTTTAGAAGGAAAATTTGTCAACCAGTGTTGAATAGAAGTAGGAAATGTGACAAGGTAGAACTCTCAAAGAAATGAGGTGCTGTGGGCATCCTGGGGACAGACAGGTGAGAGAGCTTTAAGATGGAGCTTGACAATTTGTGAAGCTGCTTGTATGACAACGGACGCATGCAATGGAGGGACAGTACTTGTTTCTATAACTCTTTTGTCTGGTTTGATATGGGAATTACAGAAGTGTTCAGGGATCGGTAGGGATCTTAGGAGCTAAAGATAAGCAGGGTAGAATACTTAGCATGCGATCAGAGTGATGCACAAATGACCAGGTGCTCTGGAGGTTTTTCTTTTGCGTTGAGAATTCTTGCCTGAGGGCAGAATAATGAAGCAGGTTTCTGTTCTGTAGCCACTGTAGGAGACCTGGTTTACCTGGTTGGCTAGTATTGATTGCCATAGTAGTTAAGGTTGAAAATTGTCTCCCTACAAATGATCAGAGAAAAAGAGCATGCTTTATGAAAGGGAGGGATCAGATTGCATTATATGCTGCATACTAGAAATTTGTATTCCTTTAATAAGTGCTCCCTGTTAATTTTAAAGCCTTTTGTTCTGCAGAATTCTGAATAAATGGGGTGTGTTTAATGATACTGCCTACTTTAGCAAGCACAGCAGCAATTAATGGATGCTGTCACCAGTTACAGAGCCCAAAATGCCTACAAGTCCTTAACTCAGTACAAGTGGAGTGTTTCAGTGGGTTGTAAGGACAGAGCATTTAGTGCTGAAGTCTGCTGTTAGATATTAACAGGCACTGAGTCAGGATGAAAAGAGACATTTCCATTAGGTGTTACAATTTGAGACTCCTCCCATTTCATAGACCTCAAAACTGAATCCCAAAGAGGAAAAAAAAAATCAGAGGATAATAAAGCACTGTTGGCTTTGCCTTCCAGCAAAGGGCCAGAAGGTGGAATTACAACTGCTTCATGGCACGTTTTTGGGAAAGGGAAAAGAAACCAAGGCTCTAGGGCACTTTTCCAAGCTGTAGATTTAGAACAATGCCCATAGACTCTGGCAAGGTGCCTGCTTGTAGCTGTCTTTGTGTCTGACAGAAATGGAACAAAAGCTTAAGAGGGACTATGTACAACCTGAGAAGAAGTGAGATTGGCTGTGGCTTATGCAGTGAAATTTACTGCATCAAAGACAACGGGAGGACTGCACTTACGCTACCTTGCTGCGTCAGCAGCATTGTGTGATTGTAGGGGGAGAGGAGACAGTTTATGCACTCAAATGTTTGTTCTGTGGATAAAACCACATGTGTTAGCTCGTGATTGGACCCAGGTGGTCCCATCTGTTGTTCTGCTTACCCCCAAGTTCCCTGTCAGCATGGTAGTGGCAGTACAGACAGGATAAAAGGTCTGTTGAGCAGGGTTGTCTAAGCAAGCAGTTTAGTATTCAAAACCTAGATCCCGGGAGTTTGCTGCAGTCCTGATTTGAGCCTGCTGCATCCTGAAACTGTGCTATCAAAGCCAGATGAAATAGCTTAGCATAATAGCATAATAATAGCCCAGCAGATTTTTTTAAAGGAATGAGATCCATTTCTTTGGTATGAATAACATTTCCCATAAACCAGACTTCTGCAAGTCAGCATCCCTGTGGATTTGGGGAGGGGAGGGAAGGCAGGGCAGGAGAAGTCTGCAATGAATCTGTTCTGACTCTTGAGTTTTATGGAGCAGTAGGTAGTCATCAAAGATGAAGGTCATCAGTCACAGTTGAGAGATAGGCAAAGAAGGAAGAAAGGTTTTCTGTATAAGATTGCTGATTGGCATTTTATTATGATTATTGCTAGGATGTGCAGGGGTGAGATCAGGAAAGCTGAGGCACAGATGGAACAGAACTTGGCAAGGGATGTAAAGAAAAATAAAAAGGGTTTTATAAGTACATTAATCAGAAAAGAAAGGACAGGGAGAGTGTGTGTCCTCTGATAAACAAGGATGGAGAACTGGTGACATTGGATATGGAGAAGGCTGAGCTACTCAGTGATTTTTTTTGTTGTTGTTTTGGTTTTCAATGGCAACCAAGCTTCCATCACCTACCAAATATTGGTAGCTCCAGATGAGTGTTGAGGGGAGTGAAGGGCCTTCCACTGTAAGTGAAGAGCAAGTGTGAGACCATCTGATGGTACTAAACACAAATCTATCGGACGCAATGACATAAATCCCAGAGTCCTGAAGGAGCTGGCCAAGCAAGACCACTCTCTGTCATGTTTGAAAAATCATAGTGGTCAGGTGAAGTACCTGGAGACTGGAAAAAGGGTAACATCACCCCCATTTTTAGAAAGGGAGGGGAGAAAGGAAGGTGAAGAACCTGGAGACTGGAAAAAAGGTAACATCACCCCCATTTTTAGAAAGGGAGGGGAGAAAGGAGGATCCAGAGAACTACAGACTGGTGAGCCTCACCTCTGTGCTTGGGAAGATCATGGAGCAAATTGTCATGCAAGCAGTGTTAAGGCACACACAAGACAGAGGTGATGCTAGAAAGCCAGCATGGATTCACTAAGGACAAATTGTGCCTGACAATCTGGTGGCCTTATATGATGGAGTGACTGCAACAGTCGACAAGGGAAGACCAATTGATACAGTCTACCTAGATTTCTGTAAGATCTTTGACACAGTTTCACACAACATCCTTATCTCTAAATGACAGAGAGATGGATTTGAAGGGTGAACTACTAGATAAGAAAATGGCTTAATGGACGTGGCCAGAGAGTTGTGGTCAATGCCTCTTTGTCTAGGTGGAGACTAGTGATGAGTGATGTCCCTCAGGGCTCTGTCTTAGGACTGGTGCTCTTCAACATCTTTATTAATGATATAGACAGTGGGATTGAGTGCACCCTCAACAAGTTTGCAGATGACGCAAAGCTGAGTGGTGCATTTGGTACACCAGAAGGACAGGATGCCATCCAGAGGGACTCAGACAAACTTGAAAAGTGGGCCCATGAGAACTGTATGAGGCTCAACAAGTCCAAGTGCAAGGTCCTGGACTTGGGTCAGGGCAATTCTAGGCATGAGTACAGTCTAGCAGATGAAACCATTGAAAGCAGCCCTGCGGAGAAGGGCTTCGAGGTCATGGTGGATGAAAGGCTGGATATGAACCAGCAATGTGCATTTGCAGCCCAGAAGGCCAACCGTATTCTGGGCTGCAACAGGAGAGGAATGACCAGCAAGTCAAGTGAGATGAGTCTGCCCCTCTGCCCTCGTGAGACCCCACCTGGAGTATTGCATCCAGTCCTTGGATCTTCAGCATAAGAAAGATGTGGACCTTTTAAAGCGGGTCCAGAGGAGGGCCACGATGATGATAAGAGGGCTGGAGCACCTCCCCTATGAGTACAGTTGGGATTGTTCAGCCTGGAGAAGAGAAGGCTTTAGAGGGACCTTGTAGCAGCCTTCCAATACCTAAAGGGGGCCTGTAAAAAAGGGAGAGAGACTCTTTGCCCAAGTAGAAAGCAGTAAGACAAGAAGGAACAGCTTCAAACTGAAGCAGAGAAGATTTAGGTTAGATCTTAAGAAAAAAATTCTTTAATCAGAGTGTGGTGGAACAGGCACTGGAACAGGTTGCCCAGAGAGGTTGTGGATGCCCCATCCCTGACTGTGTTGAAGGGCAGACTGGATGTGGCCCTGGGCAACCTAGTCTAGTGGGTGGCATCCCTGCCCATGGCAGGGGGTTTGGAGCCAGATGATCTTTAAGGTCCCATCCAACCGGGTCTATTCTATGAATCTATGAATCCTTGCAGTTGGAGCAGAGTGCAAACAGAGCCAGCCCCTAGGAAAGGCAATGAACCTAACTTCTGATCATGTGTTGTCGTTTTTTGGTTCGAGCTGAGAAGGGTCTCTTGGCTGAACCCACTGTGTAGGGAACTTGTCAGTAGCTTTGCAGACAGAAAATCGGTAGAGACAGGGCTTTTCCTACACAATGAAAATCTATAGAAACACGACTTTACCTGCTTGAAGCCGATAGAATTTTCTGCCTGATAATGTTTGTGGGTTCACAGGGGTAGGGACTGTTTTCAGATGAAACTTTTTCCTAGTTTAATTACCAATCACTTCAGTGAGGCACTCAGGGGAGAAGGATCTGTGCCTTTCTATCTGTGTGAACACATTAGTGCTTCTCTAGAGATCTTCAAGATGAGTCTGACTCATAAACATAGATGTAGTGAGCCAAACCTGGACCTTTTTTTTCTCATGTGGCATGACTGCTTCAACATGAGATCCACAAATGTCCTGACAACATATTACACAGTCACTGTTATTTCATTAGGGGACCTCTGCTGTTTATTTTTCCAACTAATTTTTCTGGCTTATCTAGACTCAGTGGTGCATCACCTTTTCTTGGAGAAACTAAACAAGAAACACTTGCCAACATCACAGCTGTGAATTATGAATTTGATGAAGAATTTTTCAGCAATACCAGTGACCTGGCAAAAGATTTTATTCAGAAGCTCTTAGTGAAAGATACACGGTAAGTAAAACTTCAGAAAGATCCATTTGTCTCTAAGATAAATCTAGTGAAACATAGCTGGACAAGTAATCTGCAAAGCTTTTCTTACAATGTGTATTGCCATTCAAGAGCAAGACAGGAGGATGCTGCTGTGCCCCTAGTTAATCACTAAACCCAGAAATCCTATAAAAAAGGAACAAAATATCCTCAGTTAAATTTCACCTTCAGAACGAAATCCTCATCTGAGTCATGCTGATACAGTAGGGTGTAGGTGAAGGGCTGAAAATGATGTGCAAAATCTCTAGTTCAGGGTAACTACCACTCCAATATTTCAGTCTATTATAAACTACTTGCAAGGACATGACATGAGCCCAGAATATACTCCCAGTGATGCAAGGGCAGAAAAAGCTTCATGTGCGCTCGTAGTGGAATTGTTCCTTAAATCTCTCATCATCTGTTGCAGTCACCTAGTATTTGCACAACAGGTATGTGGATCTTTATTCCCAGTTTAAAGGAATCACAGACTGGTTTTAATTTTTCTTGCCATTAAACTGTTTATGTCCTGGAGGAAAGTCAGGCCACTGCAGTTCCTTCTAATGGCTTCACTGGGGGAGGAAAGAAGCATTAGAAAGAGGCAAGGTGTTTGGTCGAATCTTCGGTCCTTAGAATAGGCTAGAGTAGGTGAGGCTTGACAAGAGGCTTGCACAGGTCTAGCAACCTCCTTTTTAGAAAGAACAAGTCAGAGATACTGATATTTGTCCAGTAGACAGAGGCAGTGCCTGTGCAATGCTGTTTGTTTCTCCCTTTGATTTTCAGTGCTCTCAAAGTGCTGTTCACCAAAATTCTGCAATGCAGAAGGAAGTTAGGATCGATCAGGATTAAGTTACAAAAATGCTGCTTTCAGGAAATGATAGCTCCTGTAGGGATGTGATATTGTGTTCCAAAGGTGTCATGTTACCAGGCGAGACCCCGACATGACAGTCTGCCTGTCCCAGTGTTTCAGGCCTTTACTGAAACTTGTTAGACAAAACTGCCTACCGGTGACCGATATGGACTTTCTGAAACAGTCTGGACAAGTTAAAATTAATGATCAGTTTGATTTATTGTAGTGACAGATAACAGATTTGGAATTCCTGGTGATATGTTGTATAACTCCAAGGAATTTCAGCTCAAGCTAATAATTATACTTCTGGGAAAGCATCCGACCAAGTTGGGAAAGTAAAAAGCTTTGAAACAACACTAGAATATAATAAAGAGAAATGCTAGCAAAGATGTTGGGCTGTATATTGAATGTGCCGTTCTTATCTACAAAGTGTCCCTTCCTGGTGATCGGACAAGGAGCAACCTGTTGGTTGTCCTCTGTGACAGCTAAATCCTAAGGCCTTCAGTTTGTCCTCCCACCAACCAAGGAAATATTCCTCACATGGGTTTTTATATCCTAATTCTTAACTGCCCCTAAGGCCAGCAAGGCAGATGTTGTTGTGGGTGTGTGCTACAGACCTCCCAGCCAGAGTAGTGAGGTGGATGAGGTGTTTTATAAACGACTGGGTGAGATGGCTAGGTCATGTGCCCTTGTTGTTGTGGGGGAATTCAATTTCCCTGATATCTGCTGGAATTACAACACAGCAGCAAGGGAACAGTCCTGTAGGTTTCTGGAGTGTGTTGAGGATAACTTCCTTATGCAGCTGGTGGATGAACCAACCAGGGAGGGGGCTTTACTGGACCTGCTCCTTGTGAACAGGGAAGCGCTAGTAGGAGGTGTCTTGGTTGGAGGTCGAGTTGGGCAGAGTGACCATGAATTGGTTAGGTTCTCTATTTTTAGAGAGGTTAGGAAGGGGAATAGCAAAACTCCTATCCTTGACTTCCGTAGGGCAGACTTT